>CM068588.1:42728187-43195687 GCA_035048485.1 Pteria penguin | reverse complement strand
AAAAAGATACTATGATCAATTGTTTGACAAAAGAAGCAATGGAATTGCGACCACAGCAAAGTAATTTTAATGAGATATATGTGCAATAATTCTATTATTATTAATGATTGTAAGCAAAAGAGAAAGCCGAGCTCATTCATAAGGATAATACAAGTAAAACTTAAAAGTTGAATATTGCTAACGATCCGTTTGCTAAAACAGACAGGATAGCAAGAAAAGTTATCGCTCAGGATTTTAAAAATGGAGGACTCACTCAGGTTGATTTGTGTACGGTCTTTTTGTGAAAGTCTTAAGAATACTTGGTTTAGGAGAATTTTGAACCCAGAAAATACATCCTGGTTGCTTTTATTAATTAATTGATTTATTAATGTCTGTTTAACGTCACACCACGAATATTTCACGTATATGGTGACGGCATCTGCCTGATGCGGGGCATACAAATTTTAACCTTTGCAACGGAGCCAGTGAGGGATCTTTAACGTACCATGCATACCACGACACGGGGCCTCGGTTTTTACTGTCTCATCCGAAAGACAGGACACCGGCATGACCAGAGCGGGAATCGAACCCCGGCTTCCCGATCAGGAGTCCAGCGCGAGACCACTGGGCCACGCCGGCTTAGTTGCTTTTTTACATGATATATTTCCTATAAACTTCTCTAAAGTACATGGTACTGATTATGTCAAGGATTTATCAAAAACAAAATCTGTGAAAGTCAATTCTGGAAAGATGTTCTGTCTGCATTCCTTGCATTTTATAGTACTGTTGATGATGTGCATATTTTACCCCTCTATGGTATAACACTGCTATTAAAATAGATAACAAGGGTATATACAAGGGTGATTTTGCAAAGGTGTATATTATAAATTATTTATACAATGAAGCCTGAGCTTTAATAAGCCATAAATATTTTTGCTATAAATACAATATACAAGTACCTTTTACTGTCTACTATGGGCTTCAACGGGTACTTAGTCAAGGTTTGAAGAAGAGAGAAAAGAGATTAAAAACACATATATGATTTATTAATTTTCTGAAATTACAAAAACCCTAAAAGTGAATATTGTGGCATTTACACAGAAATGGGGACATCCTGAGGATCCTTCTCAAGATTACAATATTATTACTTATTACTAGTAGTAATAATTAATGTGTGAGTGTGAGTTTGTGACTATATAAATGTACAATCTTTGTTCACACTTCAGATCTATCTTATTACGAATGCTAACTTTTCTGTTGGCTACTCTTCTTGAAATGGGTGTGGTTGATATTATCAATCCATATGGGTACAGAATATATATAGTTTATTATCAAAAGCAATACTGCTTATAGATATACAATTGACAAGTATACATAAATAATATATAACAAGGTCAAGTATATGAATGGTTTACACAATAACAAATATAAGTTACAAATTACATAATCAAATACAAAACAGAGTTATACATTTTGTCTTACATTAAAAGCTTGTTTGATGTATTTTCCAATATTGCACAATTCTGTCACATTTTCAGAGCTTAATAACTGAACTAATTTAAAGACGGAGGGTTTTCGAAAATAGTAAGGTTTCAAAAATTTAATTCTTAAGTTATAATAAGCGGGACATTTTAACATAAAATGAAATTCATCTTCTATGTCCAATTTACATAGAGGACATGTACGTCTTTCTAAAGGTACATTTTTATAACGACCAGTTTCGATACACAAACAATGAGATGAAAGACGGAGTTTACATATAAGCTTCTTGTATTGATTATAGATTGGTTTTGACAAATACGACTGCAAAGTAACATGGTCAACTAAGTGTTTATATATATGACATTTTGATGTTGTATTTATTTCTGACATGATAGACTGATAACAAATATCTGTTAATCGATGCTTAACTAAAGCTAAAATATGCTCACAGTCTAGATTAGTATGACTAAACCATATATCTCTCAATCCACTCTCTGATAAAATATTATAAACATTTTCAACCCAGTTATTAACTTTTGACGTTTCATTTAATTCATTACATAAAAATTTCAATGAAGCTGTTAAAATGCAGTATTTAGTATTCAAGAGCTTCAACCAGTATTTAATTATTTTCACTTTTCTCATATACAATAAAGGTAATCTGCCTAATTCACAATAAACTACCGCATTTGGTGTTGATCTCTTTACTCCCAAAATGCTCTTGCAAAAATCCAAATGATTTTTTTCTAAATCAAGCGCAGAATGAAAACCCCATATTTCTGCTCCATAGTTAGCGATACTAGATATATAAGTGTCAAATAAGGATAATAAAGTACTGTGGTTTAAAGTCATATCACTACACTTTCTTTTCAGAGCAAAAATAGCTTTGCGACATTGTAAAGATAATTTCTTTTGCGTTTTATGAAATTTACCATTAAAATTCAAAACAATGCCAAGATAACAAAACTCATTTACAATATCAATTCTTTGGCCATTATACAACCAATATTCATGGGGTCTAACATTGCCTCCATTTCGAAAAACCATAATTTTTGTTTTTGAAACATTAACAGTAAGTGACCATTTTGCTGTGTGTGCTGCTAAAGAATCTAATAAAGTTTGCAAACCATCAATTGTGTCCGAAAATATTACAGTATCGTCAGCATACATTAAAAGAAAGAGAGATAAATCTTGAAGCTCTGTTGGTTCACAGCCATTTCGTAAAAAATCCATTTCGCAATCATTAACATACTGAGAGTAGAGTATCGGCGAAATTATCTCCCCTTGTAATACACCAAGACTATTAATAAAGGGGGAAGAAATTTTCCCATCCAACAGAATACTCGTTTTAATTTTACAATACAATGACTTAATAATGTCTAGTAATTTTCCTCTAACGCCAAGTTTTGAGATTTTATACCACAGTTTATTTCTATCAACAGAGTCAAACGCTTGTTTATAATCAATGAAACAGCAGTACAATCTAGATTTGCATTTCATGTATTTATAAATAATTGTATTTAGAGCAAAAATGGCATCTACTGTACAATGGCGTGGTCTAAAACCAAATTGTGCGTCTGTTATTACATCATTATGCTCAGACCACAATAATAATCTTTGATTAAGAATAAATGTAAAAAGTTTACACAGGCAGCTTAAAAGACTTATTCCTCTGTAATTCTGAGGATCTGATGTGCTACCTTTTTTATGTATAGGTACTATTAAAGAATTACACAACACTGAGGGAAAAACTCCTGTATCAAGCATGGCGTTAAAAATTTTATACAAAAATGGCAGTAACATATCTGCATATTCTATAAAATACTCATTGATAATTCCATCAGTTCCATGACTTTTATTACGCTTTAGACCTTTTATAGCTTTAGATATTTCATCTTGTGTTATTTCAACATTAAGTTCATGAAAAAGAAGATTATCATCAACATCATTCTCGTCAATGGTATTGTTTACAAAATGTAAATTAGTATCAACATCCCCACAAACAGATTTGAAATGTTGCACAAAATCATCCATCGGTACATTTGAATTTACAGTTTTCTTTTTGGCAAAATTCTTTGGGATTGTGTTTTCTTAATAAATTGAGCATATTGCCTTGTTCAAACAAGTAGTTTCTTTTAGATTTAGTCTCAGCGCATTTGTACTGATTTTTACAATAAAGTAGTGCCGAATGATTCTCGGGTGATTTATATACATTAAAATCACACAATGCTTTTTTATAAGAGTAGAACAATCTTTTACAATTATCATTAAACCAAGGTTTGTCAATGTGTACGTTATCGATACCTGCATACTTGTTTTGCCGATTGGACTTGGGTGGAACTACTTCATGAAAAATTGACATTATGGCATTCAATTCATTAATAAATACAGATACACAGTTATCAATACCATTTTCTGTTGTAATATCATTATCTTGAAAACATTGTTCTAAACGATACATGTTCTGTTCTAAAGATGATCTACATTCTAAAGCCATGGCCTCATTCCATCTAAATTTCGTGTGATTTGTAATTTCCCCATCACTATTTCTAGGATGCACAGAATTTAAATCTGATTTCAATTCGATATGTAAAGGGGCGTGGTCAGAGTAAATGTTAAAATTACACACAATAAATTTACAAACGTAGTCAAACAAATCATATGAGGTTAATACGTAATCAATTACACTACTTCCATTAGGACCACAATATGTAAAATCAGTAGAATATGAAGAATGTCTTCCATTAAGGATGCACAACCCGCTTTCAATACACAATTGTATTAACTGTAAACCGTAAGTATTAACCGTATGATCGGGACATGTCCGATCAGGTAAAACGTCATCACCTTGGTAATCAAATAAAGCCGACAATTTATACGTAACACTATCATGCAAGATATCAATATCAATAAAATCATTAAGATTGGCACATCTACCATTTAAATCACCAGCAAGTAACACCTTTCCTTTATCATTGTATGATGCAATTTGATTTTCGAGCTCAAAAAATACGTCACAGTTATAATATTTGAAAAAAGACGATTTGTCAGGTGGAATATACGCACAACAGATATACAAAATCTCGTCTAATCCGGAAATTACCGGACTTAACTTTAACCAAACAAAAGTATCGAAAGTTATCTCAACTACAGAAATATAGGGATCAAGTGAAGTACGTATAGCTATCATCATACCACCTCCCTGCTTACAATTTGTTTTAGACCGAGGAATATAATGACAATTAAAATCCGAAATAGGAAATTCAAATTCGTTTTCAATCCAGCATTCTGTTAAACAAATAATGTCATAAGTGGTTATAAAATTTAGAAAAGGGGTGTCTTTAAGTTTTTTTCTAATCCGCCATTTATATTCCAGCATAAAAACTTTATATTTGACTTACAAACATCACCACAATGTCCCGGAACCTCCTGTCCGTCCTAGCGGGAGTTGACGCGAGGGCGTTTCCTCTCTCTGTGTGAAGGCGACGCACGGGATGAAGCTACTGAATCGGTGTTTGCGATAGGTGCAACATACTCTATATTATTTATGAACAAACGGTCCTTGATCAATCTCACTTTGCTATTCTTCTTTCGTTCTTCCTTCATTATGGGGTACAGAGCTTTACGCCTTTGTTCAACCTCTGCCGGGAACTGCTCTTGAACATAATACTGCGTTCCTCTAAGTGTCTTTAGAGCTTGTTTGCGCACTATCTCACGGTAGTGGGGAGGTATTTCGGCTTTTGGTGACTGGAGGGGGATCCGACTAGCGAAATGCGAAACGTTCTTCATCCGGTCACTGATTGCCCAGTTACATCTGCAACTTGCTGTATGGTTGTGGGTTGGCATATGTCTTCTGCGTATATGCACTTTATCTCGATGCATTAAATGCTCAATAGTATCTCGCATCTGTGTGTGTGTGTGTGTGTGTGTGTGTGTGTGTGTGTGTGTGTGTGTGTGTATGCATGCATTTTCTAAAGTTCAGTTAATCTTATTCTCTATATCTATGATACAGGGTACCGGTATTACGGTGCATGAAATGCATCGGCTTTACTATCTATCATAATGTGTATATATCTATGTATATGTATGTATACATATACATTTATATGTATGTATGTATATGTTGTAATGTTCAGACATGCACTTGCTAAAGATCAATTAATTTTTCTTTACATCATTGACATGTATAAGGTTAGTGGTACATTTCTTCTCTTTATATAAAATCTTTTTAAACTTGTAGTAAATGAAATTGTATGAACTTTATACTTCTAGAGTATTCTGTATCTTTTTTCATCTACTTACGGATACTCATATTTGCATATTGTAGTCTTCTATGTAATTTTTGTCTCTTCTTAATTTGTATTTATGTTTGTATCATATGTGTCTTTTATGTCTTGTCTCATAAATCATGTTCTAAAAATGTATTCAGTATGGTATTGAGCTGTCAGTGTAAATGTATAATTGTTGGTGTTGAATACAACCCCCCCCCCCCAAAAAAAAAAAACAACAACAAACAAACAAACAAACAAAAAACAAACAAACAATCCGTTTGCTTTGTTATCTTTAATGTGTATTATGTTCTCTTTTCAGACATTATCCAAACAGAAGCATGTGAAGACACAAGTGAAGATTCTGGTAATGCTTCACTGGGTAAGGACACATCATGCTCAACTACCAGATATAAAATTTCCGGAGACAATCTTCACCAATGTCAGCAGGTCGTAAATCCACTGTAAGTGATAACTATTGAATAATGTGCGCGATTCATGATATTCTGAACCCACTTTACCGCTGTAGTTGAAATTTCATGTTTATATATCGCTTCATCTTAACAACACAGCATGTTCCTTGGTGAAGACGTTTTAGCTCATCTGAGCCTAAGTCTCAAGGTAGCAGTTGTAATAGTACATTGTCCGTCGTCTGCCGTCTTCTTTATGTATTGCAGCTCCCTATATGTTAAGTAAGTCATTTAGGAAATACAAAACAATCAAAATGGAGTAAAGAGTTCTGACATTTTTTCACATTTTATGCTATTGTTTTGATTTTTTAAGGTAGAAAAGCAATTTACAGTCTAATGTCAGTTGTCTAAAACACAGTAAGCGATGTAATACATGCTGCGATTTCCTCAAGCGGTCAGTGATTTGTGAATGAGGAGAATATGAATAGATTAGCGAATATAGGTCAATTTGTTCCATGCTATCTTCGTCCTATTCAATTCATATCATAATACCGGATTTCAGATTATATATATATATATATAAATAGATAGATAGATGAAATAAATATTATCGAGGCTCCATGCGCGGATCCAGAACTTTTTGTCAGAGGGGGTCCAACCAAAAAAGGCATTTTTTTCTCTTAGACGAGGGGGTCCAACCCCAAAAATGCCCAAATATTACCTTTTTTTGGTAAAATTTTCGGATTCCAGGGGGGGGTCCAGACCCCCCTAACACCCCCTCCCCCTCTGTATCCGCGCATGCGAGCTATTGTGCTTTTACTTCACCCCTTCTTCATTTGTTCATATGTGTATTATGTATTGGCTTCTCGACTTGAAAAGTTGTTTCAGGACTTATGCAACAGGTGTTGCATGCAGGGGACGCTTAGTCCTCCCGGGCACCTGGTCTCACCTCGATTTAATCGGGGTTCGCATTTGTCTGAAAATGATACTATACACGATATTGTCCCTTTGTTCCATGGACTACCAGATATGGTTAACCCTTCGTTCTTTACTTCTCGTCACGGGTAATTGAAAATATGTATAATTAATTGGGCACACTTATCAAGTCACTTTTAAATGAATCAGATTTGTTTGCTTGATATGTACTTGATATGTAGTTTCCATACAGCATCTACTGTTGTTGAAGTTTCTCATCCCTTTACACTATAATGAAATCGTCACTGATGACGCCATATTATTGCATGCGTTTGGGAGAAATAAACGTCCCAGTCGTCTTTTTCCCAGCCATGTATAGCCAAATGTGTGTACTACAACATATACGGGACAGCCATGTTTAGCTAAATGCAGGGGCGTAGGAGAAAGGGGGGGACACTTTGAAAAGTGTGTGTGTGTGTGTGGGGGGGGGGAGGGGGGGCACAACTATGTTTGTGCCCCCCCCCCCCCACTTTTAGAGTAATATTTAAAGTTTAAATAAACTTAAATAAGACATTTTAAGCGAAGTAAATCTATTTTCTTTTATATTTTTTAAATGTCTGATTTTTAATCCGTAACTACAAAATTACGGATAAGGTTTTCTGTTTACTATTTATTATGTTTTGAATGATATTATACAGGTCCGAGATTATGCAATAGAGTCGCATTATTATAGTTTGCTCTTATCTGAAAGATATAAGCAGGTGTAGCCCAGTGGATGAGCTGAGTTGTTCTGCTTGTGACCAAGAGATCCGAGTTCGACACCCTTCGGGGGCATACCGATGCTCTGTCTTTCGGATGAGACTCTGACTGATAACGTGTCTGACATTCAAATTGCAAGACAATTCGTCAGCAAGAATGAGCACTGTGAAGCTTTCTTTGGAAAGTATTAAAGTGTGAACATTGTAACATGATGAACAGGGCTCACGGACCTTTAATGTGCATACCACCCAATTAACTTGTGCTTAAAAGTGTGAAATAAAAAATAACCACACTGTAACATGTTTTGTTGCTGAATAATAGTCACTAAAGCACTAAAAGTAAATAATTCGTCTTTTATTTAATCATTCAGAGAGAGAAATTGGAATAAATTCAATCTGAAGTTTTTTATGCGCCGGATCGAAAGAACTGGGGCATATTGTTTTTGTCCTGTCTGGTGGTTGTTGTAAACCTTCGCCATAACTTTTGAACCGTAAAAGATATACTTCATATTGGGCATGCATACTCCACTAATGAAGCCCTTTCAATTGACACCGGACAAGGTCAATGACTTTGAGACCTTCACTGTGACCTTCGTTCTAAAAATAGCTTTTTCGGACTTTGTTGCCGCCGGGGACACCTTTGTTTTTTGTTTTTTGTTGTAAATGTGTGTACTACAATATATACAGGACAGCCATGTATAGCCAAATGTGTGTATGATACCTAACATTATATAAACTTTCCCTCTATAATCTTACATTTTCTATCATAAGGATTCGAATATGACGTTTGATATGATTTTAAAGAATATCCTACTTTTTACGGGGTTACATTCTTACCTTTCCCCCTTTAATCTTGAAAACATATTCATTGTCAACCGAGGCACAAAATATGATATTTATATATTGTTTAAGTGACGTCACACACTACTAGCTTGTTTGTCTTTATCATTTCAGACCAAAAGTTTTAAAGAAGAGGCTATACATATTGAGCTTTATCGTACTCATTGCAGTGCTCATCAGCTTCATTCCTCTCATCTTAGTTTTCACGTGGCAAAATAAGACGCCTGTAACCTACTCTATACAAAGTACAAACGTATCTGTACAAGACACAATGTCCAGTGACATAAAAAATCGTAACTCATTCTTTAGGCTAAAGCCCTTAAACAGAGAAAAGAACCAGACATCGGAAAAAACACATCATTTTTTAAAACATATAGGTGGCAGTCTAATATAACAATATGATATTATATACAGTGAAACAAACAAAAAATGGATAGAAAACGAGTAAACAAGAAAGAAATATTATATTTAAAGCATTATCATAGCTAACGTTTTTGTGTTTCAATATTTATCACTTTAGTTCATATGTGCGAAAAACCTTTTGACAAATACATCTACTCAATTCATTATATACTAACTAAATATTGTATTTAAGATGATGTACAAAATAAACACTTTATATACATTCATTTCTTTGTTTCTTCTTAAATGTATGTCCTGTTGATTGATATATTATCTTTGAAAGTGAGTACGCAGGAACCATAACCGGTTAACCACCTTCATTTCTATTCAGGATTTTATATCTCGCCATGTAGTCGGATGATTTTGTAGCTAATACACATTTTCCCCAATTTTAATGATACATGTATAAGAGGTCTAATACCGGACAAACAACATTTTGCCGGAATGCTCATTATAACGTTAATGCTTGGATGTCATAGTAGAATGACGCAAATCTATGCGTCAAAACTTCATTTGTCCCGGTATTGCTCCTTACACCATGTAAAATCGGTAAAAGATCTATCAAATGTACATGTATTGGAGGAATGACAAGAAGTCCTCGGAGGGGAAGTGTAAAATAAATAAATAACTAAAACACTCGATATCCTAAAATTTTCAGCTACTTGACCTTTAATAGATTTTGTCAGTAAGCGAAAAATTTTGGACATCCAATATTTCTTGTTTATATCTTATTATTATTATTATTAAAAAATAAAAAAAAAATTATTATTATATATATATAAATCATACAATGTTTAATACAGTGGCGGAGTCAGGATTTCCGAAAAAAGGGGGGAGGCACATGCAAAAGTCAAGTATTATACAAATTACTCAATCATTTTAGGTGCCAAATCTGAAATTTTACTCATACATGTCGCGAAAAGGCGGGGGGTGCAGGGCCCTTCACCCCTCTAATTTCGAAACTGAATATAAAGTAACAAATAAATACTAAAATATGTAGGAGTGCGTTGGAGAGCGAAACTGCAATTAAATTGAGGTGCTGGGAGGAGTAAGCGTCCTCTGCTTGCATATAACACCAGTTGCAAATGTCTACAACAACTTTAGGAACTAAATATATATATGAATATATTATATATTTAAGATTATGTATATATGACATAGGTGACGTAAGAGCGTAGAAAAGAATTGTGTCAGTGATTGTATTCTTGCAGAGGATCCGCCTGCGTGTACGTCGGATAAATCCCTTCACTTTCCGCGGCCGTGTTGTCATGCATGCGATTAACTAATGATTGGCTATTAAAGCTCTACTTTTGTGGAGTTCGGGTAGCTCAGTCGGTTAGAGGGTCGGATGCATTACATCTAGGTGATTCGGTACCATAGGTCGTGGGTTCGAGTCCCAGACGTGGAACGAATATAAGTGAAATATAGGGTGCCTTGTTAACTGTAGTGTCTTTGTGCTTTATATGTTTGTCTAATTTGTCTTTATTTTCTACAGGTATTTCTTCGGAGATCCAAGGTCCATAGTACTCCCAGGTGTTTCACTGATTCTATTTGTGCTTTATATTATATATATATATATATATTACCTTTGTCTTCCCTTCCCTTTATCAAAATTCAAGAAGCCAGAGTGGCCAAGTTTATGATTTGCTCGGCTTGTGACCGAGAGGTCCCGGGTTCGACTCCTGCTATTGACATACTGGTGTTTTGTCTATCGGATTAGACAGTAATAACCGAGGTCCTGTTTCACGGTAGGCATGGCACGTAAAAGATCCCTCATTGCTTCGGAAGGGCCCGTTGCCAAGGTTTAAATTTCTATGCAATGCATCAAGCAGATTCCCTCCCCATATAAGAGAATTAATCGTGAAGTTATGTAAAAGAATACTCAAGCAATGATTTAAAGTGCCAACAAGTGCAACAAAAGCAACATTCATTGATACCTCTAATCATTTATTCAGAACTTGATACATGGCGTAAAGATGGAAGAAGCTTACTATTGGTTTAAACATCAATGTTTTAATTTGTGCAATTATCGACAGAGAAATGGAAATTAATTATGTCTAACCTCTATATCTATATCTATATACATATATCATAAATGACAGTCTTAGAGTCGTCACTCCCGTCCTTAAATCGTCAGTTTTCTATGTCAGCTCTCGTTTTTTGAAAACTAAAGTTAGTGCGAAATTTGTTGCTGGAGGACTTGTCAACCATTACGCAGAACGGGGGTTTGAAACCTGTGTGTTATGTCCTATTCTGTGCACATACATTTATTGAATCTCCTCACGGATCCTCCATTTTGTACTTGACACACGTCTTCACATTGTCTAATAGTATTTCACATCTTCTTTTACATCAATAAGCATATGACTGTCCCTAATCGATAGGCATTCGATTTCACTTAATTTCTTTTTCTGTTTCATTTTGAATTTCTCTCACCCTAAACCAACATGTTTTGTGTCCAGTTTCACATTTCCAATATTATGCAACCAATGTGCACTTAATTTTCTTAGTATCCACAAACTGCCGCGATTCCGTATTCATTTCATGAAAGAGCAATGTGAAATGCATAATCACTTTACAATATGTACAAGGTACAGCCTATGCAACAATCTGGAATAGTACAACATACAGCTTCTGCTAACAATCTGAAATAGTACAACATACAGCCTTTGCTAACAATCTGGAATAGTACAACATACAGCTTCTGCTAACAATCTGGAATAGTACAACATGCAGCCTCTGCTAACAATCTGGAATAGTACAACATGCAGTCTCTGCTAACAATCTGGAATAGTACAACATGCAGCCTCTGCTAACAATCTGGAATAGTACAACATGCAGTCTCTGCTAACAATCTGGAGTAGTACAACATACAGCCTTTGCTAACAATCTGGAATAGTACAACATGCAGCCTCTGCTAACAATCTGAAATAGTACAACATACAGCCTCTGCTAACAATCTGGAATAGTACAACATACAGCTTCTGCTAACAATCAAGCCGGCGTGGCCTAGTGGTATCGCGCTGGACTCCTGATCGGGAGGCCGGGGTTCGATTCCCGCTCTGGTCATGCCGGTGTCCTGTCTTTCGGACGAAACAGTAAAAACCTAGGTCCCGTGTTGTGGTATGCATGGCACGTTAAAGATCCCTCACTGCTTCGGGTGGGTCCGTTGCAAAGGTCAAATTTTGTATGCCCCGCATCAGGCAGATGCCGTAACCATATACGTGAAATATTCGTGGTGTGACGTTAAACAAAAATCAATCAATCAATCAATCTGCTAACAATCTGGAATAGTACAACATGCAGCCTCTGTTAACAATCTGAAATAGTACAACATGCAGCTTCTGCTAACAATCTGGAATAGTACAACATGCAGCCTCTACTAACAATCTGGAGTAGTACAACATACAGCCTCTGCTAACAATCTGAAATAGTACAACATACAGGCTTTGCTAACAATCTGGAATAGTACAACATGCAACCTTTGCTAACAATCTGAAATAGTACAACATACAGCCTTTGCTAACAATCTGGAATAGTACAACATGCAGCCTCTGCTAACAATCTGGAATAGTACAACATACAGCCTTTGCTAACAATCTGGAGTAGTACAATATACAGCTTCTGCTAACAATCTAGAATAGTACAACATGCAGCCTCTGCTAACAATCTGGAACAGTACAACATGCAGCCTCTGCTTACAATCTGGAGTAGTACAACATGCAGCCTCTGCTAACAATCTGGAATAGTACAACATGCAGCCTCTGCTAACAATCTGGAATAGTGCAACATACAGCCTTTGCTAACAATCTGGAATAGTACAACATACAGCCTTTGCTAGCAATCTGGAGTAGTACAACATGCAGCCTCTGCTAACAATCTGGAATAGTACAACATACAGCCTTTGCTAGCAATCTGGAGTAGTACAACATGCAGCCTCTGCTAACAATCTGGAATAGTACAACATACAGCCTTTGCTAACAATCTGGAATAGTACAACATACAGCCTTTGCTAGCAATCTGGAGTAGTACAACATACAGCTTCTGCTAACAATCTGGAATAGTACAACATACAGCCTTTGTTAACGATCTGGAATAGTACAACATGCAGCCTCTGCTAACAATCTGGAGCAGTACAACATACAGCCTTTGCTTACAATCTGGAATAGTACAACATGCAGCCTCTGCTAACAATCTGGAATAGTACAACATGCAGCCTTTGCTAACAATCTTAAGTAGTACAACATACAGCCTTTGCTAACAATCTAGAATAGTACAACATACAGCCTTTGCTAGCAATCTGGAGTAGTACAACATGCAGCCTCTGCTAACAATCTGGAATAGTACAACATACAGCCTTTGCTAGCAATCTGGAGTAGTACAACATGCAGCCTCTGCTAACAATCTGGAATAGTACAACATACAGCCTTTGCTAACAATCTGGAATAGTACAACATACAGCCTTTGCTAGCAATCTGGAGTAGTACAACATACAGCTTCTGCTAACAATCTGGAATAGTACAACATACAGCCTTTGTTAACAATCTGGAATAGTACAACATGCAGCCTCTGTTAACAATCTGGAGCAGTACAACATACAGCCTTTGCTTACAATCTGGAATAGTACAACATGCAGCCTCTGCTAACAATCTGGAATAGTACAACATGCAGCCTTTGCTAACAATCTGGAATAGTACAACATGCAGCCTTTGCTAACAATCTTAAGTAGTACAACATACAGCCTTTGCTAACAATCTAGAATAGTACAACATACAGCCTTTGCTAGCAATCTGGAGTAGTACAACATGCAGCCTCTGCTAACAATCTGGAATAGTACAACATGCAGCCTTTGCTAACAATCTGGAATAGTACAACATGCAGCCTCTGCTAACAATCTGAAGTAGTACAACATACAGCCTTTGCTAACAATCTGGAATAGTACAACATGCAGCCTCTGCTAACAATCTGGAATAGTACAACATACAGCCTCTGCTAACAATCTGAAATAGTACAAGATACAGCTTCTGTAAACAATCTGGAATAATACCACATACAGCCTCAACTAATAATCTGGAATAGTGCAAAATATAGGCTCTTCTAATAATGTAGAATGATACAACTTCTGTCTGGAACAGTTGCAGCTACTTCATCTTTTATCGTCTGGCTATCATACTAAAGATGTGGCCCAGGAAGCTTTAGCTTTATTAATTAACGATATCATTCAGTTACTACATGAATGGTAATTGAAATTTGTACTCTAAGATATGTACCTAAAACACATGAAAATTAATGGGTTTTTTCTTAACCTTGTGATAAAACATGTTTATTTTAGCACTATTTTGGAATACCGTGTTACGAAAATGTATTTGGCATTGTGGATATCTGTAACCATAATGGCAAACCTTTGGGGCATAATAAATAGATTTACTTTTTCGATTTAAGAGTGCTATTTATAAATGCGTATTACCGATTTATCTGGACAAGGCAGACTTGATGAGGTTAAGCATCTTGCTTTGCTGTTCTGATGACCTGGGTCCGATTCCCGGATTGCACGTCAGTGTTTTGAAATACTTTTTTTTACCTTCCGCCTGCGTATTGCGATACGTGAGAAAACTTGTTGAAAACGAAGTAAGAAACCCACCATCCAACTTAACTATGAGGAAGCCTGATCAATTTGTAATATGAGGGAAGCGATTCAAGAAAGCCTCAACTTGTAGGCCTAAAAATGCCCACTTCGTACATTGGGCCTAACAAATGCCCACTTTGTATACTGGGCCAACGGTGCCCACATAGCTGGAATATGTAAGCCCACAACGTCAGAACGACATATCAAAGGTACATGTATATGGGATTTTAGATGTAATAATTATTTAGTATGTAATAGATGGATGGACTTGGGGAATAGTCAGTGAGATGTAATATGTTTTATGTGCAAGAACAATGTCACCGCCCTTTTTTCAAGATCAGTTTATCAACTTATTACGTACGATGTAGGCCTTGATAATGCGCTAGAAATAATGTTCTTAGCACGCTTCTCTTTGACTTTCTCTAAAACAGCTTCATTCATTAAAACTGAATATACATATATTCAAACATTATAATTTGGGAACTTGCGATTTTAATTCTGTGCCCTCCAAGACACCTCGGAGAGGCAATCTTTTATTTCTAGTTTTCAAGAATATAATTTAGAGCGAAATCTAGGCTTAAATCGGTCTTTTAGATTTTTGATAAATATTTGACTAGATGAAACTTTCACGGACCCTTGAGCTTCGGCAACAGATTGGCTCTAGTGATACTCACCTATTTATTTTCCTTCGCATGTGTTACGGACTTTCGAAAAAAAAAAACATGAAAACTGCCGCCTTACGACAAAAATGCCAGATCTCCACTGTGTAGATCGGTCTTCTCTCCGTCCATATCTGACCAGTAATACTGAGCTTCATTTATGTGCATATGCACGCGATGATGTACATGTAAAGCAGTAATAACTGCTCCAGGACAGAAAGTACATCTCGGTATTACCCGACAATAGCCCCGAGATCCACGTGGTCTCTTCCTCTTCCGTAATAATATGATAACAGTAGCGGTCAATCAGTACATTTCAAGTGGCGAAAAAATATTATGAAGAGGAACATGAGAAATACCCTAAAAAGTAAGCTATTTCTGTTGATAAACTTATACACTTACTCTCTATATACATGTATGAACTTGTGCAAATATGCATGTAAAATTTTAACTTTAAATGTAACAAGTCTGCAGGTGGCTAGAAATCTAAACTCGAAATAATCTGTAGTATGTTACAATAATGGTACACGTTGGACAGCAAATTTCTGTAAAATGTCTCAATTTGATTTTTTATTTGGGGGGGGGGGTGTTTTTGTTTTTTGTTTTTTATTTTATTTTATTTTATTTTATTTAATTTTATTTTATTTCATTTTATTTATTTATTTATTTATTTTTTTTTTTTTTTTAATCCATGACCTCTGACTGTGAGAACTGTCGGTAGACATGTATCATGTGTCGCTTGTTCGTGTGGATCATATAAATGAATTTCTTATAAATAGTTGTTTATGAGCATTGAAGACATTAAGAGCAACGCCAACGTATCATATATATGTCCCCATCCCATCCCTAGGTCCGGCGCCATAAACTGAGAATATACTTAAGTCAAATATTTCATTTTAATTTATTCCATTATCAAACGTTCAAATAAATTATCATGCAGATTGCTTTAATTCTATTTATCAATAGAATGAAATGAAATAAAATAAAAATCCCAGGTATTAATTCATTGATGAACAGAAGAATATGAAATTATGACTCCAGTATATTCTCAGTTTATGGCGCCGGTGTAACATTAAAAAGTGACCCCATTGAAAACTGACCCGCAGGTCAGTTTTTAATGTTTAAAAGTGACCCGTGGGTCAGTTTTTAACGCTAAATTTGGCCCAAAAGTCGTTAGAAATTAACGCATATCGTTAAATTTTGACTCCCCATGAGGTCATTTTTTAACGATTTTTAATTTTATGTATAGCATTGAAATACAAGTTTCTATGGAAGTGGGGTGGACATATGGGATGTCTCTCCCCATTCCATCTCATTCTCCCTTCCATATAACTTTGTCTCCTCCTTCCATATCGGAGCGAATCGGGCTTTGCAACTGATACAAATTGTGTATACAGAAAAAAAAAATATATAAACAGGTGGAAAGATTTGTGGTTTGGCTGTGATTTCAAACTCGAACTGCATTTCTTAAATACTACTATACTATTTATCTTGGGAGAAAATGTATTTACTGGCCAGATTCTCCCGGGTGGGGGGGGGGGGTGTTATTTTTGGGAAAAAGTCTTTACTATTTGTTTGTTTGTCATTAACCTATTATGCATATGGTCACTGGATCAAGTTCAAAGCACCCACATCAAAGACATCAGCGAATACAGAACAGAAGTGAGGATCGTAATTATGGAGATCTGGATTTATGGTCAGCCCCTCTCATTTTTTACTGAATATATATATGTATTTTTTTATATAGAAAGATGATTTGTTTTTACATGTTTCACATATTCAGGGACTAGAAACCCTCGCCACAAACATATAGCATTTGGCATCGTGATTCAACCACTTTTCTATTTCAAAAATAAAATCAACGTTTAAAATATGCATATGTGTATAAGAACTTTACTAGTTCTCTTGAATTATGTCACTGGGTAATAATGCAAATTATTATTTCATATACTTGCAAAACATACACGTATTCGACCGATCAGTCCCTTAAAACGGCGAAACGACTTTTGAAAGGCATGCACCATTCTAAAGAGTCGTAGTGTAGTAGCATTTCATTCACAACAAGATGTCACGTGGATAACAAGTTGTCGAGGCGTGACGTCAAATATACGTATATTATTATTTCTATTTATTATCATTATTTTGTTTTGATCGTATTATTGTCACCTTTTTTTTCGTCCTGAACAGACCACGTATGAAAAGTCGTCCAGTTGGAATAATCATGTAAAGGACGCTGTTCACTCTGGTGTCCATCTGTCCAAAAGTCCCTTATGATTTACTTCCTTGACACACTTTATGCAATCTTGAACAATTAATTACTGTATTTGTACACAACCTAATTTTCACCCAAAATGTTGATGATAAGGTTTTAGATATACGCTGTATTAGCATATTCATGAATTAGCGTGATCTGTGATTGTCCTTCATAATGTCTTCACAAATATTTTATTAGCGAAATCATTAGTTAAAACACAAAGATCAGCACTTACTCCGCTTAATATGAATCCCGAGAAAATAAGTACAATCCAGTAAATATAAATTTGGTTATATCTACAAAACAAGATCGATTTACGTCGAGTCTGAAAATACATTTACAGATAATTTATACGAACTTTACTGGGATTTCTAAAATGACAGATCATACTTGGATACAAACATTGACAATTTACTCCCACCGAAAAGAAAAATCGCACCGTTGCACTTAAAGGTCGGTTACTTTTTAATTATCTTTTTTTAATGATCATTAAGCATATGGACAAATATATGTCATCTTTCAGAAAATTTGATAATTTGTGAATGAAGCGAATGCAAAGTGTAAATGAAAAACAAATTTATAGATATTACGTTAGAAATTGGAAAATGGAATATAAACTCTAGATTGATTGACTCTTGTTTAAGATCACTTCACGGTTATTGTATGTATTTGGTGACGTCATCTACCTGATGCACATCTTCACTAGTCAAGGCTGCTGGGAGAAGAATGAATCGGATTAGAGCCTCGGCTAGCGAAGATGCCGCTGCATTGCATAGAAAATTATACCTTTGTAACGGACTTATCCCGAAGCAGTAAGGGATCTTTTACACGCGGTTTTCACAGTTTCATCCGAAAGACAACCGGTATGACCAGGGCGGGACTCGAACCCGGGATCTTTCGATCATAAGAAGAGACCCTTAACAACTGGGTCACACTGGCTCTATACTCTAGATATTGACCAAAACAACCCCCGCTCCCCCTCTCCCAAAAAAGGATACTTACTTTCGCATCTCTTCGGTCAATATTTGATTTTCTTGTGAATATTATACTGTTATTGACTGGGATTGAGGGCAACAGATTATCAGTTACACTTGAAGACAAACAGTTGTCATCAGAGGCCGAACCATTCCTTAGAGCGCTTGATATCAACAGCGGTTCTATAGAATTTTTGTAGAAATGTCTTTTTCTAACTTTAAATTTTTGTTATTTAAAGTGAGCACATGACTACACTTTGAATAACAAAAAATTAAAGTTAGAAAAAGACAGAAACTATTTCGTAGGGATATGACAATACAGCATATTTACCATGTAAAAAGTTCATAATTGTATCAAGTGTCACAAATGACGAAACAAAATATAAAGGACGAATCTGCTACCGTATAATTAATCTACATACATTGATTGTTCCATATATTTCCTGTACAAAGACATTTTATACGCTATTAAAGTTATCTTTTCTTAACGTTTAAATTTGACCCCACTGAAAGTGTATCTAGCTAAGTACATGTATCGTTAAAAAGGAGATTTTCTCGACTTGGGGTCGTTGAAATTTGACCCTACTTCTAATGATCAGTCTTCGAGTTCATTATACTTATTACCAGATAATTGAATAGCCACACTATGTAATAAACCGGAGTTCGATTTTTTTTTCTTAGGGAGTCATTAATTAATGTTGAAATATTAATACCCCCTTCCCAGCTACTGTCCTTGCATTGTCTCAGCAAAACACCCCTCTTTATTCAACAAAAACAGTGTACTTAGCTAAATATTTGAATTGTAATAAGGAGATTATTTCGACATGGGGTCGTTTTTCAATGTTAAAATTTGACCCCACCTCTAATAACAAGTTTTCAAGTTTATTAAAAGTCACACCATATTTTAAGCAGGAGTTCGAAGCTTTTTTTTCATATGGAGTCATTAATTAATGTTGAAATATGAAAACCCCCTTCTATCCCTTCAACCCCCCCCCCCCCCAATATAATCCCTGCATTGTCTCTGCAAAATATCACTTTTTATTCAACAAAAACACACAATGTACTTAGCTAAATACTTGAATTGTAATAAGGAGATTATCTCGACATGAGGTCGTTTTTAATGTCAAAATTTTACCCTATTTCTAATAACAAATCAAGTTTATTAAAGTCACACTACATTTTAAGCAGTGTGACTTTAATAAACTTGATTTGTTATTAGAGATAGGGTAAAATTTTGACATTATTAAAGTCACACTACATTTTAAGCAAAAGCCGGTGTGGCCTAGTGGATAAGGTGCTCGGCTCGTGATCGAGAGGTCGCGGGTTTGACTCCCGCCCGGGGCACACCGGTGTTCTGTCTTTCGGATGAGACAGTAAAAACCGAGGTCCCGTGTCACGGTAGACGTGGCACGTAAAAGATCCCTCACTGCTTCGGGTGGGTCCGTTGCAAAGGTCTAAATTTGTATGCAATGCATCAGGCAGATGCCGTCACCATATACGTGAAATAATCGTGGAGTGACGTAAAACAATAATCAACCAACCAACCAATAAAGTCCAAGGGAAACAACTCTCACAAAAATTATTGAACCATAACCAAATTTGAACTCGACCTAAATATCCTTCAGATATATCAGTATATCAAATATAGATTCAATATCTAATGTGTTGAAACCGCTATAATTTTAAGAAAGTCCCAAAGTCCAAGGGGAATAACTCTGACAAAAAAATTATTTAACCATAACCAATATATAAACTTGGCCTAGATATACTTCTAGATGTATCTGTATGCAAAATATCAATGCAATATCTTTATCCGTCCTTGAGATAATGAGCGGAAACTGCTATTTTCAAGAAATTTTCCAAGTCCAAGGAGGATAACTATGACAAAAATTATTGAATAATAACAAAGTATGAAATTTACCTAGATACATGTAACCTTGAGATGTATCTGTAAACCAAATATCAATTCAATATATCTATTGGTTCCAGAGATAATGATCGGAAACTGTTAATGGACCGACCTACAGCAACAAAACAATGTGCCCGTCCTTCATCGAAGTGGGCATAAAACCATTGTAAGTGTGTGTGTGTGTGTGTGTGTGTGTGTGTGTGTGTGTGTGTGTGTGTGTGTGTGTGTGTGTGTAGGTGTGTGTGTGTTGCATCTGTGTAAATTTTAAGAATGATAGAAGAATCCAATGAAACAATCAGCTAACATTGAAATTTCGATTTTAACTGCATGTTTTAACGATCGATGTGAAGCGAGTGAAGTTTCGACTAGCAATCCTTCCATTTTACATGCATACATGTTTTCATCCACTACAACTTAGCCAGTTTGTCTTTTTTGTAAACTTTTTTCGTTCGAAGGTAAGTAATGAGAGTAATGAGGGCAGGTAACACAAATTTACAGGCTAAACGTCCTGGCGTGCCACACTCATTTGTTCCTTTGTCATGCTGAGTTGCACTATAGAGAAACTTGTGAACAAGTTGTATATTTTTATATAAATAATATATACATAATGTATGTATCAATGTAGACATCTATACCGTATAATCTCACTAATTACATGGTTCTCTTTCTATTCCAGATTTGTGTTATGGGATATCTATATTATGTATTTTATTCATGATATTGTCAGTCCTGTCAGAAACTTACAAACTGTATCAAATTAAAATGACATGGATGACCAGTGACGACGATAACGAGGTTCCGTACGCAAGTCACAAACGCATAGTGTACCAGAAAGCAATTCATCGCAAAATTAACGCTCCTTCGTTTATGGAATTTCCAACAAGGAAGAAGCAAAACTTTAGTAAAAGTCAACCAAAAATTATTCTGTGGTATAATCATCCTTTTTGGTTAAAGAAGTACTCACAAGAGATGAATTTTAGTAAATGTGCTGTGCAGAACTGTGTTTTGTCATCGAACACTTGGAACATCAGAAAAAGTGCTGCAGTTATATTTGAACATTTCCTTCCACCTCTGGTACCCAAAAAGTCAACAGGACAAAAGTGGGCGTTTCTTACGTTTGAACCCCCGACACTTACAAACATTATATACCGAAAGAAAAACTGGAAAGAGAAGTTTGATTGGATAATAAGCTACCATCGTGAATCTGACATCCAATTTCCTTATGGCAAAGTAGTAAAGCAGGAGGACAGCCAGATACCTCAGCTTAATTATTCAGACATTTTCGTCAAGAAAACTGGATTTGCAGTCCTCGTTCAGAGTAATTGTTTTCCGTGGAGTAAGCGAGGTATGTATGTAGATGAACTGTCGAAATATATACCGGTTGCTCATTTCGGGCGTTGTGGCAACATGACATGTGAAGGTGACCGACGGATTCAGGAAGTTAGAGTAAACTGTCACAGAAAGCTGTCTCATGATTACAAATTTTTCCTGGCTTTTGAGAATTCTCTCTGTGATGATTACACATCCGAAAGGTTTTACAATCAGCTTCGAAACGACAACTACTTTGTGCCAGTAGTACGAGGAGATCCGAATATTGATAAATACCTTCCGAAAGGCACATACATTGATACCAATGATTTTGAAACACCAAAGAAATTAGCAGAATTTTTGATGAAAGTCGCTTCTAGCGAAAAGATGTACACTGCTTATCTAAGAGAGAAACACAAATATAAGGTTATACCAGAGAAAGAGATGTATCATCGTGCTTTGTGTACGATGTGCCAGAAATTACACGACACATCTACAGTAACAGAACCAAGAGATATTCAGGCATTCCTAACGTACAAGTGTTACGAACCAATGGATTTAGGATTTAATGAAACTGCTTCATGAACGACATACAATATTCATGTTCTTGTTAATGGCATTGTGAATCAAGGTTACCCAAGAGCGTCACGCATTGTGAGCCTACAGGCATGTAGATGTCGGGTTTTGTGTTCGCCGATGATTACTGGTTCTATCTATACAACTGTATTTACACTCGAGATGTTTACATGTAAGCGGTGACGTCACTGTCAGTCCTGTTTACCCATTCCCTTACATCTCCGAGTCATATTTTCTGTGTAATATAGCGCCTTCTATGAAGCATTCTACAAAAGGATTTAGTTTTGATGTATATTGTCTAGGTCTACTCTAGATATGAAGATATAAGTACACCGACTTAAGACATTTTGTAGAAACTAGATGTACTATTCTCTCACATCACCTCTGTTTAACTGAAAGACGAAAAAATTATTCCTTATGTCACAACGAAGGGTAGTCTACACTATCATTCTTGGCGTTTGAGTATTTAATATTTTGCTAGCATTTCATTCAACTATTTAAAGTGGTAATACATGTAGTTGCTCGACTAACTAAATAAAAATGTTTCCTTTGCCTCTAAATTTATTTCAATTGCATTTGTATCTGTATCAAGAAATTATACACAAAGAATATATATATAAAATTTATCTACTTTTTTCAAGAGAATCAAACTCATGTTTTCTGCAAATACATGTACAATACTCAATGTGAAGAGTGAAAAACTCTTAAAATGATCATGACATTTCTAGTTTACCAAAAGGAATGTCAATATAATGATGAATAAATATTATGGAGACAAAAGTATAGATGCGTGTTTTGTGTAATACTCATGTACTATACATTTTGTTAAACACCTTGACTTGTCATACGATGATGAAATGAAATTTTGAACATTCTGCTCTTAAATGATCTCAGATACAGTGACTGACCTGATCATCACGTCAACAGTCTGTTATAGAGTACAAATGACCCTGAACTATCTTGAGATTCAGCACAACTGAAAAAGCATTTCATCCTTATTTTAACAGTTACTGTAACTCAAATTATATTTGTAGTTTATACTCACACAAGAGTGTTACAATCCAAGTTTAGGAACTGCAGTTCATTTTATACTAAGTCAACTGTATTTACAGTTTAGCAGTTGCCAGCTTTGAAAGTGTTACAAAATGTATAGAAAACTTTCATGACAGCTATTTTCATATTTAAGTACATTCCATTTATGCAAAAAGCTATTGATTAAGGAAGAGTAAAAATATCCTTATTAAATATTTCTTGTGTAAATTCTGTGTAAGGTAGAATAAGTAGTCCTCCAAAGGGAAGTAAAATACACTAAAAGAAACAACACAAACACTCTTTGCCGCAAATTTTCGGCCTCCTGGCCTTTATCAAGCAATTGTTAGAAAAGTACAGAAGAACTATGTAACATCCATCTTTACATGTCTAATATCAACAAGCTTGTTGATATGTAAAGATGGATGTTACATAGTTCTTCTGTACTTTTCTAACAATTGCTTGATAAAGGCCAGGAGGCCGAAAATTTGCGGCAAAGAGTGTTTGTGTTGTTTCTTTTAGTAAATTCTGTGTGTTAACAAATAATTTCTTTTAAAACCTCTTTAAAAGTTAATACTTCGATAAAATAATCGCTTAATATACATTCATATATAAAGAAAGAAATGAATTAAAAGAGAAGTGATTTTGATGTATAATCACAACAACATCAAAATTCAACAATACTTGATAACGTGATTGTGAAGATAAAGTCAAAAAGAACATATAGCTGCACATATTCTGAAAAATACATGTACTTAAATTCCAAGTATAAAACTGCTAAAACACTGAAAGTGTAGAGACAGTGTTTTCACAAATGAGCAATTACCACCAAATGATCATAGTTCAGTACAAGTCAACAAGTACTGTATTGCAAAGAATGAGACAAGGGCAATATTACACACAATATTTCAACATGAATCAAATTAAATAATACTTAATGCCACAATTGAAAATGTAATGTGAATATCATATGAGCCAAAATCTGAGGCAAGGGATGGAAGTGACATTCAGGTTACATAGTGACCATCTGCAAGTACATATACAAAAGCTCCCACAATTCCATCTCTGGCAAATATATAAAAGCTTGACAGTCTGATAAGTTTAGCCTGATCTCATTTCTCCAACACAAAAAATGTTTAAGCTACATCAAAGATAAAAGTCATGCTATAGCCAACTCAGCATACTGGGCTCTATGCATCATCTTATTCCTAATAATCTTAATAATTGTGCATAACAGATATGTTAGTTAATATAAATTCTATATTACTGCTCTTTACTATTGAATTGGGATTGAATGTTTGAACTTTAAAATCAAACATGGAGACATAAATGATCAGATTTACTGAAAGTGCAATCAGTTATCCATACATTTATCACTGTCCAAAAATTTCACTTACAGTTCAGACAGTTAACATGCACTATAATTGTTAACAAAATTCATGACAAGGCTGACAGACGGTAGAGGAATGATCAACTTTGGTTCTGTATAGAAAGCAACCCCTTTGAATCATGATCCCAATTCTTGGCCTTTGGATGTGAATTTCAATAGCATTCTTTTGCCTACCACAGACAACATATGTACATGTATGAAGTTGCAACTGAACAAAACCTTGGGTCTGCATTGTATACACAAGTAGCAGTGAACTGAAACACACGTGTCATCCACACACATATGAAAAGCACCATTAAAACATATCCCACTACAATTGTTTTCTGAGGGGATATAAAAGCAAGCATGTAAAAATTCCAAAATATATAGTGTGTACATACAGGTACATATGCATAACATTTCACACAAACATAATACCGCTTTATAAAGTAAAAATTTGGCATATTTTTCAATATGATTATATATTTGTCAAAGAATGCATGGTCAATATTACACATCAACAAGATCTAAAAACAGGTTCTTTTCGCAATACAAATGTTTAAATTATTGAAACTTCACAAATGTATAAAATAACATGCATTTATAAATGAGTAACCATAAAGCCCTATGTCATTTTCACAATTACAACTAGTATAGTAGTACATGTAGTAGTAAATATAGATGACTGATAGTGGTACATACTAAATCTATTAAATAAGTTAACAAAAACAAAACTTCATGATGTTCATTAAAAAAACAAACAGTTTATTTTATCATATTTAATATGTCATACAAAATTAGACAATGTGAATAAAACAAATGGCATAAATATTCACAACATTTACTGAGTTCAAATAACGGTATTACTCAATGAAACTGTTGGTACACAGGAATCCTTCATGACATGACCTGACACATGGCGTTTGATTTGTAAATCATTGTTATGGGATTAATTCTGCAAAATTAAACATTTAAAAGTAAAGTTAACATTTTTTCTCTGACACATCTACACATATTAATCTTAAAGATCTAGAGACCTATACAGCATCTCATCTATTTTTCAATTTAAAATTAGACTAGAGCAGTCCTAACGAGACAAATACCCCCCCCCCCCCCCCACACACGGCAACAAAGTAGAAACATACAATAATTCATCCCAATATACATCACTGGTATAAGTGTAATGGATGTCCCACTTACAAGCACATTTTAAGGTATAAGCAAAAATGGCACGGACAAGATTTTTACAATAGAGTGAATAGTGACCTTGACCTTTGACCCACGACCTTGGTTCAGGGTCATGACACACCGGCATCTCCAAAGGAACAAATGTACCAAATATGATCATCATATGATAAAGAATAAAAAAGTTATGCCCCGGACAAAGGTTGATGGACAGACGGACAGACAGGGTGATTCCTATATACCCCCCCCCCAAACTTTGTTTGCGGGGGGTATAAAAAGACCATATTTGAAAATTTATACATGTACTTACAAAGTGAAGATCTTCATGATGCTCAAAAATTAATCAGATAGCATAAAAAGTTGAGGTTGATGCATGTTTCATATGAAGTATGTATATATGCTGTTGAAAATTCATCAATATATAACCCTTTCTACCGATATCTTAAGTTCTACTTTCTGAGTAACCTTGACCTTTGAGAAAAATGGTGGTCTGTTTCTCTCAAAGTCCATATTCATATGTTAACATTTAATATGGCTATATGCTCTCGTGAAATTGAATTCTGATTAAAGATGATTTATAACTGCTTTTTAGAGGACTATAACAGCAAAATTCAGACTTCAATTAAAACAAGAGCAATGCTAAGCGTAGCATCCCCTCGCCTGGCATGAAATTTAAATACACTTAAAATGTTGTAATTAATGTAAAAAATATGGCCCGGACAAGTTTTTACCATTCCAGTCCATTGTGACCTTGACCTTGAGAATTTGATCCTGAGACAAAGTCATGACACTTCCTTGAGATGTATGCAACAATCATGTGTAATATTATTGAAATCTACCAAGGCGCTAAAAAATTATGGCCCAGACAGGTTTTTACCATTCCAGCCCATTGTGACCTTGACCTTGAGAATTTGACCCTGAGACAAGGTCATGACACTTCCTTGAGATGTAAGCGACAATCGTGTGTAATATTATTGAAATCCATCATAGGCGTTAAAAAGTTATGGCCCGGACAAGTGAACACACACGCATACATACATACAGACGGTGACGTTACTATATCTCCTCCGCAACAAGTTGCACGAGGGGATAATTACAGAAATAACAAGAAACTGTCAAAGATGGTATGACCAGATTGCAAAGTATACACTGAACTACACAGGAAAAAGTACAACATATGTATAACATATAAGTAGGTATCATTAATAGTATGCAAGAAATTAAGGTAAATGCAAAATCAGTCAGTGTTCACTGAAGTTTGATATCAAGGTCAAGGTCACCAAAGTCTGCATCAGTCAAGAAGAACCTTATGTGTCTACAAATCCATTAAGTTTGTATGTATCATTTGTAAACAAACAAGCAAATTCAGAGAATTGTGGTTCCCCGCTTTCGAGGTTCTATCAACAAGGGTGCAGTGATCTATGATATATTGTCATGGTTGTGCATGTCAACAGACGCACATGCCAAATATGAAGGCCCTACATCTTGCAGTTAAAAAGCTACATTAAAGAAGATCAAAAGTCATGGTCAAGGTCATATAATAAAAATTTTGGTACCAATGGAAAGGTACTGCAATTAGGGACACACATGTATGCGATATATGAAGGCTCTGCGTCTTTTGGTAAAAAGTTATAACCAAGGTTAAAGTTTCTGTGACAGACAGACAGACGGACGGACAGACAAACGAATGAGATTTAATGTCCCCTCGCTTACGCTGAAAGTGGAGGACAAAAAATCAGTGTTTACTGAAGTGTGACATCAAGGTCAAGGTCACCAAATTTCACATTGGTCAGGAAGAACTCATCAATGTCTAAAAATCTACCAACGTAGGTATCTTCAATGGTATACAAGAAATCCAGCTAAATGCAAATTGTTAACGCTTGACAGACAGAGAGACTTCACCAATTCATAGACTGGACTTGCTTTGCAATACGGTCAAATATGATGAGACTTTACAAGCCTTATTATGCTTGAATAATAACCTCTGATGAACATTCTTCATCCACCCCGTTTACAGATGAATTGTCTGCCAAAGAATCATTCCTCTCCTCTGCCTCATCATCATCTTCCTCATTTTCACCAGGATCTTCTTCACAATGCTCCATTTCCTTATCCTCATTGTTTGAACTTATTGGTGTTGCCTAGATAAAATGGTGACATATACAAAAGGTTGAACAAACAATAATTTTTATGGATTGGTTGTTTTAATACATTACAGCAAGATATTTTTGTGAGACACTATCTCCCTTCTGCTGGCAGCTATCTTTGTGAGACATTAAGTCCCTTCTGCTGGCAGTTTTTTTTTGTGAGACACTATGTTCCTTCTGCTGGCAGCTATTTTTGTGAGACACTATCTCCATTCTGCTGGCAACTATTTTTGTGAGAAACTATCTCCCTTCTGCTGGCAGCTATTTTTGTGAGACACTATCTCCATTCTGCTGGCAGCTATTTTTGTGAGACACTATCTCCCTTCTGCTGGCAGCTATTTTTGTGAGACACTATGTCCCTTCTGCTGGCAGCTATTTTTGTGAGACACTATCTCCCTTCTGCTGGCAGCTATTTTTGTGAGACACTATGTCCCTTCTGCTGGCAGCTATTTTTGTGAGACACCATCTCCCTTCTGCTGGCAGCTATTTTTGTGAGACACTAAGTCCCTTCTGCTGGCAGCTATTTTTGTGAGAAACTATCTCCCTTCCGCTGGCAGCTATTTTTGTGAGACACTATCTCCCTTTCGCTGGCAGCTATTTTTGTGAGACACTATCTCCCTTCAGCTGGCAGCTATTTTTGTGAGACACTATGTCCCTTCTGCTGGCAGCTATTTTTGTGAGACACTATGTCCCTTCTGCTGGCAGCTATTTTTGTGAGACACTATCTCTATTCTGCTGGCAGCTATTTTTGTGAGACACTATGTCCCTTCTGCTAGCAGCTATTTTTGTGAGACACTATCTCCATTTTGCTGGCAGTTATTTTTGTGAGACACTATGTCCCTTCTGCTGGCAGCTATTTTTGTGAGACACTATCTCCCTTCAGCTGGCAGCTATTTTTGTGAGACACTATGTCCCTTCTGCTGGCAGCTATTTTTCATTTAATATGCCGCTGAATATATCTGTAATCATAGATCAGAATATTTGTCCTAAAGATTAACTTCAGAGTTTCAAAGAAAATGTAAAAGAGAAAACTGAAGACATCTGACAAAGCTGTATGACAAAAATCACCAAGGACATGCACACAAAACATGATAATAGTAGAATATACATGAATAAACATTTCAAAAATATTCCATTGTGCTGCTATTACGATACCAACTTAGGACAGTCAATTGAAGTAACAAACGTTATTCAATTGGTGTTGTTAACTGGTTTATGGGTGCCTACCTTCCCACTCACTGCAAAAGCAACACAATCAAAGCCATTTTGGCCTAAGCCACAAAAAAAGAGTAATTATTCATAATAAGACCCACTTCAGGTAAATTGTATAATGTATAGATAAAGCAATTCACCATACAAACTTCCAATATTTATATATCTGGTTGCTTTAATCAAATGAAACATTCTACCGTTTGTTTTGCTTTCCATTCATTCGCTGAATAATGGTATTTTGAATCCAAGGCATTAACTACATTAATGTTGTGTCTTATGATGAATTCTTATGGTGCAAAATATGGTATATTACCAGTATGCAGAAGGCTAATAGTCTGGTTTCTGACAGAAGTGTCTTTCACAACATGCAGTGTTCCCAATGCTCATTAGCAGTGTTAATAAAAGAAAGGACAGTTTAAAATGTTTAGCAAGTCCTCTTTGAGGAATGTGTTCAGAAGACATCATAAACCCATACAAAATTCTAGGATAAACCCTCCATAAAAAATCCTAGGATAGCCTGTGCCAGCATGGTTTTCTTTGTAAGTGCCCATTCATCCCTACACTTAGAATAGCACTGATCAACAGTTTCATACTAAACAGACCAAAACGGAAATTTAGATTGGTAAAAAATAAAATATATATCCATTAAAATGCTCTGATCTATAAGTTCAGAGGTATAAACTTAAATGCATAATTAATAATTATAATGATTATTAAGACATACATGCAAATATATGCATTATTTCTATAATTCAGCTCGTAGCTGGAGGGACACATGTTACAACTAACCATTCTCTTGGACCTTTGTCATGTTGAATCTTTGTTTGAATGCTTAGATAAAGTTTAATTCAAATAATGAAATGGCATATTCAACATCTTCCACTGAGCAAAGAGAAAGTTGTTAGCGTTAAGTCAAATCTGAATGTACTAAAAAGTCTTCACAAGTAAATCTAAATCAGAACTGATTACTGAATCTTAGTCTTGCTGTAAATATGTAATGAAAAGAATTGTGCCATGACATGGAAGAAAATTACTTTTACTCCCTTCTGACAAAAATTATGAAATGTTACCTCTTGCCAGTATCTGAAGACCGTATGGTAAGTTTCAAAACATGGATAAGCACAAAGTGGAGGACTTCCATTGCAGGAACTGCAGCAGTAGACAGTGTCTACTTCATTACTGTTGTTTAAACACACTTGGCATAGATTGGATCCTCCAGGAAGCATATCAGGAAAATGGCGACCAGTTAAACGTAAAATAGTATTGTCTGGATCTGATATAGTTTCCAAGGATTCTAAGAGTGATAAGCTTCTGAATTTGGGCCTCCGTACCTAGAGAACAAGATGAAAAAATTAAAAAGATTTTTCAAAAGTGGGCGAATACTTTACTTAAGGAACTAGAGCATATTTGTAAAACATATGCCCCTGTGCAAGCTTAATTCGTAGCAGCAACAAACTTTCCTAAATTGTAAATTTCATGTGCCATAACTTCTATAACAATTACCAGTAGTGTAGTATTGCCTTTTGACAGTAAGACCCTCAAATCTATAGACATCCTTCCCTATAAATAAGATTCTAAATTACCTCTGTTTAAAAGAACTTGACCTGTAAAATATGTGAAATATGAACAAATTGTGATAAGCATTTAATAATATATGATAATATAGGAGATTCACCTAGAAACCAATAATTTCAGCTCTTTCTATCAGCTGTGACCTTGACATTTGACCTTATATCCCCAAAATCAATAGGGTTCTTCCTCTCTTGATAAGTCAGCATATACACTTTGGCTTGAATATAACGAAAGGTACTCGAGTAATCATCCAAAAACCCATAATAACAGATCAACAGAGTTATTCCTCTTATGATAAGCAAGCATATCTAACTTTGGTTTAAATATAATGATAGGTACTCGAGTTATCATCCAGAAACCAATAATTACAGTCTATTTTCATCACCTGTGACCTTGGCCTTTAACCTTTTGACCCCAAAATTAAGTGGTTTCTTCCTCTTTTGATAAGTAAGTATATATTTAAATTTTATTTAAATATGATGAAAGGTACTTGAATTATCAGCCAGAAACCGAGAATAACAGTATATTTTCATCAGTTGTGGCTTTGATCTTTGACCTTTTGACCCAAAAATCAATAGGGTTCTTCTTCCCTTGACAAGCAAGTTTTGACAAGTAAGCATATATCCAAATTTGCTTTGAATGTGATGAAATGTACTTCAGTTATCATTCTGAAACCAATAATTATAGTCTATTTCATCAGCTGTAACCTTGACCTTTGACCTTTGAACCCCAACTCCACAGGGTTCTTCCTCTCTTGATAAGTAAGTATATATCCAAATTTGGTTCAAATATGTTGCAAGGTACTTGAGTTATGATCAGGAAATAAAAAATTACAGTCTATTTTCATCAGCTGTGACCTTGACCTTTGATTTTTTGACCTCAAAATCAATAGTATTATTCCTCTTCTGATAAGTAAGTATATATCCAAATTTGTTTTAAATATGCTGAAAGGCACTTGAGTTATCATCCGGAAACCAATGAGTGATGGAAGGACAGAAAGACGGACAAAGCCAACACTTATTGCCCATGCCATACCTGGCTGTATTTGTGAAATATGAATGCCTCTGACAGCAACTTTGTCAGTATAAGCTGTTAATCTAAATCTAAGTCAAACTCCTAGGTCAATGTCACAAGGTAAAAATATAATGGGGGGGGGGGGGGGTTGGAGAGACCAACGAGCTGAAATCCCTGTGGTATGACAATAACTTTCATTCCCACAAGCTAATTAGTTTATCAGTTAGATCTGCAAAGCTTCCAAAAGTAACCATTTAAGAAATTACCGTAAAAAATTTTCTGTCCATCGATGTATAGACAAAAATAAAGGCAGAAACTATACAATCTGCAAAGCGGATTATATATAGTTTGTGCCTCGGTTTTTGTCTATACATCTATAGACAGAAAACTTTTTTCAAGAATAATTACATCTTGTATATATTTAAAACTGATAAGTAAAATTTCGTGCATCAATTTTACGTTAGCCGATCAGAATAGCGACCTGATGGCAGTCCCATCAGTAATAGAGATAATATATCTACAACATAGAAAGAATACCATGAAATGAAAGAAACAACAGTAATGATTTTATACTTTTTTGTACATTTTATTCAAATTAGAATTGACTTTTCTTATTCAGTAAGAGATCACTCAATATATAGATCTTTATCTAGATCAAAGCAGAGTTGTATTTACGTGTGGTCCCGATTATATATTACTCGAAGATTCATTGTCTATACAGAAATAGACTTACTTTGACTCCATGCATTTGTATATACCTTAAATGGGTAATGTGGAAATAATTAAATTATTTGATAACATGTATTTTGATAACAAAAAATTGTGATCATTTTCTTCTCAGTGCATCCAATTTACCACGGATTAACTGCTTAACAAAGGAAGTGCTAAGTAATCAACCTATGAAACTAATGGATTTTGATGTAGTGTTTATCTTAAAGTGTTCCTATCCACACCATCAAATGACCATCTCCAGATTGCAGAATGTTAGTCTTTAAATTTTAAGGAAATTCCTTAAACTATGAATTGCAAGTCACACTGACTTAGTTTCATTAGTAATAAGACAAGAACAAGTCCAGAGTGGCATAATACGCCCGTCGCTTAGTTTGAAAAGATGAAATTTGAAAGTATGTAAACATTTCTCTTTTGTCAACAATTCTGTTCAATATTATTGAAATCTGTGTAATGGGTAAAAGTTATGGACTGGACAAAGATTTACCCATCATATGCAGTGACCTACAGACCCACAATGCCATACCATAATACATCCAACTACATGTACAACAAGCATACAAAAATCATATTAAAGTCTGTTAACCCAGTGAAAATTGCTGAACCCTGAAATGTAGATCATATCAATCTAGTTTCATCTGAAATCTAAGTGCACATCAAAGTCACCTCACTTCTGTAGTCCTGAAATCTTGCTTCAATCAAAAACCAAAGAATGTTGGCAGACAGGTAGACAAGTGAATAGATAGACAAATGGACACCATAATTTAATCTATAGAGCAACATAGCTTTGCAATCCAACCAAAAAAAACCCTATTAAATTATGTGTTAACCTATAGTCTTAAACATTTTTCTTAAATATCTGACAGGCAAATACAGTTTAGGTGCCACATTATGACAAGGACAATAGCCTTCACTTCTTACTTGTTACACCTCACTTATTAAAAATACAGTAATCGAATTTGATACTGTTGGACAGATCCTGTAGATTTGTTTTTGATGAAATTTAAAAATCCCATGTCTGGAAATTAATCTAACTGTTAATGAAACCAAAGTAATATATTTCTCTCTGAATTAAGATAACTCACTTTGTTCAATGATCCTGGTGGGCGACCTCGCCTCTTAACTATAGGTGGAAAACCAGATGGAGCTGCATATTTCTACAAAAGAATATGACTTAAAAACCAATTCAGTTAAAATATATACTTAGCAAAATAAGTAAAAGATCACTGGCATTAAAAAGAGTTATGTGATTCAATTATAATAGATCTTAACCTTAAATGATATACTTTGAATCTACATAGGTTCTGTATTTCCTTGAATGACGTTTTATAGGATATATCACCATGTTCTGCTTTAAAGATTGTCATTCATGACAAACTAGATTTTGAAATTTTTATATTGAACTGGGTAAACTGCATCTTTATTTAAAGTGTACTTTTAGTTTTGAAAATCCACATGTATGAACAAGTACTTTACAGAAATAGTCGCAAATTAACGTACAAGGTTATGTAATTAAAAAAGTATTCCTTTCACAAAATTATTTCAATACATATATTTATCATAAAAAGCAACATAAATGTCAGACTTTGAATTTGAATTTGGAACTACAGTTATCTCATACAAAATCAGTACATTCATCAATTAGCAGAGTTAACCCATATATTCATAGATTAGATAGTCTGGGGAATAGAAATGTTTAGACTTATTATTCAAGTCAATTCAATTGATTAATTCAATTTAAAAAAAAAAACAAAAACAAAAACCCATTATCTTACTATTTTAATTCAAAGTATCACATTATATTATTGACAATTTTTATTTTTCTTTATTTCTATGATCATTACAGTCCTCCATAACTTATCATCATCTCACATAATAGACTGTAATATGAATAAAAATCATACATTTCAGGTATCCATTTGTCATTAACTAAATTTTGACAATTTTGGGGGTTTTTTTTTCATTTAAAAGAATCAATGAATTACATTTGCTGTAAAAAAGTTGTTTTTTTTTAAACAGAAGATTGTGCTTTTTGGATGCTTGACTCTAGAGGCAAAGTGGTAGGTTTTTTTTCCTAAAGAAGATAGTACCATTTGGATGCTTGACTCTATAGGCACAGTTCTCATTCTCATTATCTCGTCTTTACAAATAAAAGAGCCCTACTAGATTACTTGTACAAGTTTTATGAAAATATAGTTCAAGATAAGACCAAATTCTGGAGTATAGATATACTTAAAGTATCATTTATGATAAACACTCAGTTTTCGAAAGTACAGCCACAATGTCTATACAAGTCATGATGAGAAATACCACAATCTATATTGCATAATAAATTTACACTGATTATACAAGTATTATGTCTTCAATCAAGGGTTTTAAGAATTTATCAGTCTTTTACTTCAGTAACGACTCTCAGTAAAAAATGTGTAAAATCAACAAAAAGACACCAGTGAGAAAACCCATCTTTACATACAGACAACTAGAACTGTCTTCACGGGACAAATACCCCGGCAGCAACAAAAATTCAAAGTAGAGCAAAGACCAAGGTTAAAGTCACCAAGTCAAAATATTTGGTACTGACAGACAGGTATTGCCACAAGGAATACTCATTTGTAGTATGAAGGCCCCATCTCTTTTAGTTCAAGAATTATGGCTAAGGTTAAAGTTTTTCAAAAGAAGGTCAAACATCAAGGTCACGGTCATGGGGGTAGAAAAGTATGGTACAAATAGACAGGTCTTGCCATAGTGAATATACATGTGTAGTATGAAGGCCCAATCTCTCTTGGTTCAAAATATATGGTTAAGGTTAAAGTTTTTCAAAAGTAGGTCAAACAACAAGGTCAACACTTTTTGTACCGACAGACAGATCTTGCCACAAGGAATAGACATGTGTAGTATGAAGTACCTTACTCTTTTGTTTTAAAAGTTGAGGCCAAGGTTAGAGTTTTACAAATGTAGGTCAAATGTCAAAGTCAAGGTTACAGGTCAAATATTTTGGTACCGACAGAAAGGTCTTGTCACAAGGAATACAGGTGTAGTATGAAGACCTCATCTCATTTTGTTCAATTGATTAATTGATTGACTGATTATTGTTTTATGTCAATCCACGGTTTTTTTCACATATATGGTGACAGCATCTGCCTGATACAAATTTAGCATACAAATTTAGACCTTTGCAACGGACCCATCGTAAGCAGTGAGGGATCTTTTACGTGCCACACCTACCGTGACCCTGGACCTCGGTTTTTATTGTCTCATCCGAAAGACAAAACACCGCTGTGCCCAGGGCGGGAGTCAAACCCGGGACCTCTCGATCAAGAGTCGAGCACCTTATCCAATAGGCCACATCGGCTTCATTTGGTTCATGGCCAAGGACAAAGTTTTTCAAAAGTAGGTCAAACATCAAGGTCAAGGTCATGGGGTCAAAAATTTTGGTACTGACACAAAGGTCTTGCCACAAGGAATACACATGTGTAATATGAAGGCCCCATCTCTTTTGATTCAAAAGTTATGGTCAGGGTTAAAGTTAAAAGCCGACAGACGGACAGGACAGACAGATAAACAGACAAGGTGATTCCAATATATCCCTGAAGAAAATCAAAGGACTGAAGGTCCTGAGTAACACTCATATGAAGATAAAGAGGAAATCATTTTATCAATAGTATCAAGGCTGTAGTCTGGTGAGCGATTTATGCCTATAAGTAATCTGCCTAACGGGAGGTTACTCGTACTGTCACGATGATGTAACATTTTTAGCCGTGATAGAAAATACAGAAGTAATATTCAATAATTTGTCTATTATGCATGTGTTTGTAAATTATCATGTGATATTGAAGAAAACTGTTTTTAGAGTTATTCTATTGACCAAAACTCTATGCCGGCAAATACGAAATGGGAAAAGTAAAATATTTTAAAACCTAAAAAAGCACAAGATAGTCAACTAAAAGCAAAGGCCAGTAAATTTAATTATCTTGAAACAATGGTTTTTATTTTCAATCCTCAGAGTGCTAAAGTATTTGAAACAGGGCTGCAGATTTACATCATGCAGTAGAGGATGATGTCATTGAGACGTTACGTCTTAATGATGTGATGTCGTCGCACCTGCTGTATATGCTGTCTGTTGAAAAGTATGGTGTCTTTGAGCCATTATATTTCTAGACTTGTTCACAGAAGAGGCATGATTTACATATCATTAAAAAGAAGATATTTTAAACTTTTAAATAATACTACGATGTTGTTACTGACATATTCATTGAAGTAGTTATATATGTACCACAAAGGCAGATTTTTCAAGGAAATATATGTACTTGTTTTCCAAATAGCCTCCAACCTCCTAAAAGGGGGGAGGGCATTAATGTGTTTATATATTTTGATAATATTGAATCTAAATATGGTTTTAATTTGAAATGTCATTTGAAGCTTATATGTATACAAATCAATTCCTTTCTTGATCATGAAAAGGAAATATTTCATTCAATATATATTACACACAAATGAGGTTATAGCAAAATGGGGGAGGGTGTAATATCTATCAAATTTCTTTGTAAAATGCTCCATTACCTATTGTAATTTTATGATGTTTTTACTCATGACAGACCATTGCACATTACAGTGTACTTCTTGTGAAATTGTCATTATTTTAGTAGGTTTGTTTAATTACTATAGCCACTATGAAAGGCTTCGTAAGTTGTCAGAGCTTTCCCTAATCCTTGTTATTTTTTCAATCAATCAGTATAAATTCATAAGTTTATCTATCAAAATAAAAAACCCCAAACTTTTCTGTGTCATATTTGTGAAAAAAAAATTCATAAACTGCTGATTTCTCTATATCGAAATAGGCATGAAACAGTGTTAATTTGCATTGATTCTAGTAGAATAATTTGCTCCATAACATGATATGTTTTTGTTATTATTTAATCTACCTTCGTCTGTTCTTATAGAATATGCATGAAATAGCCAGTTGTAGATTTTAAATTCTTCTTACTAGTTCACCAGACTACCCCCTCAATTCAGGACTAGTTTCATTCTTACAATGAACAGCACAAATTCAAAATGACACTTGAATCATTATTGAGTTATTCTAATCAGTTTTCTTTTAATGAAACAAAATTGAAGTGGGAATTGTTATATGAAGCATGCATTTAAGTCTGGGTCCCAAGATGAACCATTAGCACAAGTTTGGGAATTTTCAGACACTGTTTATTTGAGGTGACTTGGCATACGGCCAAATCAAAAGTCTTTTATTTTTACTAGTTTGTGGCAAAATGAGGTATCCCCAACAGGTTAACCAAATCACTGAAGTGGAAAACTGTCACATGAAGCAATCGAACCAGGTACTCTATTGTACATCCCATAGATGAATCATTGGTGCAACTTTGGTGAATCCATGTTTGTAATTAGGAGGGGGTTGTAATCAGATGAGGGTGTTCCTGAGGATACATAACTGTCAAGATAAACAAATGAATTCAAAAGAATTCTAAGATGTCAAAAGTAATTATCTTAAGTGGAAAGTCTCATCACAAGGAATCTACATGTGAAGTTGTATTCCTACTGGATCAAAAGTTATTGTCTATGTTAAAGTTTTTGTGACAAGACTGACAGATGGAGGAATGAGTATTATGAGATGTAATGTCCCTTTGCTGTCACAAAAGTGGGGGACAAAAAGTGATGTTAAAAAGACATTCTAATTCACTTGTTCTTCTTCTTCCATTACGAAGTGTACTCATAAAATGAGTGTCATACTTCATGTATAACCACGATATAGAGTCCTCAAATTTACATGAAACATGTTTTGTTTTGATAATTCTGATTGGTCCACACATTAGCGTTCAGACATGTATAACCGTCCTCAAATTCAAAAGTCATTACACCTACTCTTTGACTTTGTCCACATTGCCTCTGACTCCAACTATCAAAAATTCTGACTGAACAAACTTCGTTCACTGTTCTTACCGTCCATCTTAAATCTCATATCAAGGACGATTTGCAAGTTCTACCATTCACGTGCACAATTATTACAATCAAGTTAAACCAACAAAACTGACAACGTACATGACATGCGTGCGTACCACTCAACATGCTTTCCATCATGTTATTTCATCTCGCCGCGCCGGAGCAAATCAGATTTGAAATCTGCCTGTTCAGCTGTTTACGATACGATGTCAAGTCACTCATGTATGAATCAATTTGTGATTAATAATTTAATCATGGAATTTTAAGAATATGAAACCTAAGAAACTTCTTATGTCGGTGCACTAAATATCAATTCGTTTCTCGGAAGAATTTTATACATGACGCTATTCGTCCCTTAACGCGGAATTTGGAATGGGGAGGGGGGGGGTGGGGGTGGCAATTTCACGTTAATACCCAGCTCTGCTGAAACTTACGCAGAATGTTTACAATACGCAAAGGAAAAAATTTAACTTATACAGTCTGCTGTCCCACTTTAATCAAGTAAAACATCAATTTTTCGGCATGTCATCAAAAGCATGTTGTTATTGTGGTTGGCAAGGGCCGACGGAAAGGCCCGAAAATGTGCGATCAGCGTAGTAATCAACGACTGAATGAAAACATAGGTTACATGCCAGTTAGTTTCAAAAATAATCATCGTGTTTGTTCAGCTCTGGTATGGACTTTCCATACATCTTCCGAAATAATTTGCTGAATATGTAGTTAATAACATACCAGACGTATCAAATGTTCATGAATATTTGCAAATTTAATGCACATAATCATAGACCTATTTCACTGAGTGTAGGAATACATGAGCAAAGGGGTGAATCCCAATATGGCAGCGCCCATGACCCGGGTCCATAACAGTGTAACACTTCGTGTTACAAAAAATGAAAAAAAGCAGAAAGAAATTAAAAAAAAAAAAAAAAAAGAAAAAAAAAAAAAAGAAAAGAAAAGGACATAGGAGGGGGGTTTAATACAAAACATCTGCCGTTTTCTTTTACAAAATCCACCAGATTTTGAAATGAAAAAAAATGAAATCAGTTTTAAAACTGAAGAAAATCATGTCTGTAAATATACTAGTAGGAATTAACCTTAATTCCTGAGTGATTTTAAGTTGTTGCAAAATAATAAATCTTCAATACTTGGTTTTTGTAAGGGATTTTCAACTATAATTTGGGTAATAGAAGGTAGTGTGCCCTGGAAAATGAATATGCACAATATAAATACTCAGAAAGTATATAACAAATTATCTTTTCTAGGCTAACGAATATAAGATTAATCCAAGAAGTTCATACACATTAAAATTAACATACTAACATAATTTTTACTTTGATTTTTGGTTTCAGGTAAAGTACCCAGTATATATACATGTACATTGTACAAAAAAAATCAAAAAACTTCTTTCATAGAAAACATTACTGGAATAACACTCTGACCATATCCCTGACAAAAAACACAAATTATAAGACTACAAAATGTTGAATAGGCAAAGAAAGACATGGTAAAAGAACAGAAAGAGTAAAAGAATGTAAAGACTGTTTTCAGATGGAAATTATATGACAAGCAAACATTCTACAAGAGAAGATTTAGAGTATAGAGAAGACAACCATGTCCAAACTCACACCAGTAGATTTAAACTGCATCCGTGATAAATAATATCTAAAATCATCTTTCTTCTGTGGAAGTTTTAAATCAAACATACATTATGAACTTAACAACCAAGAAGGCTTCCTTAATCTGAAAAGCAGTAGCCCCAGAATGAAATGTTTGGACCTACATCATCAAGGAAATTCTATCAAAAAATTCAATTTGTCCGTTGTTGATATACAAAATGGTCCTGTATATATGGCAATTGTGAACTTGGTACAGCAAAGTAAAGTTTGTTTCTTATCTGAAGTAGCACCAAGTTTATTTCATTTTAGATGATGATGGCATGTTCCTGATGCATTGCACAGAAATTCAGACCCATGCATTAGACCCATCTAAAGTAGTAACAGATGTTTTATATACCAACATCTACTGTGACATGGACTTTGGTTTTACTGTTTCACTTGAAAGACAGAACACTGACAAATACTCTTGACAGTAGCCAAGCAGATACTACTGTCTTGTGTGAAAAATAAGATAACTTCAAAATCTGAACATTTAAGATAATATAAATTATACAGTAAAGAAATGAATTCAAAAGTTCTGACTTGAGCCTGCTTGGAGATTCTTAAGAACATAACCATAAATAACTCTCTACCATAGTCTCTGTGATCTGATTGGGTATTTTTATACCTGCTGAGATTTCAGTGGCCATCCCCTGCTTTTAAACTTGATAATCAACCTCTAAAATGAGAGATACGAAAGCAATTTAGCACATATCTACAATCAACTTTTATGTTTTCTTTCACTGATAGGTAACAGAAAACTGAATCAAAGATTGTGAAAGACCATATCCCAATATTGGCTGTGAAAAACTAATATAGACAAACTGAAACAAAAATTAAACTGATGGAAAGCAAACCGACTGGACAGCCTACAGAGTATCAAGAACACAATATTTAACACACTCTATATAGTTGGGAGCCTCCATTATGATAATTTGACATCAATGTATGATAAATAGTGTAAAATAATGTAACACCTTTCTCACTGCAACATTGGAAAGGGCAAATTCCTAACATGGTCATTAAGGACACTTCAAATGTATTGACTTTAACTTCACATGTGGTTATTAAAATATAATCTGGAATAAAATAGTACGTTTTCATAGGTATCCTGTCAAATATGAATATATAAAAAGAACTGAAAATTTACTTACTCTGTTAGATCCTTTTGGTGGCCGTCCTCGAGGATTTTTGAGAAGTGGTTTCTACAAAGATATCTTTGTGTTAAAATTGTATTAACTTAAGCAGATATTGCACACAAGTTTAGTCTTGATCAAAATGTCACAAATTCAGATCTCACCAATATTTAACTCCTATCTAACTGATCATCAGGGGCCAGTTGTTGGAAACTTTAACCACTGGTTAAGCTAGCCAGAGGTTAAAGTTTTAGAGACAATTAATTTATATATGAGATTTCTGTAAGAAAAAAAAATAAATTACTTTCCAAAGCTTGTTTCATACACTGCAAATCAGTATGCAGACAATGACTTAAAGCCTTTTCATTTCAAAGTTGCAGTCGGATAAATCTAAACATATTAAGTTAATTTAACCAGTGGTTAAAGTTTCGAACAACTGACCACCCGATTTCTGATGTTGCACCTGTTATTGCACTTTCTTATTAAGAGGTTATTGGTAAATCATGGTCAATCCAACATTGATTTGATTTCTGTTATAGTCACAATGAAAGAATGCAGTTGGTATGGTTAAAATTGATTTGATGATCCCTAAATCAGCTGTCAAAAGCAGAGGTGCTTGGCAGCAAGTCAAAATTTTTATATAAGGCAAATTTTGAAATGTATGCCAAAGGTCATGGTCAAGGTCACAAGGTCAATGACCGTAATGTAATTTAAAAGGGTTTTACTACTGGAGCATGCATGCCAAATATAAAGTCTCTATCTGTCATGGTTCCAAATTTATGGCAATGTTTAAAGTTGACAACTGACAGATAAACAAACAGACAGGTAAAAAAAAATATGCCCCAGATCTAATGATCCGAGGACAATAAAAAGTATAGAAAAGAAATTTCCATCAAGATCTGGAGAGATTCTGATCTTGAAGGCATTGTCTTGAATTAAGGTCATGACAAACGACCCTTCTTCTGTATGCCTAAGGTCATAAGGAACACTTTTGGTAGGTATCACTTCTATATGATGATGTTTGGTAGTAATATCACCAAGCCAACACTCAGTTTACCGTGACTTATATAAAGTGACCTTGACAACACGACAACACTTTACACATTCTTGAATCAAGCTTTATTATGTAAACGTACTTTGATTTTTTATTCTCCGGAAAGAAAAAAAAATTACGAAAACTAAATAAATGTCAAATCATACTTTGATCTTTTTTCTCCAGAAAGAAAAAAAAAAACATTTAGAAAACTTAATAAATATCAAATACAATGTTGATTTCCTTAAACAAATATTGCATTCTTGCAGACGCATTTATTTCTATTCAGCAAAGGTGCTGGTAACTGGCCCAAAACATATAATAAAATATACAAATATCCTTTATAGGTATCTTAAGTAAAACTTTGTATTCAGTATCATAATAACCCAGGAGTCAAGATGGTTGTATTAGTACAACCAATGTCTAGATACATGAGTGACCTGACGAGAATGTACCTTCTTTTATACAGTAACTTTGTTATTACTATAACATAAATCCCTGACTGAGTTAGAAGTGGATTTTCTAACATGCTAGGACATTTTGCGTACAATTTTAATAAATATGTGACTAATGCCTGACTTTACTTTGCACTTGCATATCAATACACTGCCAACATCAGACGTCATTTGTTTACAAACATCTGATCAATTGGAACCCCCTGGCCCTTTTCGTTAAGCAGAGGCAAGCCAAAGACATACAGTTTTGAATGATATTCAATAAATCTATAAAAGTGTACCCTGAAGATGACATGAACCATAAAGGAAATAGAGCTGTATAATACTTTTAATAAGTGATAAAAATTTTTAAAATCAATATTTAGGCCATGTAAAATTAATAATTATTATTATTTTATGTTTCTCAGATAACTGAGTTTCAAAAAAGTGGCAAGGTAGGTAGGGTATTTATTTTTTGTATTTTTTCCCCAAACAGTACTATTTAAAGCGCTTCCTACGGATTCATGTGTGGCTGAATTTTCTGATCTTTGTTTGACAACACATCCTTTATTAGTTGGGCAAGTGATGCATCTTTTACAAATGGAAGAATCATCCATTGTATGACTGTTTCTTCCTTAAAGTTAACTTTAATGCTTAGAAGAAAGCTATTTTTCTCCCCCCCCCCCTTTACCCTGGCCTAGCCACCATTTACATTTGTATTGTTATTAGGGATACTTTCAAGTAAGGTCATACAGACTTGTTTTGGTAACAGTGCAGTGATCGGGGAGGCAAACTGGCTCAATGCAAAAATGACCCCCCTTGCTCAGACTTCAATGGGCCATTTTCAATTTCAATGGGCCATCTTTCACTATGAAAGGGCATTTAGAAATTTTTGCGAAGTTGTATTTGGTGTCATATTTATTAAAGGAACTAATGAGTAATTCTGGGGACAGGACAACAATAACAAATCTGTTCAACAATGAAGGGAAATTCACTTTGATTTAATTATACGTTTTTGTTTTGAATTTCTACAGTGAGTTAACAAAATTGTGGTTGAGAAGTCCTTAATTTCCCTTCAATTCTGACTCTGAACAATTTCTCACAATTTGTGGTACTTAGCCTATTGCGTAGTTTAGTAACAATGATATTCTAAAGACCCAGCACTTTTATTTATGTAGAACCATGATTTTTCGATGCCTGTAGCCTGTTTCATTAACAATCTTTGGTAAACCCGTACTGTAAACGCAGTTGAGCCCGATGAAAATGCGTTTCACTGAAAATTATAAGCTTAAACCAAGTTATGTGGCTTTCACTCTATAACGAATTAGAAATGCGTATGCCTGCGTATGGCGAAATTTTGGCACTCGCTGTCTTACTTTGGCAATATGTCGGAAGAACGTGACGCGAGCGTTTTGAGGTCGTCGTTGTATGCACTCGTACGTCGCAGCTCGTTCCATACATCAAGAAATCCTGTGCACGCACAAAAATTCTCAATGTATGCTGACGAACGGCCTGTACGCAGCAAACACATTATACATGTAAGTGTATCATTGGTGCTTCCACTGTGAACTCTCACCGTATGTTAAACAAATTAATAGCGTACGCGTAGTGTACGCTTACCGCACTGTCAACACACAGATTGTATACTAGCTGTGAGTCTTTATGCTTTGACCTTGTAGTCTGAAATATTGGTGATTATAAAAAAATTTTTATGAATGGATGTGGAAGTAGTCATGGAATGCACAGAAAGATAACAAGAATAGTATTTTTTTGCAGTTCTGCAACAAGATTTTTTCATGAACGAAATTGCCTTGCATGTGTATATACAGATATGTGATCTGAAACTTTGAAATTATGGAAATGTAGAAACACAGTTATTGAGTAATGTATAAATAAGCCACGTGATGTATTTCAGTTTGTAAATATATGCAGAGCGTACGCATTGCATACAAAAAGCGTACACAAATGATGAGCAGAGTGTACGCAAGCGATAATACGCAAACTTACATGTACTGTGTCAAATTTTCACCATTCATTATGCGTCTGTTGCGGGAATTCGTTATGATGTGAAAGGGCGTTTATGTGAAGTAGGATATGTAGTTGATCTCGTAAATACCCAACTTACAGCAACTATTGTTAGTATATCAGGCTAATGGTCCGGCTGTTTTTCAAGATCAGCTGACTGGGGAGTACATGCAACTTCATTAAAACTACCACTAGCACAATTGCCAGATAAAGAGGCAATACTGACTGGAAGCTAAGCTTATTAAAGCACTTTGGATAGGCTTTGGGGATCGTTTTCGGAGCACAATTAAGATCGTATCGCTGTAAATCATGCGTCTTTATCAAACCAGATATTACGAAGACACTTATGTCTAAAACTGAAAACGCATTTGGTGAAACCAATGTTCACTACTTCGAAATTTGAATGCGCAATAGGAACCACCAAGTAAATGGTTTAATGCGTCATTTTCGATCTGAATGGGACTAAGTCGAAGAACGTGTGACCTTACCTATCCCTGCTGTTTAATAGGTATTAAGTATTTTATTGACACTGACAAAGTTCTTTCTCTTTCTCCTTGGGGAAAAAAAACGTGTTCTATGAATAGATATTTTATACTTAACGATGGATCAAAAAGGAGACACGGCAGCTAATTTTTTCCAAAGTTGCAATAAATACAACTCGTCAACACCAAATTTGAGCGTGCAGCAGTGTCTGAGAAACATAGAATTAATTTTACATGGCCTTATTTAATATATTTTTTATTAACCTATGTTATAATCTGTAATGCATTGTTCTGAAAGCCAACAAACAAGTTAAGATAAATTTAGACAATTATAACAATAATAATAAGCACTTTTCCTACATTATTTTGAAACAAACATTGACATGTGAGTTTACAGAAACTGTAAAAATATGAAGAAAACACCCAAACATTTTATGTAATGCATGCTTATCAAATCAGAATGTAGAAAATTTACATACATCACCACCAGCAAATAGGTTTCCTTTTGGTTGTTCAGATAAGTATAGTCTAAATACCTGCAAGAAAGAAATCAAAGAAATAATGAAACTTACAGAAGGGGTTGTTTACCAGTATTGGTTGTTTGTTATCTTGTTAGAACATGAAATGTTGTCATATTAATGACTGAATATCATTGTACACATCATATTTTAGGAAGATAACCTGTAGCCCTTTACACAAAAAAACTTTCTGATCTAATATTTCTCTAACAATGAAAAAATCGAAGATTAAAACAAGAACGTGTCCTTGAAAAGGATTTAAGAATTCACTTACGAAGTTTGAAGTTTTTTGTGAAAAGGGCAGCAGGTTTCCCGAGTGATTTGTTGTACACAATGTCTGGCAAAATTAGGTATGTTACGATATATCATGATACAACATACTGCGATACACAATCTATGATATAAAACATGATACTAGTACATGAAGAAGCTCAAACAATATGGCAACGATATTGAATTCCCTTTCTTTACTAAAGTCCAAAACAGATTTTATGATATATACAAATGTTTTAAACAGAATTGATTATTCCAAAAAAGAAATATAAAAAAGATTATCAAAATATTTCTTTTAAATATGTTTTGTGCCTTTTAAAAGTATTTGTAACTCATTTCTAGCCTAAGTTAATTGATAACTAGTTTTTTTTCTCAAAAATTCAATTATAAACCTGAATTCTTGATTAAACAAGCATATTATGATACATATTGTACCATTGTTCAAGTATAATTGTGATATGTATGATATCATGAAAAGAGGGGCAGGCTTGGTGTAGTGGGCAAGTGCTTGGCTTGCAGCGCCGACAATCCGGGTTCGATTCCCGGGTCGCCACCATGTTTAAGAGGTTGGTAACCTCCTGCTTCCATGTCACGATATAACTGAAATATTGTTGAAAGTGACGTAAAACACCAATCAACCAACCAACCAACATATCATGAAAAGCTGTATTGTTACTTCTCTTGGCAAACTGTACCTAATACCCCATCAATCTACTTAAAATATATTCTTGTACAACAGTTTGATACATGGATACAACTACAGCATATCCTGATGTATTGAAATGGCATTTTGACATAAAAACTACATACTGGTATACAAAATAGGACGAAAGAAACAACCACGATGTACATATTTGATTGTATATGTTACCAGAAGTCTCTGTCGAGACTGAAGCTCTACTGGTTTCCTCTTATTATCTTTTAAAAGGGTGGGGCAGCAGCGGGGGAATGTGCCCCTCTTTCAAATCAAGGGGGGGGGGTATGTTCCGCCCCCTTTAATCTTTAAGATTTTTTATCTTCAAGTAGTTAGAATATCAGTTAAAGTGTGGAAACACAGCAGTAAAACGCTAGTTTTTCATCTGGTAGCAAAAGGGGCATGTGCCCCATCCCCTCTTTTTTCACAACAGGGGATGGGATGAAGTATTTTTGTAACACCCCCCCCCCCCTTTTCGATATTTTCCAATGTCGGTTCAAGTGTAGAAACAAAGTATGCAAACACTAGTTTTTCTTCCGACTAGCTTAATTTTTTTTGCTAGCCATATATACATTTATATATAAATCATTATCCATTTTTTTTTTCATTGCCCGTCAATGCTTTAGAGAAATGACTTCATACTATTTCAAGAGGAGTTTACGGCACTGTTATATGTTTAATAATGTCTTTTGTCTGTTTTCTTTTTTGTCAATATCTGGTTGTAAAAGTGTCGTAAAAATTTTTATCACATGGTACTATATATATATATATATATATGTATATATATATATATATAGGGCCATCATAAAGTTCATGAGTCAGAGGAAATTCTGGAGATTACTTGACATAGTATAATAAACGCACTGTAGGCTAATGTGTTTATTTTATTTACAAATATACACAATTTATCTTTTTGGTGGTTTTATTCACACTGTTCCATTCTTATCTAGTGACAATGATTAATTCATAGCAAAGTGTAAGCGCTGAACCGTGGTGCAGATAGAAGAGTTACGTGCTCCTTGGTTCAGCATATCTATAACCACGAAGAACATGGTTTATTAAAAAAAAAAACAGATTCCCTCCGTACTTTTGGATACTGTGAACATCGTTTACTTGCAATATTTTGGTTATTCCTAGTTAAATGAAACTGTAAATGTTGGAGGAAATCACTGGTTGTGACTTTTTTTCTTTCATACATTGCCGTTTCCTTACTATAATTATTTTATAAATGATATATTCACGGCTTACTACTGGGCATTAAATAATTTCGGTCCACCATTATTGATAAAAACTTTAAGATATTGCATGCATTTATTTTTTACTTTGGATATTCGCTTTTTCGTAGTGGCCAAAAGCACAACGCCAGCGGTCAACACCGCCCCGCCTAGCCTTTGTGGACAAGAGCGTGGGGTGCTTCCTTTGACGTCCGCTTTACACTAATAAATGCAGAGGTCAACGACCATAGTTTCATCCGTTTCTTAGAAGAGAAGAGAAGATATCTGCTGCTAGTTACACAAACAAAATATGAATGCATACTTTACACTTCAATGTTTTTCTCCTCTTTATTTCTTTTCTAGGACTATGATCTTTTCTCAATAATTTATTCAAAATGGCCGCTGTTATATAAACATTAGAAGACAACTCGCCCAAAATCAATTCTGACTAGCATACAAACACTGCGATCTTAAGTCAACCATACAGGAAATAATTAAGAGAGGAAATTGAAGATAGTTGAAAGATAAAAATACATACATAAAATACAAATGTTGAGGTGTTGCACATATGTCTACAAAGCTATAACCCCCCTTTCAAATTACAGTACACTGTAGTGAGAATAACAATTGGGGTCATTTCTGTATGGGTAACTCACGCCCTTTGAGGGGCCCCAGGGGTCCAGACTAGACCAAAAATTGCACATGCACAACTAGACCACCCAAACAAGAAGAAACCACAAAGAGGTCTCTGGGATTTATACCCTCAGGGAAAAAGAAGGCACAGAATCTTGGGACCACACCCCTTTGTGGGGGTCCAAAGTGGTCCAGACTGGACCAAAATTGCACATGTACAACTAGACATCCTACCAAACAGGATTAGACTATAATTTAGTCTGTGGGACATATATTGTTAGAGAAGAAGAGGGAACAACATCTTGGGACCACACCCTTTTTGTGGGACCCAGGGGGTCCGAACTGGACCAAAATTGCACATGTACCACTAAACCACATATCAAACAAGATGAGAATGTTATTGGGTCCCGGGAATATATACCTTTATAGTAGAAGACATAACACAATTTTGGGACCACACCCTTTGTGGGACCCCAAGGGGTCCGAACTGGACCAAAATTGCACATGCACAACTAGACCGCCTACCCAGCAAGATCAGACCCTAATTAGCTCTCTGAAACATATACCTTCAGAGAAGAAGAGGGAACAAGATTTTGGAACCACGCCCCTTTGTGGGACCTCAGGGGGTCCGGACCAGACCAAAATGGCACATGCATAACTAGACCATCTACTTTACAAGATGAGACAATAATTAAGTCTCTGAGGCAAATACCTTTAGAGAAGAAGATGGAACAAGATTTTGGAACCACGCCCCTTTGTGGGACCTCAGGGGGTCCGAACTGGACCAAAATTGCACATGCACAACTAGACCACCAATCGAACAAGATGAAACCATAATTAAGTTTCTGGGACATATACCTTCAGAGAAGAAGAGGGAACAAATAAATTGTTTACGGACGGATGCCCGGACGGCACGACAACGGACAAAGGACCATCGCATGAGCTCGACTGGTCGAGACCAGTAGAGCTAAAAACGAGGTCATGAGGTCAATGACCTTGGTGTAATTTGAAAGGGCTTTACTAGTGGAATCTGCATGCCAAATATGAAGTCTCTATCTCTCATGGTTCAAAAGTTATGGCATAAGAGATAGCTGCAATCAAACAAACAGACAAATAAACAAAAAGACAACAAAACAAACAGCCAGACAGATCTATAACAGTATGACCTGGTCTGGGGACATAAATATACAAGATACTTTTACTTAAAATGACATTCTCCTACATGAAAATTCAATTGAGGCATGTGATACAGAATCAAGCATTGCAAAGGAATTTACCCAATGTAAATCATAACAATTATTACCTGATCAAATGTATGGAAAGTACATGAAATTTCTGGGAAAATACAGATTATCTCATCTAAATTAATGTCAACATACATGCGCATTTGGTGATTGTAATGACGTCAGATGATTATGACATTTAACATATATACATGTATGATGTATATATACATACATACATACATACATACATACATACATACATACATACATACACACACATTTCTGATGCTAATACCCATAATCTCTATGTCCAAAACTATGTACACTACTCACAATCTCAGAGTCCCAGTGCAAGCACACCACACACAATTTCCCAGTCACAAACCAAGCACACTACCCAAAAATATACTCTCTCAGTCCCAAGCCAATTACACTACTTTCAATCTCTCAGACACAAGCCATGCACACTACCCATGATCTATCAGTCCTAAATTAATTACACTACCCATAATCTCTCTGTCTCAAATCACGCATATTGCCCACGATTTATCAGTCTTAAACCAATAACCTTTCAGTCCCAAATTAAGTACACTACCCACAAATTCTCTTTAAGTCACGTCCAAACCAAGCTCTCTACCCACAATACCATCCCAAACCAAGCATATTACCCACAATGAATCAGTCCAAATCCAAATACTTTAACAATAATCTTTCAGTTCCATACCAAGCAAACTATCTTTAATGTCTTAGTCCTAAACCAAGCACACTATCCCTAATGTCTAAGACCAATACAACCACACTACGTACCTTAACATTTTCCTCAAAATCAAAAACATTATGGACAATAACCCTTCAGTTCCAAACAAAACACACTATCTGAATCTCTCAGTCCTAATCCAAGCACACTACCCACAATTTCTCAGTCCCAAACCAAGCACGCCAGCCTAAATCTCAGTTTCAAACTAAGCACACTAGCCCAAATCTTGGTCCAAAACCAAGCACACAAGCCCAAATCTCAGTCCCAAACCAAGCATGCTACTCAAAATTCTTTCAGTCCAAACAAAGCACACCCCCTTCTGACCTTTAACATTAGATAAAGCATCTTATCATGGGAATCAGTAATGCACATGCATTATCTTCATTAATGTTGAAATTGTGCTCAAAAGATTGGGTTTCATTATCATAAAATCAAGTAATACTCATGGTAAATTTAGTTTGGGACAATGATGTTTTTCTATCCACCTCCGTCTGAAGTAAACTGGTTGAGCAGGATAACATAACATGGTTTGAGACAGCCAGGGGTCAGTTGTTCAAAACTTTAACCACTGGTTAAGCTAACCAATGATTAAATTTCAACTGATTGAAAATTTATAAATTAAATCAATTGTCTTTAAAACTTAAGTCAGTAGTTAAAGCTTCGAACAACTGGTCCCAGAATACTATCTTGATACTGACTCGGCATCCAACACTGTCTATATACTTGTACCTTACACACATAAATCAATGTATACACAAGCAATTTATCATCATATCACAGCTGTGGCATAGGCTACACAGAACTGTTTTAAGTTCTACCTGCCCACTGACTAGACAGTGTCTATTTCAATATTATAGTTTTGATACCAGTACCTAAAGTATTTTTTGATTTGGGGTGGAATATTTTATAAGGGATAAATTAAATAACCTTTCAGATAAAACACAATTTGACTTACTATTATCACATAAAAATGATAAGAGGGCAAATTACCATAAAAATATTATGAGATGATGATGCTTGTGTTTTACTTGTATATCAGATAAATCCAAATATCAGATAGCCAATATTATATGATACAAAGGAATTCACAGTACTTACATTTTTTCTTGGTCGACCTCTTTTACGTTTCGGATTTCCTTCAGCGTCTAACACCTCAAGGTTATTCTACAATAACATGAGAGGGTTTTACACTTTTAATTTCTACTGATAGCGGTCAAAATATGTACAATTATTTGCAAGTTCAGAGTAATGTTTTAGGTTGTTAAATAGATTATTTTAAATATTTAATGGCAATAAAAGAAAGTGAATATTATTTGCAAATATTAACGATATCCTCATTAACATCCTGTTTACCTTTCTTCTTGTAAAAGTGCTCGAAATTGAATAAAATTTCAATTCTTTAATCTTTATATGAATAAATTATGACTGAGAATCTATAATTTATAATGAACTTCGCCACCATTAACTGCGGTCTTAATGTTAAGGGAGGAAATAAAACATATTCCCACAAAAATGACGTAAAGAACAATGAAACGTTATTATGACTTCGTAACTTAATAAGGTTGCTAACGTTCAACGTCATTTCTAACTGACAGTTCACAATGGATGAGGGCAAAGCTCATTATTAGGTTAATCATACTGATGTATAGTCAGGCACCAAAGACTATATTGAAATGCACACAAGTAAACTCTCTTCCCCCTTCCGCCACTTATTTAATTAAAAAATTAGTAAAAATCCAGATTTGGCACCAAAAATGGCCGAGTAGTTGAACTCATACACATGTGGGCCCCCCTTTTCGGAAATCCTGGATCCGTCACTGCATGGAGTGTCCATCTTTTCCAGTTAGGTGTTTTTAATTTTCATTTATACTGATATGTATATTTAAAGGCTAGATTGGTTATTCAAATTATGCGATGAGATTGAACTAAAAGCAACAGTGAAGGCTACATGCTGGGTTATGATGTTTCCACATACATCCTTAATTCTCAGTAACAGCAGTGTATTGCAATGAAAATAGTCCGAGATTCTCTGCACTACTCCCGCTTTTGATATCAACGGTTTGCGGAAATTTCAACGTTTGATGAACAAAGTCTCTCTGACCATCTCTCACAAACCACCGGGGGCAAAAATTAGGTCTTTGTTGCAACTACATCGTCATTATACCTATGTACAAAATGCTAATAAAACTTGCTCTCTTCATACTATCTTACGGCAAAGAGTTTGCAATTGCTTGTATCCGAAATGAACGTGCAATCGACAACTTAATCATGGCAACAAGTTTTACTGCATTGTTGTCACGAGTCGAAGCTGAGCCAAGGAACGACATTCCTTCAAGTGGGACATTAAATAACCATCTTATTCACGATTCTCATAACATCATTTATATTTAGAAACATACAACATTTACCTAAATATTTATATTGCATTTTTATTATCAGAGGAAATGCGGGAAGATCGATCTTTAAATTTGTCATATATGTGAAAAAGAACTAAAGTTCCAGAACATGTTGGGGAAAACTTTAATTGAAATATCTCGATAAAAACAAGCGATACAAGATCAAGACAAATGCTTTGTCCAGAGAATTACACAATCGAGTACATGCAACGGTGTCGGTGGTAAACACATCGTAAAGTAGTCACAACTACATATTATTACGCGAAATTTGAAAACATTATTGCAACTCCTTTTTCGAGTTATTGAAACTAGTTTATGTTTAGCTTAAATTAACTGAGCTAAAGGTACATTGTGCTGATCAAGAATTTTTAAGACAACATCAATAATTTTTCGGCACTTTATTTTTCAGTGGCGTAGTAAGCTCTTTATCGGTAATGAAAGTTATAACCCCTGAAAAGAAAGTGATTGCAATGAGTGCCGCTTCACCGAAGCCGACTCAATAAAAATCATTTCAAAAAACACAAATTGAATGTTATTCATTTGTAGTTTGAAATGTGTAATCTTTACTATTATATGAAATGTGCGAAAAACATTTCAAAATGTGAAAATTAAGAGAAAAGAGAAGAGACAAGGAGGTCGGCAATTACACGTACCAATGTTGGTCAACACCAACACCACTCGTGTTGACCAATTCGGAAGAACCTCGCCCTTTACTTGTACTTACGTAAAGGTCGAGGTTCTTCCGAATTGGTCAACACGAGTGTTGATCTTGAACATAAATTCATACACCGTCGTTTTCGCCTTAGCGAGGGAGGGGACATTTTCTAAAAAAAATTTACATGATTGTGGTCAAAACTTATCTTTTAGAAAAAACTCTTACCATTTTATCATAAAACTTCTCATCTGTCAAATTACATGTATTTCAATTCAAAATAACCCATTAGATGATGCAATCTGACTAAAATTTTCATGGCCTAGGCTAAAGAAGAATTATGTATATTAAAATAAAATTAATTTTCTTACAAGAGACACCTACATTCTTTCTTGGACGGCCTCTGCTTCTTTTTTTCTCTGATAAATTTTGCAGAGAATAGCTGTCTTGAGACTGTGCAGTGGTTTTTAAATTTGATTGTTCAGCTGTACTCTGAAATCAATACATACATGTATATATACATGATATGTGTATACTGAATGGAAGATGTACAGTCGTACAAAATCTGATTCAACATCATAATAGAATACAATTCAAGGTTACCCTTCAAAGGCAATGTCTACCTTGTATAATATGCCCAACACTTATTTCTAAGGTTCCGACTATTCTGCAGTGATACAGGAAGGAGCATTCACTCACAAAAATTTACTAGATTACCGATTTTCAGCAAAATGGCAATAACTCTAGTAAAATAAGTTGATTGCAACGAAAGTCAAACTTCATATGGAGAGACCTTGAAGTATCGGTACATATACACGACAGTATCATAACATAATAAATCTGTTACAAAGATATTAGAAGATAAATTAATGCAAAATGCAACTGTGGAATTTGTACATGTAGATGAAATCATGGATCAACACGAGCAATAATAATATTAATAAACAGACAGATATATTTATATTAACCTGAATCCGGCGTGGCCTGGTGGTATCGTGTTAGACTCCTGATCGGGAGGCCGGGGTTCGAGTCCCACTCTGGCCATGCCGGTGTCATGTCTTTCGGATGAGACAGTAAAAACCGAGGCCCGTGTCATGGTATGCATGGCACGTTAAAGATCCCTCACTGCTTCGGGTGGGTCCGTTGCAAAGGTCAAAATTTGTATGCCCCGCATCAGGCAGATGCCATCACCATATACATGAAATATTCGTGGTGTGACGTAAAACAAAAATCAATCCATCAATCAATATATTAACGTGCCTCATAAAATTTATCTGTCATAGAATTTTTCAAATCGTCAAAGTCAGTGAAGAATACATCATCATTATTGACAATTTCCAACATCACTATCACCAGTTATTTAGCAATGCTTACTGTTACATGTACATGTATTGCGAGAACTAGTGGGTCTATTAAGTTTAACACTGGCTGCTTAGGTGAAATTCTAGACACAGAAGTGAAAAACAAGAAAACAAAATATGGAAAGTAAACGTTTTAGGTAACTAGCCACTGTCCTACTGAGGTACCAGACCGTTGTGAATAAAGTGATGCTTAGAGCCCCGAGTATGCTGATGTACATCTACACTATCAGTTAAATCATGAAACTTTCATACATTTAGACTGTTACAGTAGTAATAAACATTCAACAATTTTATGCATGATACCAACATATTTTTTTGGACGTCCTCTGCCCCGTTTAATCTCTGGGATACTTTCCGGTGAACTACTTTCTGATTTGATGTTAACATTTTCCTCTCCACCTGATTGTTGCTCAGAACTCTGAAACATTCATAGGAAATAAATGCTATACATGTACCTGAAACATTCATAAGGAAATAAATGCTATACATGTACCTGTAACATTCATAAGGAAATAAATGCTATACATGTACCTGTAACATTCATAAGGAAATAAATGCTATACATGTACCTGTAACATTCATAAGGAAATAAATGCTATGTACCTGTAACATTCATAAGGAAATAAATGCTATACATGTACCTGTAACATTCATAAGAAAATAAATGCTATACATGTACCTGTAACATTCATAAGAAAATACATGCTGTACATGTACCTGTAACATTCATAAGGAAATAAATGCTATACATGTACCTGTAACATTCATAAAGAAATAAATGCTATACATGTACCTGTAACATTCATAAGGAAATAAATGCTATACATGTACCTGTAACATTCATAAGGAAATAAATGCTATACATGTACCTGTAACATTCATAAGGAAATAAATGCTATACATGTACCTGTAAAGTAATCATCCAAAGTATTAATCTGAATGCTTATAAAAAGATGTCTAGTGCTAATGTGGCTGCACATACATTGTATCACACATGTGTACAGTCAAGCCAACAACCATCACCAACTGCTTCCGAAAAGTTGGCTTTGCCTTGTCAGACAACAATGCAAGCAAAACTGACGATGTCTGGCCGCCAGAGGATGTTGATAGCTAGACATTTGATACCTTCATCACAAACGATGGCAACCTGGAGGGCTAAGCTGTCCCGACTGACGAGAAAATATTTGAGTTTCCATGAAGACGAGTCCCAACCATGTGACGCCAGTGACAATGAGAAGGCTGAAGAAATGACACAATGGCACGAGTAACCCATGGCAAACGTACAGATGCAATGGCCATAATTCGACACATTCCTTGAGGAAAAGCAAAGCGACGACTTCAGCCTGTTCTATCAGATGGAAAATTAGAATTTCTCACTCGCTTGAATATGCCTTTTATTCTGCCTTTGTTAAAACAAATTGTTGAACCTGTTATATGTGTTTGATCGCCCTGGTTACACGACTGAGATACAATTACGTGTATTTCAATAGCCAGCGGTTTTATCTTTACGGTCAGTTGAGCATGTGTAATGTAGCTATTTTTATAACATTTGGTCACTGTACTTAAAAAGACAGTTGCAAAATTATCGAAAATGTGGTCTGTTGACTTTTATGTAGCTCAAGCAAACAATTAATGGATCTAAGAGAGGTAACTCTACATGTAGTGTACATGTACAATTTATCTATATATAAATACATGTATACTGATTTCATTCCAGATACGGCGAAAGTTATACGCGTATGCAATTCTTGCAAAATCTGTCGATCATCTGGTCTTTGAAACTGCATTCGTTTGTCATGCCGTGTAATTGAATATTCGTTTATTTGAATAAAAAAGTCCTGACAAATAGCCTATTCAATTAAGCTTGCACTGTACTTGACCATTGAAATGGATTTTAGACACTTGATAAAGAGATTATCATTACAGTTTTACCTCCTTGTGTTGCACACTTGACAATAATGTACTGAAATAAAGATGTTTTTAGAAATGAAACTAGCATAATTTAATAACAAGTGCTGATGTAATCCAATTCTCTAATCATCGTCGATCAAGGTGAAATGGCTTCATGGTCAAACAATCAGTCATTACAGTACACCCCAATGGGATAATTGGTTGTTTGCATTTCTTCCACTTTTACTTCTGTGTTAATCAATTCACTTTAGTTTAAACAGTATTTATTGATTAGAATGCATAGGAAATGTTTACAAACATCAAAAGATCAGGATTGGGCAACAAGAAAATTCTTATATAAAGCCCTCTCCATGAACTCAATTCACTCAAAGTGAAATCAATTCACTTTGTACAAACATTGACACTTCCAGATAATGACTATAAAATATAAAGAAAATGACAGCTTTGCTTCATTATCAGTATTTTATCAAGAATACTAATTATACTTATAGTGGCTAATTGTTACAATTTCATTAACCATTCTTTACAGTTTTCTTTCTATCAACACAATGCTTAGAAAGTTAGATCACAAATTAATTATATTACGGAAATTGGCTTTATCCCAGTCACTGAACATCCTAAGGTTCAGGCATATACATGTAACCAACTGTGTTTTCCTTAAAGTAAAAACTGAGATCTAAGATTTTTTCTAGGTAAATTTAAGATTCTTGACCAACTGCATATGCGGCAATTTTACCTGCGTATTATACACGAGATGTGGACTTTTTCTCCAATTATTTTTCAAAAGTTGGGAGTGCGTATTACACAAGGATGCATAATATACATGAGTAAATACTGAGACTGAATAATGCATTCACATTTGTTTTCATTTCAAAAGGATTTACTAGCAGTTTGCAGTAAATTAATAAATGTAATTTTGCTGTAACAAAAGCGATGAGTTTGTAACTGTTTTCAAAAACATGTAACCAAAATTTACGATTTTGTTTACTTTATATCCAAAATCAGGAATTATTATATAATATATTAGATCTACATTTCAAAATAAAAAAAAAAGACAAAATGCTCTGAGTTTCTAAACTATGAACAAAGAGAGAAAGAATGGATAGCACGATATGACGATAAAATAAATTGCAAAAATTAAATATATCTAAATTCAATAGAATCCTTTTGCATAAAACTGTCTGTTATAATGCACAGCATGTGAATGCTGATAAAAACAAGACTTACAGGACAATTATAACTCACTACAGATGCCATTTCTGCTGATGACGTCACGGGCGAAACCCATTAGACATATCGAGCGAGCACTGGCTTGGTTCGTTCTGTCCTTGTCGCTCTTATCTTCTCCAGGCAATGATAGACCTGTTAGCACTTTAAAACTCAGTTATTGGAGTGTCTGTGCCCAAATACATAGAATACTTTCTGTCTGCATATCAGCCGGAAAATCCTGGACGTGTATAAATCAAGGTAATATATAAGCATGTAAGCTATAATGCATTTATAAATAGATCTAATAACTTTTGATATTCCTGTACATATATATTTTACCTTGTCCCTTCATTTTCCGATTAGGACACGATCTAGTGCTTGTCCTTGTTGTGTCAATTCAGCATTTTACAATGGCATCAGTTTATACCTATTATTTCTTCCTACCGCCACGCCAACTTTTTTCAAAAGAAAAAGTAATTATAAAAAATTCAAACCAAATACGGAAGAAAAAAAGCAATCCTTGCTTATATAACATGATTTTTTGTTTATTACAATAAATCTGATTAACACCATCGCTAGTGAGCCTGTTTTTCTGGCGATGTGACCTGCGTGTCACTTTTTAATGTTACACCGGCATGTTACACCAAAAGGAGCTTGAGACCATACTGTCCATTCACTTTCTAACTGAACCTCAAACAAAACTCATCACTTGTTACCAAATTACGTGTGTCTATGAATAACCAAATCAAAATGTACTTGATGACCCTTATATCACTACCTTATTATTAATTTGTCTTTCTACAGATATGCGGGTAGTCTAAAGTTAACGCGGACTCTAAAAACAAAGACAGAAAGAGAATTACGTTAATTGAAGAGTTATCCATCTTGCACTATAAACCCAATAATGCAATGGCGGTTCAGATTCTTACAGAATTAGCGTATGGCGAAAGTATAATCTAATCCAAACCTATAATTATGTGTTAAAACTAAATACTAAGTATCGCAATAAAGAAGTTATACTTTTGGACAAATACTTATTGAAAATATACTCCTGATAGAACAAATAAACACATGAATATTTACATTCCTACTTCGTTTCTCTTAAATGAAGGTACTAGTTAAAATAATTTTCCATAATGGTAAACATTGATAGCAATATGATATCATGTGACTTGTAAATACGTATTATAATCTTAGAGCTTGGGCGAAGTGGTCGATGAATTTGATGTAAAAATTGAATTTAAGTTTACAATACACACATCTATTTGCATAGAGAATTTAATTGCAGAATTTGACTTCAAAAAGGAACTGCTTATAAAACCTTAAACAAAGTAATACTGTTCCATCATCATACATACCCGTTTGTATTATATTTTGTACATAGACATCGAGGGATCTATCGAAGTATATGTCCTAATTAGGAAAACGGATCAATATATATAAATATGAGGATTGTTTTATGGTTTTGTGCTTCATTGGTATGAAGGAATTGCTTTACATTATGTTTTCCCCATTCCCTACTGTCCAGTACAACACCAATGAAGCACATAAACATTAAAACTAATAAATGGTACATTTAGAATTGACATCTACAACGAAAGAATATATCAAAGGCATAAAATCTGCTAGTATAAAATGGATGCTTCCGATATAAGAAACGGTAAGCGTATTTAGAGTATGATCACTGATATGCTACAGAGTACCAAGAATTTCACATTTTTTTCTGAAGTATTTGATTTGTACATTGATTTGATGCAAAATATTTTGGGGTTAGTGTCGATTTTTCAAAGTTGTATCCAAAAATAGAAAAAAGGAGTGTTTACTTCTGTTAAATCAGTTTTACTATTTGTACAAAAAGATGCAAATAAGATCGAGAAAATTTATGGAATCTGAAAAACCTTGTCCATAAATTTAGAATCATAAAAGATAGAAACTTCATAACTGGCTTGTGTACTCGACCAATGAAGCCCTTTTAAGGTCATATCCTACTTATTCAGTTTTAGAATAGATTTGCTTCAAAACTGAACCAGTTCCTTCTTATGGTCTATCACAGAGACTCATAGTGACGTCTGATGTGGTTACCAAATTAAAATCTGGAGTTTTTTCAACTTCCTTGATTGACTGATTCATTCATTTTTCTTTGCCATGTGTAGGGAAAACATTACTCAATATTTTCTTTTATAGCGGACATTTTCTCAAGATTGATATTTGAAATAAAATATATTGGATACATAATCCCTTGAATGAAGAAAAGAAATTGAGACCTTTCCGGCGAAAAGACAGAGAAAATCTGTATATGCAGCATTGCTGGCAAGCCTGGAGCTTTATTTATGAATAATTAGAGTTGTCTTTCTTGTCATCAACTGCATTTGATGATAGAAACTCTTTGGTACAGAGATTTAAGAGTTTTGCGAGCCGGGTTAGTTCTTATCTGACACCATGATGAATGCCATTATGACCTTTACACTGACATTTCAAGTTTGGTTTGAGAGAGTCATATGGCATAACAACACATTAAAGTCAGGCCCTAAGGTTATCTACTTTCTTTTGTGATGAAATTCCGTTTCATTGAGATCTAAATGATATTACAATAGACTAAAGACCCAGACCGATAGGGGTTTTAACCTACGGGATAATGGTGTTGCACATACAAATTTTGTATGTAATTCTAAATATTTTAATATTCTTATTGCATCAAGAAAAATACTGATCTTCCTTCAAACGTTAAACTGCTTCTAAATCTACATGTATATATGTAGTTTCAAATTATAAGCAAACGGAACGGGATGTCACCCACGCCCGAACACGACAATCTGACGACAGTTAAGCACATTAATACGGTTTCGAAATCAGTGAAATCAGGTCTTAAATGTAACAATTCGTTGTAACTCGAACGTTTCTGCGTGGACACACGAGAATTGCAATATCTCAAGGCGACGGTAATTCAATGCCTTGCCAGGATTATATCTAACTGTAAATGAGATATTTTCACAATAGCATTTTGCCACGGTGGACATTCCTGGACCCCTGGAAGTCAGAAATGATATCGAGACCATGAAGAGTAAAAATTTTTTGTTTGGGTACCAACATTCATCATGATTGTCAAAAACAGCAAAAAGCAAAATGAATGTATTTAAACCTTCAAGACAGTCAAACCAGATTAATTTGCCTTTAAAATGTGTAAGTCAGGCTAACATTAGACTTAGAATGTGAGCATGAAATGATCTTGTCGGTGTCTAACATATGCATTTATTGAAAAGAAATTTTGGACATCTTACTGATAAAACGTCAGATAGTCGCATTGTCAGACAGACAAAACGACGCCCTCAAAAAGGAGTAATGAGTGTATTAATTATACTTTCTTGTTCCACAAACATTAGTGGACGTATATCACGAGTTATTGATAACAGGGACCGAACGAAGATTTATAACTCGCTTCAAGGCCAAACAGCCTTATAATTATTGGTTATTTAAGTCTGAAGATGATAGAGATACTTAATTGAAAAACTGCTATTCTTTAGCTTAATTAATTATAAGTAAACGTAGTTTACAATAGCGCATACATATATTAAATCCGTGTGTCTCTATCAACGCAGTTTCCTTTATAGTCTGATATAGTATAGTGCATATAAAGTTATTTCCTGTTGTCAGGGTTAAATGATTTTGTAATTCCTATTTTCTCGTCTGTCAAGATTGCATAATTCGTGTCTTTCCATTTCAGTGTAAATCTAAATGATACGAGAGTGAACAGACCAAGCAGCAGAAGGATATTGATTTAAGAACACAACGAAGTCAGAAGATTATTTTACTCAATGTTTTGCACATCATACAAAGAGGAAGTACTCAGCATGTACAAGCATGATATTTTACAAAACTGCATTTTACATACCAAGAAGAATTTACACACAATTACATACATGGTATTTATTTTCAGGAAACCTTTATGGGTTATCTTAAAGAGAAAATAGGAGACCAAGCTGTATGACACAAGTCACCAATGACATGCTCATAAACCATGATAAAAGTAAAATATATACAAGAAAACATTACAAAAATATTTGGTTACGATACTATGGAAGCCTATCAGGGACATAAAATTTTTTCTCGCCACGGGGAGATGTAAAGGTGATAGATAAATCCAAACCATAAGTCCGAAAACCATGAGACTAAAGGACATACAAAATCAGTATGTGCAAAATTTGTATGTGCAACATTATGTTCCCGTCGGTAAAACCCCTATCGATCTGGGTCTTTAATCTACTATAATATCATTTACATCTCAACGAAACGGAATTTCATCACAAAAGATAGTAGATAACCTTAGGGCCTGACATTAATGTGTTGTTATGCCACATGATTCTCTCAAAGCAAACTTGAGTTATTATGGGACATAAAAGGTGCTGAAAAAACTGCCTTTGTCATAAAGATACTAGCCTTTGATAAATAAATGAAAAGAACAGTATTTAAATCAATAAAATATCATTTATTAAATAGCTTAAGTTTCCTTACAACACACCATGTGATTTGCATCAATGACCACGTGATAGATGTTCATTTAATTATTCGTATCTCGCCATGGCGACATAATAACTCACCACGGCGAAATAAAAAAAAATCTTGTCCCTATTAAGCTTCCGTACGATACCGACAAATTAATGAAGCATTAATACGGTGCTATTCTTTTTGTTCATGTGTCATACAGCTTGGTCAGATATCTTCTGCTTTCTCCTCTGTGAAAAGATAAGTTTGCCAGTACAATATGACCCATAATTTAAGAAAATTCAACATATATAGATATTTGTAGACTTATAATTAGTTGAGTGGGTATCTCAGCAACATTACAATGAAAGTTTTGCCGTTTCTGTTTGTTTCACCAGTTTGCCTGCATAATTAAGGAGCTCAGATGTTCATAGAGCTGTATTAATCAATAGTAAATCTTAAAATCAGCTTAAAGAAAAGTGTAAGAGAGTGGAAATTAATGGTATTTTCAAAATTCAACACATTAAGAAGTGAAACTCGCCACATCCATTATTCAGTTAACATACTTGTAAGTGACATGTCCTGCGATTAAAATTCACTGTCACATGATATCTTTTGACTGAATTCTTAATATCGTAATATTAGCATGCATGATGTTTTATTGATGTAGTTATTTTACAATAATAAGAAATATTCGGTAATAATTAAAAGAGATAGTTTCATTAGATTCCACAATTTTCAATTAATGTTAACGTTGGCGAAAAAAAAAAATATGCTGAGACTGTATGACTAAATGATGCATCAATTTCCGTGGTCAAAGGTGGGGTTCTATAAAATGTCTTTGTAGACAGTCATTTTATGTTGTTTAGCCACATCTGCAATGAATAATCAACACATATAGACGGCATTGAGATAACACTGCATGTATACAATAAATATGCAAACACTTTTGTCTAGAATAGTGTCACACGCTCACATTCCATGATTAAGCCATATTTGAGAAAATGGTTCTAAATACGGAATCTTATGATTTTACTTTATTCTGAAGAAATTTCTTCGCCGTTTTTCGTCTGCGCATTTTAGAAATATCTATAAGAAAGAAATTTGATAATTTATACGTAATATATGACAAATATAACAATTTAAATGTGTGGGGAAAACTTCATTATTGTGCAAATGCTTCGTATAGAGTTGAGTTTTTCATTTGAGGCTAAGGCGAAAAAGTAGAAGCAAATATTTCTTTCAGAATTATGGTTTAAAACTTCATCTTGCAAAAATGTTGTTTTGCCGAAAAAAAAATCTAAATATCTTACAGGGTTATATTCACATATCGGTAGACGATTATAACAATTTATATATTTATGTGTCTTTTTAAATAAAAGTTTTACAATAGTTGTAATTAATTTGAGACAAAGAGTAAAGCTATCATGACACACGTAGCGTCACACATATGTAGTAGATGGGATCAAATTCTGTTCAGGGTAGTGGTAAATTTTGCGTATATACTTGTTGAACAATTAATAAAATATTTTGCAAGACAATACAAGTAAACCACCTCGAATACTAACACGAACTTAACTCGGTGTACTAAGTATGCGCTTCTTCCATCCACGTAGTGGCCCACACAAATATTTGAGATGGTCGGTGATGGATTTTCCGGATGCTGCAAGGTTATAAAGTACAATTTTAAATACGTCATAATGCTAAGAACTGAAATGTTTATAATTCAATAGATAAACAGTAGTTGATGTCAGTCTTCATTATATATGAGGGGAAATTTAGTATACTTCTGCATGTCACCATGTGGTGATAGGATCGGTATTACATAATACTCTGTCTGACAGAATACGAAAACGATTCTGATGTAAGATTTGCCGGTGGTATACTTAGTTTGAATTTTAAATTTTAATTTTTCCTAATCGAAATTTCTACTTTAATATATTATAAGATTAGATCTGTACACTAATTGCGTTCAGAAATAAAACAAACCTGATAGATCTTCAGGATACAAAATGAAACACCGAAAAATAATAGAAATCGGGAAACCTTAACAACATCTAACGCACATTCTATCTCATGCACGCACGTACTCTCATTCACAAAATTAAGCACGTGCCAACCAACCTGCACTAAAAGGGTGTGGATTTGTAGTTTATTGTATTCTTGTATTCTTTGATACTGTATGTTACAAAGATTGTTATAACTCCTGCAAAATGTACATATATATATATATATATATATATATATATATATATATATATATATATATATATATATATATATATATATATATATATATATATATATATATATATATATATATATATATATATATATATATATATATATATATATATATATATATATATATATATATATATATATATATATATATATATATATATGTCATTCGCAATGTGCGACAGTCTTACAACAATCTAAGATAATACGCAAACATCAATGACTAACAAATGTTGTGCAGTCGATGTAAGCTTACAAAATCTCCTGGTTCGTCCATCACACAATGATTATTAATGACAATGAGTATCATAGTATTGGTCATACTTCTTAAAGAAGGAAAAGACATTTGACGGAATGGTAAGAGAAATGTATATACTTAAAGAATAAATATACAGAAATATTAAGTTTTAATAAGTATGCACGATAGTATTTAAAAATTTATGATAAAGTCAGTCATAAAAATTGACCAGTCTAGTGCACCGCACATGCGCCTAAGCAGTAATAAATATAGAACATATATACCTTTTAATTTCGACAAGTTATGTCTCTTCAGTGATGCTCGTGGCCGAATGATTGGAATTCTCAAAATATATAAAAATATGAAGACCAGTTGAAACCAAAATGACCGAAAAGTGAACCAAAGAATCTATCTAAGGACAGAGCTATGCATGAGGGAGATACTCCTTAGTTTTAGAGTGATTTACTTAATTTGATGACTGAAAATTTGAAGTATATATTTCATGTCAGTACAAAAGCACTGAAAACTAGACTTATGATGCCCTCGGGAACTATCAGTCCACCAGCAGTGACACCGGCTTAGGACATAGACCTATTTCATACGTCAAACAATGTATTGGGTCTGATTCATTCCATAATTTTCCCCACGGCATTAGTACTACCGGTAGTATGTATCAGAACAAATGTTTACAGTGGTTCTTGAAAACACGTATTTGGGCTTAGCAGAAAATTGTTACTTTAGAAACTAAGTATAATTCAAAAGAATACAACTGGATGTCCGATAATAAAAGTCCAGATAAAATACTGCAAATTCGGTGATTTGGTTTCAGCAAGAAGAATCACCAGTCTAAAATTGTATAATACAGGTGTCCGTTAGAGGTCCTCATCTAGAATGCTACTCCAGTAGCAAATATTACAAAAACTGACAGGGTATCGGCGAATACTCTGTCAGTTTTTGAAAACACTAGCATGGTAAACCTATTCTAATGTTTTGATCAGAAAAAGCTTATACATTTTGCTGTTAGTTTACTCGTTACCTTGAGTTTCCTGTCCCGGAAATTTATTATAAAGAGAATGACGTCGTCAATGACGTTGCCAAGGAGCGTGTGACGTCAAAGCAAACACTGCAGTGAAACATGAATGCCCTTACAGTTTTTGAAGCGTATCACCAATCAGAATGCGTGTTGTAAACCGATTGCATTAAACATAAGAATATCAAGTAACATTCTGGAAAGGGGAACTTCATAATAACATCATGGAGACCGTGTGATCAACAATGATGATCAGATCCATAAAAACTAAGAAATGCATCATTGCTGTTCTGAATATGTGTGGCACAAATATTTAGCCAAGGACACATTCTGGTCGCTTGGAGACAACTAAAGTCATTGTGTTAATATCAAATACAATCTGATTACGTAAACACACATACAAACTATTACGTTATACGTAGTCCATATTGAGCACTATGTCAGCTATTCCCACAAGTTGTTTATTTCTATTCTTATCATATGACATTGGGAATATTGATAATCATCTGTCACAGGGACTGGAGGTAAATTAATGGTTCATTTCCTCTACGGACTTTATAGTCATATTGAGTTCCGTTAATTCATCTTAATCATCATTCCATCGATAAATGTAAAACTGTGGATGGAGGGAAACGTCATTATCATCTAGTATTACAGGCAAACAATATATTTTATAGGCGTTTTCTTTATTAGATAAACTAAAACGGATAAATACACGTATTTTATTTTCTTATTTAAACTTGTTAGTTTTCTTCAAAGCTATTTTTTTATATTTAACCCGTTAAAGCACAAAATATAGTACCATTCAATAGCCCTTGCATTGATATTAGATCACAAATCTTCAGGACTATTCTGTCTCTAACTTAATACACATTTAAAACGAATCTACAAAAGTAACGGCAATGCTTACATGGGCATCATACGTCTAGTTTTCAGTGCTTTTGAACCGAAGTTATATGTTTACTTAAAATTTTCAATTATGGAATTTTGTAAATTATTTTAAACCTAAGGAATATCTCCTTCATGCATAGCTCTGTTCTTAGATTGATTCTTTGATTCACTTTTTCGGCCAGTTTGGAGTCAAATCAACTCTTCAAAATTTATATTATTAGAATTCAAATCATTCGACCATGAGCATCATTAAAGAGACATAAGATGTCAATATACACCACTAGTGCACAAAATTATAACTTTTAAATACATGTATACTGTATGTATTTTCTGATATGTTTAATACCACATCAATAATGAAATAGTTTCAACTGTATTTATTTTCTTATTTCAATCAAATACTGTAAACGTGGTTATTGTGGCTAGGGGGGATTTCGCGAAAATATTAATCCGACATCCGGCATTTTCCGCTATAAGAACATATAACAATCAGAAACGCTGTTTTGTATGTCCCTGTTTTGTATGTCGCTGTTAAATGTAAACATTCAATCAGTGTAGAATAAATATCTCATAAATATTGATTTCTCTCTAGATAAGATATGATTACTTATCAGTGTTACATTTTCTCTGAATATATGTTCCTGACACCTGATACTGACTACATCTCATTTAATTTAAACATGTTGAGCTGGTTAAAGGGAGAAAAAAGGGACTGTTCTGGAAGCCCTGGTCTCCCCAATCCAGAGAGGGCCGCTTTCAACGAAAAACAAGTTCTAAGTATCAATAATGATTGTTTTTATTTGAACCGCGCGTCTGTCCATATTCTGTCTGTTACAGTCGGTCTCTCCTTCGAGTAACTTGACATTGTCATATCTTGTGTATGAATTGTTGTTCCTACAAAACAGTTTTAAAACGAAGAATAAACAAATCAATATCGAAGAAGTACCAAACCGTTAATCATTCTCAAAGTCCAAGGACAGATACAAAATCGTGTAAGTTTCAAAAAGAAACTGTTGTGAACCCCGAAATACTGAAAAATTCCGAGGTGAGACCAGGTGCCCGGGGAGAATAAGCGTCTCCTGCTTGCATGCATCACCCGTCACAGCAGTTCTTAAGAAACATGTAAAATCAAGAGTTTTGGTTTCCTAATTGTACATACGAACGTACAAAACTGGTATACAAAGTCATACTTGGTGTTCACTGAACAGGTCATTTAGTCGCATTCCAGAATATTATCAATCATTCTAGAAAGAGGCACATCATATTTTCGTACAAGATCCCCATAGCGACCGTAGAACTTCCTCAGTGACGATTTCAGACGTTCTTTAATATATCCTTGTAGGAGCAACTTAGTGGCCAGTCGTTTGGCCCTTGGAATAAAACAGTCGTATAGAGAACAGGCTCTTGCGTACCTTATAAGTTGAGATATAAAAATTCCATAGGCAGGTGAGGACGGGATATTGCTGCAAAGAAACGGAAAGTTAGTTATTTGGAAGTTAAAATCGTCACGTTTGTCATACAGAGAGGTGTCCAAATGACCATTACTGTCGAAAGTTAAAAATATATCCAGATACGAAGCGGAATTATTGCTCTCGGTTGTCTCTTTTATCTCAAATTCATGGGGATAGATTTCATGTATGTAATCCTAAAAGTTAGGATTATTGATTGACAATACGTCGTCTATATATCTATTCGTAAAATTAAACTGAGATGAAAGACTTCTTCTGCCTGTGGAGAGCATGTTTTGAATAAATTCCGCCTCATACGAATATAAGATAATGTCAGCAAGAAGAGGGGCGCAGTTAGTTCCCATGGGAATGCCAATGATTTGCTGAAAAATGTTCCATCCAAACACCACGAAAATATTGTCTATTAAAAATTCCAGCATTTTGATGATTTGATCTTCGGTATACTTGTGTTTTGCATCAGAGTGTTCTTTTACAAAATATGTATCTTCCCGCCCAATAACAAGATATTTATATCTACGATTTCCATTTTTATGGAAAAAAGAATTTTGAATAATTGTAGCAAGTCTGTTTTTGAGCTTTTGATGCGGAATTGTAGTGTAGAGCGTGGAGAAGTCAAAAGATTTGATGCTGAAAATATTATTAAATTTCGGAGATTTTAGATTCTCTAAAAGTTCTTTAGAATTCTTGAGGATCCACATCTGATTTATTCCGCTTCTGGAGTATGCGGTATCACAGTAAATTTGTTTGTGTGTATGTTGGATTTCCAGATGCAGAGTGTAATCCAAGTTCCTCTAACAGGCAATTAATGTAAAATCGTTTGCAAACGAAGGTATAATTGTTTGCTGCTTTGTCAGCTGGGACAATAATAAATTGTTCGTGGAGTTCAGATAGTTCTCTGGCTACATCAGGGTCATTAAATATAGACTCGTGTTTGGTTCTTACCGAATGCCTGAGACGCCCTATTCTTCTTTTGAGTAGTTCTCCGATGGATTTCATCCACTCGGAGAGAGTGTCAGGCTCCACTTCTTCCCTTTTTGACCATCTCCTGGCATATTCCTCGCATGCATCCATAATAATTTTGAAATTTTCACGCCATGTGAACGAACGGGACTCTCTATATTTAGGACCTTTCTTCAGGAGGTCTCGTAATTTCCTGTTATGTACTACATGTATATTGAGGTCAACAGTTACCACATGGCCGCATGGGGGGTAAAGATACCTTGATGTGGAGCATGTACAGTTAGTCCTAAGCCTGGAATCCAAGGATGTCAAAGTTGGTTTTATGCTGCGTGGGGTTATTTTCGCGATTATTATGTAATTGCCAAAACGCTAAAGTTACCCCACGCCAAAATGTCTACGATCTGCTTGTTTTTATTCTTTTTGTAAGATATTGTATTAATTGTTGCTCTGTCGTAGCACATGTAGCACATGTATTTCAAATTTGAGATGATGTAATATGTAACGTACGATTACTCCTCCCGGGTACCTGGTCTCACTACCGAGTTAGCAAGCAGGAGATGCTCACTCTCCCCGGGCACCTGATCTCACTCCATCACAGGGGTTCACATATGCTCTTCAAGTAGACATATTTTGTTATTTTCCATTTGTTTTTCATTTTCACTGATTTTGTATGTCCTCTGGTTTTATGATTTTTGGACTTGTGGTTTGGATTTATCCATCATCTCTACATTTTAAGGGTCCGTAAATGTCCATTGTAGTACATTTTTGTTAGTGCTATAGTTATGTGACACCATTTACTTTTGTATTTTCCATTAACGTCACACTTATTCCCTTTGCAGTATGGAGCTGATAAAAAAGTTCCCTGCGGAGGGTTTTACTTATGTGTTAATATACCATTTATTCTGATTTTATGTGGCAATGGCATTTATATATATACAGTGCCGAATTTTTTCTTTCGTCTGTATTTAAGGGCATTCGTGGCGGGTGTGCTTAGTCAAATAGGAAACGCTCACTCTTCCCGGGCACCTGGACTCAACTCTGAATTTCTGGGATCCGTGAATGTCCATTGTGGTATATAGTGCCATAGTCATGTGACATCAGTTACTTTCGTATTTTACATTAGACATCATGATTTGTTAAATAAAATAAAAATACTGCCAAGTATTAATTTATTGTGAGTATTGAGATTTATGAACCATTTTAAGGACAGAGAATGAGAATAAAGAATACTTAAGTTGGAATAACAAGACATGTACATGCTTGTTCTGCTGTGCAATCGTGAAATGGGTTTATGCTGTGTTATACATTTTGTAAACACCTCACGCAATGTATGATTTTCCGCTTTCCTTATAATCACAGATAATTGTATAAAAGGGAAATAATGAGGAATCATTTACGTGCTTAGTGTATCGTAGCACTGTTCTTCGGAAAGAAGCATCTTTGCGAAGTAATGATTCTTCGCTCACTAGCCAAGCATCTTACTAACTGGGCGTGAAAATGAAATAAAAAGTCTAAAGCATGTCAGTCATGCATACATATATAAACACTTAACTTGGGTCTCTCTATTCCATATAATATCTCTCTTATTATTTATCGTATGAATATCATTCTATATATGGTTCTGTAGGAAGATGTAATTATTCTGCTTTTCTTTTCATAGAAATTCGGAAATACTTCAGCAGCGTCTAAGTTTTACTGAAACTCATCACCGTCCGTGTTCCCTAGCGATGTCAGCCCCATTGCATAATCATGTAACATCAGTAAATATTTAATTCTGTTTTGACCATATCATCGTGCGTACATAAGACGATAAAGTAGTAAACAGATTTGGTCTCCGCTCCACTCATTAGGTACTGTGAACTTTTTGACATATAATACACACGCGCCATTGTCGGTTCCAGTATTTCCGAAAGGGGATTGCGGCGCCGACGATCCGGGTTCGATTCCTGGGTTGCGCCACTATGTTTAAGAGGTTGGTCACCTCCTGCTTCCATGTCGCGATACAACTGAAAAATTGTTGAAAGCGACGTTTAACACTAATCAACCAACCGACGAAAACGTGGGAGGGGGGGGGGCACATGTGTATTAGCCAAAATACTCAGCCATTTGTCTTGCCAAATCTGGGTTTTTACTTGTAAATATGTGAAGTCAAATAAAAAAAAAGGGGGGGGGGGCTCTAAATACCCCACTGCGCGAACGCATTCGCACACACAGGGACACACACTTTTTCTAGCCTGCTACGTCTAATCATCAGCACCAACCCCAAACTTTCCTGACTGAAATGCATTCATGGCAGAGTGCAGCATCTTTTTCAAACATCTTTCTCATCATATCTAACTAAGCCGTATGATAAAATCTTCCAGCAAGAATAAAAATAAAAGGTATGTAAAAGACGTAAATATCATCATAGATAACTTTGATTACACGGCAGCTGTGGTGTTAACTAAGGACGATATTATCAAGCAGTTTTAGATCCTAAAACCTGGAAATTGCAGAAGCGTCCGGGTTGGGATGTGCCCTGGCTCTCCCTATTAGAGCTCAGTCCTTGAGCTACTGGGACATAACCGGTATCCAGGAACCCTACCTGATTTCGACCCTTTTTTCAACCCCTCCAAGGTCCGCATCTGCAATCTACCTTTCATCCGTCCTCTATATTCTGTGTTTGCAAGAAGTAAAAACTATTCTTACTGACTTTTCCTAATAAAACGTGGAAGAATGTTGATATGTGGCCATTTCCTTTAAAGTCTACTACAAATGAATTTGATCTCGAGCTACCATACCTTTTTGGATTCCAAAGATGCATAATGCTCCATGTAATCTTCCTTTCATAGCTGGATCTTCCTATTGTTCCACCATATTACTCACCAAAATTCTAACAGAAATCAAACGGTCTTCAGAAACACTGCCCAATTGCTAACTCGAGAAGCGGAATCCATCAGATGTGAACCTAAAGAATTCCAAGAAACTTTTAGAGCACTTAAAATCTCCTATTTTTAATAATGTCACTAGGATCAATTCTTTTGATTTTTAGAAACATCAAATATCGAAAAAGCCTTGCTTAACAAAAAACAAAAAGGAATTCGCAGATATAAGTATCTCGTTTTAGGCTACAGCGTCATATATTTTGTAAAGGAACAGTCTGATTCCAGTAGCAATTATACAGAAAAAAGAGATCATCACAATGTTTGAATTTCTTATAGATAATGTTTTTGTGATGTTTGGTGGGAAAGTGTTCCAACAGATTGTTCGCATTCCGATGGGCACTAAATGCGCAACTCTTCTGGCCGACATATTTTTGTACTCTTACGAAGCAGGATTTATACAGTCTCTGTTCTCCAAATGTAAAGATGATGGATAAATCCAAACCACAAGTCCAAAAATCATGAAACCATAGGACATACAAAATCAGTGAAAATGAAAAACAAGTGGAAAATAACAAAATATGTCTACTTGAAGAGCATATGTGAACCCCTGTGATGGAGTGAGATCAGGTGCCCGGGGAGAGTGAGCATCTCCTGCTTGCTAGCAACACCCGTCACATATACCCCGTAGAAAGAGTCAAATCGTGTGAATTCCATATGTATCTATATATGGAGAAGTCGAAGTAGGTAACCTTCTAGTATAGAAGGTGTCAAATCTGTGTAAAGTGATCGGAATCGGTCTCAGTCCAGAATATCATTTAAAAGTCTGGATAACGAGATATCATATGGAGTAATAAGAGTCTCGTAACGACCGTAGAACTTCCTCAGTGACGATGCTAGTCTAGCACATATATAACCCTGGTTGAGCAGCTTAATTGAAAGTCGCCTAGCCCTCAGAACAAAGTCATTGTAATTTGAACATGCTCTGGAATAACGTATTAACTGAGATATGAATACGCCGCATGCGGGCGATGATGGAATGTTGCTACTTATGAAAGGAAAGTTTGTGATAGCGAAATTGAAATCGTCACGTTTGTCATAGAGTGAGGTGTTCAATTGACCATTAATGTCGAAGGACAACATAATATCTAAATACGAGGTAGAATTACTAGTTTCTGTGGTTTCTTTGACCTCCAGTTCACTTGGATAGATGATGCTAAGGAGGCAATAAATATTAAGCATCTCGGTTCAACGTTACATACAGATGCATCGTTTTGTTGATTAACGACCCCGTATTAGAGGTCACCTCAACACCATACATCCAAAGGAACTCGAGATAAATGATACAATTAAAAGCGCATCTTCTGCTTCATAACTCGATATACTCTATCAATTAGTGATGAGGATCCCCAGGCACCTGATCTCACTCCATTACAGGGGTTCACATATGCTCTTCAAATAGACATATTTTGTTATTTTCCATTTGTTTTTCATTTTCACTGATTTTGTATGTCCTATGGTTTCATGATTTTTGGACTTGTGGTTTGGATTTATCCATCATCTTTACATTCATTAGTAACCTCTCTCTATGACAAACGTGACGATTTCAAATTTCATTATTACCAACTTTTTTTTCTGAGTAGCAACATTCCTTCCTCTCCCGCTTACGGCGTCTTCATTTTACAAAATATACGCTATGCCAGGGCATGCTCTACATACGAAAATTTCGTCCTAAGAGCGAGGCTCCTTGCCACGAAACTACTCTCACAGGGATATATTGAAGAACGTTCGAAATTGTCAATGAGGAAGTTCTATGGTCGATACAGTGATCTGGTGCAATTTCAAATCCCTCATTTAAGAATGTAAACCGATACTTTGAGACCTTACCGTACAAATTAATCATCTTACACTTGATTTGACATAATATGTTAAAATACAGGCATTTGTTCACATGCATTTCCAACACCGGAATTTCTTTTAAACAGCATTTCATACTGTGATAATTTGCTTTCGTGTTCTTGGCTCCGTCATGTGTTCATAATTCTTACATATGTACCTCCAATAACTCTGGGTTCTTTTCCAACAAACAATATACTTCATATAAATACTGGACTTGCAAGGAATTATGTAAAGCACTAGATTTTCTCATGAATAATATTTTTGTGCAATTTGATGGCAAGATATATCAACAAATAGTTGGGATTCCTATCGGTACTAACTGCGCGCCTCTGATAGCAGATTTATTTCTTTATTGTTATGAGAGGGATTTTATGGTTTCTATTCAAAAAACTAAACGTTTTGACCTCATTGACAAATTTAATAATACTTGCAGATATCTGGATGACATTTTGGTTATCGACAACCCTGAATTCGAACAATTTATATCAGAAATATATCCACCAGAGCTCACATTGAATAAAGCTAATACTTGAGATAAATCTACACCTTTCTTAGATTTAAACATCAAAATTATCAACAACCTAATATATACTAATATTTATGATAAACGTGAGGATTTTGGATTTCCTATTGTAAATTTCCCTTACTTGGATGGCGATGTCCCTCGACTCCCATCATATGGTATCTATATATCTCAATTAGTTCGATTTGTCAGAGGCTGCACCGATGTTTTGGACTTTCATAAACGAAATTTACAAATTACTACTAAACTTTTAATTCAGGGTTACAGATATCACAAGCTAAGAAAAACATTCGGCAAATTCTTCAGATCTTATTCAGAACTTCTATCTAAATTTGGAAATATTTCTTTTCAACAGTATGTATCCAATGGAATTTCCCATCCTAATTTTTACGGTGATCTCGTATATAAACTAAGGAAAGTAAAAGGCTCCGATAACGTTATTTTATCATGTAATAAAAGTCAAACGTTTCCTAAATAGACAATATGATATTGAGATCATCAAAAAGACTATAGATCTTGTATTTGGCCCCTCTACAGCCTTATGCAGACTTTTACTTGAACGTTACACGCTGACTAACAGGGCGGTGGGGACTATATGACGGGCCTTGTCCAAACCTCTTTCAGAGGAGACATGGTCCTGAACCTCGTCCCCTCTGACTGTTAGTCGGGACTCCTACAGATCTAGGGTCTTAGCTCGCTTTCAGACTGGCAGAGCACGGTTTATCATGTTGATGTCGCATATATTTTTATACCATTATGTTTTTTACAATACCTTACGTGTTTATATTTTTATGACCTCTCAATATGCGATACCTGTTGACCCTTGTTCTTTACATGGAGGATTATTTATAAATTTTTAAATGTACGTCTTTTGATTGTTCTGCTGTTACGGTGAGTGGGAAGGTGGGCCCGTAAACCGGTTAACCACACCATTTGTTTGGCTTTTGTCAAATTAAATGACCGTCCTAAGTCGGTATCGTAATTGCACTACAATCAAATATTTTTGTAATGTGTTAAATGTTCTATTATATTATTTATATTCATGTATTGTATAGCTCCATGGTGACTTCTGCCACATAACTGAGCCGGTAACTCCTCTTTTTTCTTCGATAATTTATTAATTTATAAATTTTTGAATGTACGTCCTTTGGTTGTTCTGCTGTTACGGTAAGTGGAAAGATGGGCCCGTAAACCGGTTAACCACACCATTTGTTTGGCTTTTGTCAAATTGAATGACCGTCCTAAGTCGGTATCGTAATTGCACTACATTCAAATATTTTTGTAATGTGTTATATGTTCTAGTATATTATTTATATTCATGTATTGTATAGCTCCATGGTGACTTCTGCCACATAACCGAGCCAGTAGCTCCTCTTTTTTTCGACTTGAAAAGTTTTTGTAGTGGGTGTTGCATGCAATCAGGGGATACTTATTCCTCGCAGAAACCTGGTCTTACTTCGATTTTATTGGGGTTAGCATTTGTCTAAATATGACATTACAGACGATATTGTCCTTTTCTTCCATGGACTATGAAATATGGTTTACCCTTCGGTACATTTTCATTTCACTTTAAGAAGTTAGTTTTACACTGGAGAGAACTACGCATAGAAAATATCGTGAAACACTAAGTTATCGGACTCGGGTTTCTTCGGGATTCTAAAACGAAAGTGAAACTCATAGTGCAATATCTCTGCACTATGGTCTTTATATTTATAACAAGGAAAGATAATTCCTTTAAAGACATTCATATTGTATAATCCCAATAGTACATGTGCGGATCCAGAAATTTTGTCAAGAGATATTGAAACTTGCGAGAGGGGGGTCCATCCATATTGTTGTATGTAAAATAAGAAATTATTTTCACTGATTCTCAGAATGAGTCCAGACCCCGGTCTACCCCTGTCAATACATCTGAAACGACACACATATTGCTAAAATACTCAACACTCATACAAACAGTAATTTTATTGATGTCCGTTGTCTTATCATGTCATTAATCTTTTAAATGTCATTTAATTATAAATAACTTTGAAAACGCAGTTGTTTATTTATACCTGAATGCAGCTTCATTTTAAATGGCTTACGGATCATATTAATAACTTGGTCAATTTGCCCAATCTAACTATACTAGAATCTTCTATACTAGAAGGTTACCTACTTCGACTTCTCCATATATAAATACATATGGAATTTACACGATTTGACTCTTTCTACTGGGTATATGAGACGGGTGTTGCTAGCAAGCAGGAGATGCTCACTCATCCCGGGCACCTGATCTCACTCCATCACAGGGGTTCACATATGCTCTTCAAGTAGACATATTTTGTTATTTTCCATTTGTTTTTCATTTTCACTGATTTTGTATGTCCTCTGGTTTTATGATTTTTGGACTTGTGGTTTGGATTTATCCATCATCTTTACATTATACAGACAAAAATCTTTGGATTCATTATAGTTTAAAATACAGGACGAAACAAGTACATCAAAACATGTGTTACGAGACATTTAATTGTTTAGAATATTTACGAACTTCCTTCGTTGACCGAAAACCTCTTTTAAACTTGTATCTTTATTCTTTTTAATACAACAGTATTGAACATACATGTACAAATGAAGATTTATAGAATACCCTATATTCCTGTTTCGTTTGCTAAACTTGTACATTTGTGTACTAACAGTGTGTTATACTCAGGATCTACAAATTGTTCTAGTCTCGCTCGATAATGTTCTAAAACGTTACGTCAAACCCCACCTAGAATATTTCTTGAAATTTTTCTGAGAAGGGTTGTTACGAGTCATGACATTTGGTTCACTTTAATTTTCAAAGCCATGGTTATCGTAATATAGCATCTACAGAAAGGATTTCCCACAATCATATTAGTGAGAAATTTCAAAGTTCTGATATATCATTATTTTAGGAAAATTCCATTGCAAACTGTTGATTTATTTGATGGCTTATAAGATAAATAAAAATATGCGAAGATTATGAATGCTCTTGATGCCTTTCTCTTGATTACAAAATCCAGAGTATAAGATATCAGCGATATACGATCGCTTGCCATACCCATTCTATTAATATTACACCAAATATATGTTACATCTATCCGACAGGTAAGAACACATCGATATTGCTACAAGTCACGTCAGCCAATTCACATAACAATACACATTATAGGATATTGTGTAAATTCATATATATATATATTCCTCATATTACCTATAAACGACAATGAAAAGTGTATTAGTACATAACAAATAGGATACGTACATAGTTACTGTGATGCTGTTGTACTTTTTATCTAGTGAGTAGGAAGGTGTATCCGTACATCCGTTAAAGCACCAATAGAGTACCATTTGTTTATCAAAATGAGCATTGTATGTCTGTACCACAATTTGATTACAATATTATGTGGTGTCTTTTTATAGACTTGTTTTGTCACAAGGGCTTAACGTCTGACTGATAAGGTACTTGTTCAGGGTTATGTTACAGAACGCCTGAAATCTTCACCGTCGCTACGGCATTCTCATAACAGAACATGAGGTCCCTCTTTGCAAAATGATTCATGACGTTCTGGATTGCAATTGAATGATTGTTCGACAAATACAATAGTATGCCGTCACCTTCACCATTTATGTACATTACTGTGTGCATTGGGACCTTCACATATTTTGACATGTTTCCATACAACTGTTGCAAGGGATGTTGCATGCAAACAGGAGACGCTCACTCTCCCGGGGCATCTGTTCTCACCCGGAATGTTGTATTTTTCGAGGTTCTCAAAGGTTTGTACGGGACAATTTCATAATTTAGCCTCCATTTTTAGACTTCGACAATAAATAACTAAGCTCTACATGTCCTTGACTAATTTTGTTATATAACTGAGCCAGATGTTTTCTTCTCTCCTTTCCCTCTCGCTCTCTTTCTTTCTTTTTCTTTTTTTCTTTTTTTTTTTTTCTTATTCTTGTTTTATGTATGTCACACGAACGAATATCATTTCACTTACATGGTGTCTGTATCTGTTCAATATAATTACCCGAAATCTAGACATGTGTAACAGACTCAACCGAAGCAGACTGGAATGTTTTACAAGGCTGCATCTACAGTGACACGGGACGTCCGTTTGTAATGCCACATCCGATGTCTAGACACCGAGAGGCAAGGGCGAGATTCGGATCCTCACCTCAACGTCACATGCCAAGCACTTATTGTTTTAGATACCCCGAATCCAGAATCTGGGAAATCTACGACAGAGTTCGTAAAATACTGGGCTAGAACTAGCCTTTGCTGAAAAAAAAAACATATGTGTATAATTACTTTAAAGTTGCACTAGCTGTCATTTTCCGTATTTAAAAGGAAAGCTGTATCTTTTAACCCAGGACTCTCTCCTGAAGTTAAGCCTTTATACGAAATTACAAAGTTATATAAGTTCGGTTAGTAGTGGAAAAAATCATTGAAATGTAATTAAATAAGTAAGACCTACCCGCACAAAGTCGGTAATTTTTTCTTCACCTGGCATGCTCAGTGTATTAATGACCCAGCCAACTAACGTGAGATCAGGAAACTTTCACTAATAACAACAACACTGGTGACGTATACAAAGCTATCGGAGATGAGACTCCTCGATTAAAGGCAGAATTCGATAATATCAGGGATGGAAAAAGTCTGTGACGAAACATTTTAGAACAAGAACAACATAGAAATTGCACTAGAGGGATGGGAACGGGGGAGAGTTGTCAATTTACACAAAATACTTCGCACGAGTCCTTAATGTTTACATTTTTCAATACCACGTCAGCACGAGGCCTTGACATTCCATTGTATTGATTACTTGCGTATGTATTATGAAAGCGGTCCGATATTTACTGTCATTAGGTAAGGTAATCTCTTAAAATTAACTGTTGATCATAATGTGTGAAGTGGACGACATGAAAGAAACGTAAATGCATTTTGTAAAATTCTTCAAAAGAAATTGTTTAAGGGTCCCTTTAGGGGCCTCTCGATCAAATCATGTGGGACTACTAATGTGACATAAAACTTTAAAATGTTCGTTGTACATAGTCAAATTACTATTGACAGTATTACTAGTGACATTTTTCCTTTCTTCTGTGCTTTAAGTATGCGCCTATATATCTTTGAGTTTACAAAGCTAGATAAAACATGTTTATTACGAAGATATATACTCAGCGACACACTTTAGTACATTTTTTATCACGTGATTTTCTGACCCGATCTCCATACGTGTCAAATGTTGTGTAAATGGTGAATGTAACGGACATTTCTCAATTTTTCCGGTTTATAAAAACGTGTCAATGTCGTCAAAGAGTTGACTTTCGATGTAGTATAACTTTGCTTTGTAGTTTGATTGTATGTAATTTCAGATAATTAAATGAAACATAACATTCTTGTTATATTAATTTTGACAGCTAAGGCAACTTTAACAAGTACACCAATTATTACGGGTCTTTGTTATCCGATATGCAAAATGAAATGCCTCAATGTAAGAGTCATTCAAGATTCCTTAAATGACTATCTACTTGATATTATATTGCGAAAATGATGATTTCTTTTAATAGACGGACGGATTGCATCGTGGAAATGATTTACAGATATATTTGTAAAATTAACGTAAACGCACATCCAGAATGTGAAACTTTATGTATATATATATAACTCAGCTGTTATTTCAACTTCAACTTGGGAAGTGTAGGTTCAGTCTCTTTAATATTCTCTTGCAATATATTCATCATTTATTGTGCGGCCCCCTTTCAGAAAATCAATCATGCTAAGAGGCAATGACTTTCCCAACGAGACAAAAGATCCAAAGAAACATAATACCTGTTATTCTTTTGATTTTCAGTTCAATCTAGCAAGGACTTTGGGCATAAGTAAGATGTCATTAAAGTTGAATAGCCCCATATCTTATGTTAACCTCTCTGGCGATATTTCAGTGGGTTCGCCTTCTGTCACACATGACAAGAGTGTGCACAATATCAACGTTTTGTTTTTGTGGTAGCATCCTTTGGACCTCCAGACTTTTCACAATTTGCAATGTACTCCTGAATTCGACAGTCCGCTTATAGCAGTACTATAAGAAGTTGATCCCCTCCGAAGGATTTCCGTGAATGTCATTGGGAGTCATGCCCTTTTTACATAAATGTTTAAAGCAATATAACTCTAATAAATAAAACTTATATTATATACGTTATAATTTTGTGAAACATTGCAACAACGAATGTCTCTTCGCTAAGACTATATTTCTTTTTTTTTTTGCCCCTACACAGTCTTATGCAGACTTTTCCTTAGGCATTGCACACTGATTAATAGGACGGTTGGGACCCCATGACGGACCTTGTGCAAACCTTTTTCTTCCAGAACCTCGCCCCCTCTTAGTCGGGACTACTACAGATCAAGGTTCTGGACTCGCTTCCAGACCAGTAGGGCAGAGTTACCTCATGCTGATGTTATGTTATGATGATATCATAATCTTACTCTATGCGACTACTGTTTCTATATTTTTGTACCTTTTAACCTAATATACTCGTTGAGCCTTTTTCACCATATGGAGGATTATTTAAGAATTTTTAAATGTGTGTCTTTTGATTGTACTGCATTTCATGGGGAGGTGGGCCCGTAAACCGGTTAACCACACCAGTTGAGTATCTTAATACTTGACTGACCGTCCTAAGTCGGTATCTCATGTGTCGGACGATCAATGTTTTTGTAATGCCATTACATATCAAATTTTATTGTATATCTCTTTGGTGACTTCTGCCATACAGCTGGGTCAGACGCTTTCCTTTCTCCTTCAATGATTATTGTCTGAAGATTGATTGATTGAATATTATTTCACGTATATGGTAATGGCATCTGCCTGAAGCATTATATACAAATGCAGACCTTTGCAACGGACCCACCCGAAACAGTGAGAGATCTTTTACGAGTAAAGATGATGGATAAATCCAAACCGATAATCATGAAACCAGAGGAGATACAAAATCAGTGAAAATGAAAACCAAGTAGAAAATAACGAAAACTGTCTACCTGAAGAGTATATGTGAACCCCTATGATGGAGTGAGATCAGGTGCCCGGGGAGAGTGAGGATCGCCTGCTGTAAGGCCTACCGTGACACGGGACCTGGGGTTTTACTGTCTCATCCGAAAGACAGAACACCGGTGTGTCCAGGGCGGGAGTCGAACCAAGGACCTCTCGATCACGAGCCGAGCACCCTATCCACTAGGCCACACCGGCTTGCCCGGATGATTTAGAGATATTTTATTCTCTTAATATAGTATATACGTCCGTGTTGTGTATTGCTCTAATTTTAAACTCTTGATCTTGCTCTAGTTTGTGCGTCGTAAGAATGTTCATTGTTTGTTCAAATTCAGAATGCTGTGCATGCAAGGTATATTTTGGAAACTGATCATTAAATGTGTTGACGGTATTTTCAATATCGCTGGATAACTTCACACTGTGGGTTAAAATATTAAATAGAAATACCTATTTATATTTTGTTTGACTATAAGCAGCAAATTCCGTATATAATGAAAAGCTTTGAATTAGCATATGGTGCACAAAATTAAAAGGTATATATGTTCTATATTTGCTACTACTACTACTACTCTCTCTCTCTCTCTCTCTCTCTCTCTCTCTCTCTCTCTCTCTCTCTCTCTCTCTCTCTACCGAATACGTCCAATATGATTGAATAATGATTGATTTAGGTTTTATACGTATTTATTGTATTAAAGTATATCGGGCGTAAACCTCTTGATTATACCTCGTATACATTAAAATTAATAACAACAATATTTATTGAAATTACTGACGTAATATACGTACAAACATTGATAAATAAATATAAAACATATATACCTTTTAATTTAGTGCACCATATATATATATATATATATATATATATATATATATATATATATATATATATATATATATATATATATATATATATATATATATATATATATGTGTGTGTGTGTGTGTGTGTGTGTGTGTGTGTGTGTGTGTGTGTGTGTGTGTGTGTGTGTGTGTGTGTGTGTGTGTGTTTGTTTGTCTGTGTGTGTGTGTGTTTTCGTTTACAAATTTCTGGGGTGTAATCGGTGATTTACAGGTCTAAAATATCCGTTTTTGGATACTGTATGAAGTAATATGCCTCGACCATGAATGCAACAAAGACTTGACAGTCTCTAGCGAGTTAAGTCCAGCTGCACATTAACAGCCGTCTGATCATTATGGATAATACAGCAAGATTATATTTACCAGAGCTAAATGACCATTATTGAACAAAAAGAGTTTAATTAGAAATCAATAGCCCATTTCACGTGTAAGCCTAGTCTTGCCGTCTTTTATTGTAAGGATTTGTCATTACATTTAAGGACACTTATTTCAGTTCTGCATAGAATGATATTAGAAAAGTGCATTTATCTGGTCGCTACAGTACACTTTTAATTATAGTATGGTCACAAAGCGTATAAATTGAGAGGATAATAGACTTAGTTTTAATATATGACATAATCAACCTGAGTCAATTTTAAAAAGCAAATAAGATGAAATAATGAAATAAACAAAAAACTGCAATCTACAAACCATGTTCTGTTAAAGCATGATGTCTAGGGTCTTAGCTCGCTTTCAGACTGGCAGAGCACGGTTTATCATGTTGATGTCGCATATATTTTTATACCATTATGTGTTTTACAATACCTTACGTGTTTATACCTCTCAATATGCGATACCTGTTGACCCTTGTTCTTTACATGGAGGATTATTTATAAATTTTTAAATGTACGTCTTTTGATTGTTCTGCTGTTACGGTGAGTGGGAAGGTGGGCCCGTAAACCGGTTAACCACACCATTTGTTTGGCTACTGTCAAATTAAATGACCGTCCTAAGTCGGTATCGTAATTACACTACAATCAAATATTTTTGTAATGTGTTAAATGTTCTATTATATTATTCATATTCATGTATTGTATAGTTCCATGGTGACTTCTGCCACATTACTGAGCCGGTAACTTCTCTTTTTTCTACGTTCCTCTGTCAGATGACATATATAATTCATGGGTGTGCTTAACTAGTTAATAATCAACTGCTCAAATCGAATATAATATAATGGCAATTCAATATCAGTCTATAGGTGATGTAAATTGTAAATGGAAATACAGACTGTCGATAAAAATTAGAATAATGAATAATAAATGAATAAGAAATCATCAATATATTTTCAAAAACCTCTATGTATGATCATGGCTTTAAATTTCAATGATTTCTTAACCATTTCGTGGCAATTCTGTGGAAAGAAACGGTGAACCCTGAACTAAAGATGTTCCATAATTAAGTAGAATAATTCCTCATATACGATGTCACAAATGCCCCTCTCTATAAGCTAGACTTTACTATAGTAACGTATAGATGTCTTATATGAAAGAATACACTTGACTCAGCAGTTTTAGAAAGTCGCCACGGACATACAAATAAGAAAATAAAAGGCACAATAAAAGATATCTCAACGAAAAAGAGGAAAGTGTTAACCATACCTAGAAGTCCATTGAATAAGAGGACAAGATCGTCTGTAGTGTAGTATTGAGACAAATGCGAACTCGAATTTAATTTTAGGTGAGACCAGAAGTGAGACCTGGGAGAAATAAGCGTTTCTTGTTTGCATACAACACCAATAAGTCCTACAACAAATGTTCATGTCCAGGAAGTAAACACACACATACACCCACACACACGCAATGTTTTGAGTATAGTTAATTATGTGATAATGCATTAAATACGCTTTTAATTCATATGATATACTAAAGTAGCAACTATAAAAAATGATTTAAATTTTCATAACTTTCCCATATGCCACCACAAAACATTAGGTGAAACGACAGCATCTCCTTAGTTAATATATAGGGGCAGGCTTGGTGTAGTGGTTAAGCGCTTGGTTTGTGGCGCCAACGATCGTGCTTCAATACAAACACCGTGGTTAATACAAACCTACCAGTGTACCATATTGACAACACACACACTCTCTCTCTCTCTCTCTCTCTCTCTCTCTCTCTCTCTCTCTCTCTCTCTCTCTCTCTCTGCATGCATAGATATACATTTTAGTTTAGAAAAGGGAAAATAACACTCAGTCTTTGTTACATCAACAGAGAGTGAAATGTATATCAGGACAAATACGACATAAAAGGAATAAACCTATATTGATAAGGATAGATTATTCTATATATCATTTATCAAAGGGGATAATGAAATATTAGATCACATCCCTCATAATATCTGTACAATGTCAGACTGATAATCAAGTATTCCAATAACACACTGCCGCAAGAACAATCTTAATGTCAATTAACTAGACGATTGTAGATAAAGGGGCAGTAGCTACTGGACATTGATTCTGTATCACAGTAGCTTGCTATCCAGTATATAAAATAACAGAGATCAAATATCATTTCACGAGTCAGTGTAATACTCTTTAACACCCAACTGTTCAATCACCACTCCTGTGAAAAGGATTGTTTTATCATTCTTCACAAAATACCGATTTAATAAGTAACATCTATCTAATGATCATTTAGCACAGATTTTGAAACACGTTTCACTGCTTGTCTATCACAGGAATCGATCCTTCCATATATGGTAATCGGTAAATCTACAACAGGCGGAAACTATCGAGGGGATGGACTTTGATGCTCAGCATTAGCATTTCGGAAATATCCTCACTATAAAATAAGATTCTGATTTGTTAGACAAATACAATTAACTTGATTGTGTTAGGAGTGCATAAGTTTGTGAAAACAAAACAAGGAACTGATTTGACAGAATATAAAGTAACGCGTAATTGAGAGAGTATTGGCTGAAGTCAGAACATCGAAACCAACGAGACAGACGAATATCATCCAGCTTGATAAAAGAAAAAATGTTTAACTTACTACTTTTAATCACCATCTTCTGCATCTCCGTTGGGTCAGGTAAGAGTAAGTGGATTTTAATATTATATATCTGTATACATGATTTTGTGGTTAGATAAGATGCCCTTATTTTCCATCAGAATATTATCAGTGTCCGCTGGAAATATATATATATATATATATATATATATATATATATTTATATATATATATATATATATATATATATATATATATATATATATATATATATATATATATATATATATATATATATATATATATATATATATATATATATATATATATATATATATATATATATATATATATATATATATATATATATATATATATATATATATATATATATATATATATATATATATATATATATATTTATATATATATATATCGTTGTTGTTGTGTGTTGTTGCTGTTTGCATCATACAAACCCAGTCCATTTCATATGTTTGAGTAATTAATGCTGATTTTATTACGTATACGTTTACAAAATAATTCAAAGCATTCAGAAAAATTTATCGACCCAAACGGGAATTGAACTGGTTGTGTTTCGGGACCGAGAAGTCTTTGATTCAAGCCATGACGGAGATCGACAGTTGAAAATTACTTTACTGTTCATCACGACAATACTGTATGAGTGAAATTATATTAGTGTTAAGTAAACTAAGAAACAAAACTAACGGGACACGAAACAATGAATACAATATAGCATAAGAGGATTGTTGAATTCCAACGTAACGCTTTGGTCCACCCGACCACTGAGCAGTTATGTATATTACATTATTGAATATACACAAATTTGTTTTATTTCACGTATAAATAACAAATAACGGGTTTTTTTTTATGAAAGCAGTTTTTACAACAAAACATTTCAAAACAGTACATTTAATATGAATATTTGTTCTTACGTGGTGCAAAACTTTTGACCTGCGCAACGGACCGACAAGAAGCAATGGAGGATATTTATATGAAATACATTTACTGGATTTTACCATCTCATCTTAATGTGACACTGACAAACCATCGGCAGGACGGACTGACTTATGTCGGCTCTTGCTGTGATTAGAGTAAATTTATCACAAGAATTAAATCTAGTGCAATTTCAGATTCCTCTTTCAAGAATGTTAACCGATATTTTGGGACTAGACCATACAAAATAACCATCTGAACGTTTTGGCTATACTTGTTGTGACATAATACGTATATATACGTATTTTATATATGTATAAATATATATATATATATATATATATATATATATATATATATATATATATATATATATATATATATATATATATATATATATATATATATATATATATATATATATATATATATATATATATATATATATATATATATATATATATATATATATATATATATATATATATATATATATATATATATATATATATATATATATATATATATATATATAAAACTATATATATATATATAGGGGCAGGCGTGGTGTAATGATTAAGCGCTTGGATTTCGGCGCCGACGATCCGGGTTCGATTCCCGGGTTGCGCCACTATGTTTAAGAGGTTGGTTACATTCTACTTCCATGTCGCGATATAAGTGAAATATCGTTGAAAGCGACGTAAAACCCCAATCAACCAACCAACCAAAAAAAAAAAAAAAAATATATATATATATATATATATATATATTTATATATAGATATATATATATTACGCAACATTTCATGCCTTGAATGAGAAAATTTAAATTTGACTTCGTGTTCTTGTCTCCTTCGTGTGTTCGTACGTGTATATTTATGTATTTACCTCCTCGATTTGAAAAGTTGTTGCAGGACTTTTCCGACGGGTGTTGCATGCAACCAGGGGACGCTTACTCCCCCCGGACACCTGGGCTCACCTCGATTTTATTGGCTTTGCATTTGTCTGAATATGACATTATACACGATATTGTCCTTTATTCCATGGACTATGAAATATGGTTTACCCGTCGTATTTCTTCTTTTTTTTTTTACTTTGCTAATAGTTTAAGCATTACTAATTTGTAAATTGTTTATCTACAAATCCTATTCTACGAAAAATTTAAAAATAAAAAATATCCTAAATGTATGTCTCTATTTAATTTGTTATCAATCAGAATATATTTCGATGTCAGACTTGAGTCTGATTTTATGAAATTGCTTAATTAGTAATTAAATTATATTACTGAATATTAAATATAAATTCTTAGAGAAATCACTATTTACATTCATTATGACAACGAGAAGTCAAATAGAAATCAAATAAGAATAGATTATCTTGATAATAAGTTGAGGTTTAGATTCATTTATCATTGCATCCAATGTATAATTTTTCACAACAACTGCACCAATGTGTATACAGAGAAAATATGTTTTACAAAAGACGAGCATTAAATAGCAAAAAGGATGTTCACTTGAGTAATGGTTAACGTCATTATATAGGCTCATTGTGAAAAATGATTATCTCAATATACAGATAGTAAATTGTTTTTGACTCCTCCTTTGAAAACGTTTTGTACTCCCCTTAATCAATTTATCCCAGTATATATTATTATTTACATAAAATTTTTCCATTTAATAACTGAATTCTTCAGTAAAATAGCAGTTTCGACAAACTTTCTTCGGTTAAGTAAAATAAGTATCTCTCTTCAAAACAAAGAAGGAAAATATGTTTTACACTGTTGTGACCAATGGATGTAATAGGACATAATGCCTTAATGTTGGTCTTTATCCTATGTATTGTACTTATAGCTCAAAAGATACTACACTTTTCCCTTACATTGTGTTCCATTATATTTTTAACACATAATTTTCATGAAATCTATTGTGTTCTACAACACAATTCCTATCATCAAATAAATGCTCATACTGTATTTTCAATAAAAAATAAAAAACAAAATTATTACAAACGTACACAATAAAACTCAAACTTATGTTATAGATATGTTTATTCTCGAAAAATCAACTATTATATTTCACCATTGCAAACCCGCATATGTAATTTGCCGGTAAATTGGTGTTGACTGTTTTTATGATTGAGATTATTCAATTGTCTTAAAAATCATCCGATGCAGTTTGTATTCATTTTCCCCTCGTTTTTCTATCCTGTTTCTACATTATATTAATATCTAATTCGTAATACTTCTAAACTGTCCAGGGAATTTTATTATTAGTTTGTTCATTGTACTTTGTTTTCACGGTGAGTGGGAAGGCAGGACCAAAAGACCTGTGAACCACAGCTATTGATTGCACACGTCAATTGATCATTCTTAGGCAGTGTCGTGATTATCGTGTATACTCAAATGTACATTACATGCATGCACGCACGTATGTACGCACGTATGCACGCACACACACGCATACATACATGCGTAAGATTATATTAAGTTATGTGTTGGGTTTTTTTTTTTTTGTTTTTTGTTTGTTTGTTTGGTTTTTTTTTGGGGGGGGGGGGGTTGGGGGGTTTTTTGGTTTTTTTTTTTGGGGGGGGGGGTTGTTTTGTTTTGTTTTTTCTTCTCTTTTCTTTTCTTTTTTTTTTTTTCTTTTTCTTTTTTCTTTTTTCTTCTTTTTTTTTTTGGCGGGGAGAGGTGGGTGGGTGTGGAAAGGGGAATTCTTTTGGGGGTTTTGAGCTTTTGGGTTTGATTTTTGGTTTTTGGTTTTGATTTTTTTTTTTTTTTTTTTTATCGTTTTTTTTTGGGGGGGGGGTTTCCTTTTTTCACATATGTAGTACCTAATTATGATAAATGATTCAAAGGACACCGTGACACTTTCCCTCGGTTTTGCCGTTCAACATTGAGCAGAACAAAATTAATTATCTTTGCGGGATAAAACATTGGCTATTCGATTATAAATCCACTGTACAAATGAATACCGATTACCTGAATTAGTTGTTGTGTATATTAAAGTTAAGATCAATCGACAATGCTCCACTTTGTCAGTAAAGGATAATATCAAACTATCTATGATTTGTATTTGTTTTTGCTAAATTATGCAAAATCCTTACATTTAAAATTGTTTTATATCTGTTTATTTTATTTTCCATTTTGCATCTGAAAAAAAAGTGTTACATAGTAAAGGGAAATCCCCTTTTTCCTTATTGTGTTAACGTCATTTATTACTAGTAGTGAATGGTATCGTAATACTATAAAATTAAACATATAAGTCCAAATAATATTACCACTGTACAATTATTCCAGTTCTGCGACAAATCGAACACACGGGAGAATCTGACGTTTCAGTATTTTATGAATGAAATTCCATCGTGGATGCCATGAGTAGATAAAGATTCTTGTAGGAGGCAACTGATCGAATAATTGGCATTTAATTGAAACCAGGCGTATAAAGTCTGATAAAGATGTATTTCTAGAAGCTTAAGTATTTGTTCTCGATTTGTTGCACAGTAGGATTCCCTATAAATGCTAAAAGCGACACAAACTAAAGATTACTTGCAGATACAACATCTTCAAGGATATTTCATATCATAGAGTGTTATCAAGTACATGTTATTGATTACAGATTAAATCCTACCAAAAGTGTTGGTTATTGCGAACTTACAACTCCGTTGGTCAATATTGAGGATAGTTCACGTAACATTAATTAATGACAACTGTATTAAAATTATCAAGTTTAAGATAGTGTGCATAAAACATTGATTACGAATTTAATTTTAATTGAAGGAGCAGTATTAATTAAGGTGTGCGCCCGTAATCTGGTTAACCACACCAACTGAGTGACATGTGTTACTTTATTCGACCGTCCTAAGTCGGTATCGTTACTGTAGTACAATCGACTATTTCTGTTATTCTGTAATGTCGGTTTTTTTTTTTACTATTATCATGATCCATATGCATGTCCTTGATGATTGTTTTAAATTGTTTAAATTGCAAGTAATGGTATTGGTTTGCTGATTAATTTTTTAGATTCTTGGCATGAATGTATGTCAAATATTAGACATTCTTTTGTATCAGAGGCCATTTCAGCAATACAGTATTGAGTATATATTTTGCATTTTATACACGTGCCAATGCGATTAAAAATTAAAAAGGAAAATCGAAAAACAATATAAGTGAAATAAAATTATGCCTCAATATTGTAACATCACAACTGTACGTTTTTACCCTTCATATATTTTTAAAATTCTATAAAAGTAATCCGCCTGTGGGGCATCACATACTTGAGATAATATTAGATATATTTATACACTAAATGACTGAAAATAAATTAATTATCACTTTAGAATGAACTTATCGATATCGAGGCCACATATTTGTGTAATCGTACGATACCATAGTGATCTCGGAAATTACATTTACATTATTGCGTATGACTGACGTGTGCCTGAGATGAATTCCTCTCAGAATAGGACCCGAAAAAATTAAGGAATCTTAATCAAATCAACATTTGATTAGATATCAAGTTAACGTTAAGCTATTTTGATACCATGTTTTACTGAGCGGCAGTCAACCAATCAAATCAGGGAAGACTACGGAGGTGTTTTTTCGATAATAGAATAGTTGTGGTTGGTTAAAACTTAATCTGTTTTTCATGTAAAGGCAGTAGGACAAAAAGTTAAATGTAGAAAGACGCCTCCTAAATTGAAACATGTCTATTCTAATCGATTGTGATTACATATACAGAGCCCTCTTATTGGTTAACCAAAATGTTTTTGTAGTGTTGGGTGTAATTCCTGATTCGCTCGTTCTATTTTTTTTTTTTTTTTTTTTTTTTTTTGGTAATGTTTTTGAAATTCCACCGAGTTTCGCACTTATTTTGTAGGCAGGACAAAATATATTTTAAAATGAAGCGTGTCTCGCGTCGTGGAAATGAAGCGATGCACACACATAGAAGAGTGAATGACAGCGATTGGATTTTCAATTAAATAAAATGAGATGAAAATAGCTGGAAAAACGAATACATTCTAAATCATCCTAATGTAGTTTGTCTTTTTAAAGAAACATTAATGTTAAAAATAAGAATAAACGAGACCTTAAAATAAAATTTAATGTACAAGACTCAAAGTGCAATGAGTAAAAAATAATTTCCTTTTTCATCATTATTCTTCACTTGCCAGAACATTCACTATAAAAAGTAGATAAACTTGACCAAAAATTTTGATGATGATGATGATCATGATGATCATGATGATGATGATGATCATGATGATGAAGATGATGATGATTATGATGAATATTATGATGATAATGATGATGATGATGGTGATGATTATTATTAATATCATTATTGTTGTTGTTGTTGTTGTTGTTGTTGTTATAGATAGTCCAAATGAAGATGGTAATTGTTAAAAAAAAGTATCCATATTACATGACATTGGGACTATATTGTTATTATTATTATTATTATTATTATTATTATTATTATTATTATTATTATTATTATTATTATTATTGTTGTTGTTGTTGTTGTTGTTGTTGTTGTTGTTGTTGTTGCTGCTGTTGTTGTTGTTGTAGGCATCTTAGACAGATAAATATTGTCTCAAAATGTTTTTGATTCAAGGTGGATAAACAACAGGAGTCTTATGCAAAACAATCTTAAGAATATTCTTCAAAAATATTCTTATACCTTAATACATTATGCTTAGCTAAGCAAGTAACTTTAACTTGCTATGCATAAAAATTCTAAGCAATATACTAAGATCGTTTTAGTAAAGCAAATCACGATCTGCTTAACTTGCATCACCAAGTCGCTTCCGCTTTCATTTTCTTAAGCAAAATTTTCCAAATATTGTGGAATCTAGATTTAAGGCGACAAATGTCGTTGAGCAATAATTTGAGCTTTGTTGTAATTGCGGTATATTGCACGTGCATACATACATGTACGTATTACGTAAATTTCATAAAAATAATGACGTCGTTTTAATACATCGTGATACAACGGGTCCTCTGTTCACATCCCTTCATGTAAAATGACCGAATAACAGAACGTTACTAAGAAAAGCAAATCTAACTGGATCGGAGATGAATGTTTGTATTCGAGTTGGTTGGTAGAGGAAAAGAAAAGAAATATTAAGAGCGAACCGGTGTCACAACATTTTGGATGCGGCAAGTGTGACAGGAAACAACGAAAAAAATTTATCCAACTAAATAGCGTAATGTTACCATAACTTGGATATATGTGGGTATATTATGATTCCATGCTGTTGCTGGTGCTATAATATCTCTCACCATATTCCTGGTCTGCCTAATGTCGCCTTGAATCTTTAATAAAACTCAAGTGAAGAAAGACTTTGCAGTGGATCACATCTGTCATTAAATACCCTTAAACGTTTAAAATTACGCTGTGTGATGTCGTTGATGCAGCACGTTTGATTAATACTTAAGCATGCTGCTTAACAATTTGAGATAGATACAAAGCTTACTTAATTTCAAAAATATACTTAAGGCTTAAGAAATTGTATGTAACAAACATAGCTACTCAGCAAAATTTCAATCTGCTAAGCTGAATTTATTGACTTAAGAATATTAACATGTTAAGGATTTTTCATGCATATGACTCCAGCTTATTTACGGCAGTGGTATGTCTGATTGATATTTTATTTGATGATATCTTTAACAATCAGTAAACGAACTGTGAAATGATGTCAAAACGTCATGATAAAACATTGTTGGTCTAGGAAATGAAATAATTTACATTTCCTACTTTTTCACACTGGAAGTGTCGATTCTTCATTATGAATTTGAATTGTGTATCATAACCTCTTTTAATGTCCATAAAATCACTCTACGATTGAATTCATGGTCAAACATGTGCACTTAGATAGAAGTTAATGGTAAATGATGGTGTATCGAAAGCTGAAATTCCTTTGTAGCAGATTATTCTTTGTCAGTCCCATTCGGCTTGGCGTAACGTATCGAAGAATGTCAGGTGACAGCGAGTGTCAATCTTATATGTATCTTAAGAGTTATCCATGCCTAAGAAAATTCTAGTGAAAAAATATGTACTTTTTTTCAAAATCATTTACTATTATTATTATTAATATTATTATTATTATTATTATTATTATTATTGTTATTATTATTATTATTGTTGTTATTATTATTATTATTATTATTATTATTATTATTATTATTATTATTATTATTATTATTATTTTGAAGAACATCCTTTTTTTAAGACCCAAATAAGCTGGAGGCATTAAAACACTACCTACACATACTTGTCTCCTTTTATCAAGAAATCAACATTATGGAGTCTTAAAATGCTTAATTCAAATTTTGATGATTCCTAAGTCAAACTATTATCTATTAGCATGGGAAATTTTATGTAAATCAGCAGATTATAACACTTCTTACTTGTAGTATAGTATCTTTCCTTCATTGTTCAGTATCAATTTTAGAATACCTTATATGCATAATGAGAGAAAAGGCTGCCTTGTATCACCGGTTGCTAACATTATCCCCCGTACAGATGCATCAAAATGTGATATTTAGAGGGCTGATAATGTAAGAATATGTGCAAATTTCATTTTCTTGATTTATTATCATTTTACAATACCATAACTATTTAATAAACACAAGAAATGTGTATGTATCCAAGTTGAATTTCACGCAAGGACCTTATTACCCTACCCTCTTATTTTGTCCCCAAATCTTTGTAAAACAATGAGAGGACAGTTCTAACAGAGATCAATTATATGTATTTTCATAACTTTACACTGCACTCTTTCTACAATATGAAATGTTTACTTGAACATATTTTTATATAACCATGCTTAATTCAGAAAAAAAGAACCCCGCCCTCTTACCTTGACGTCACAAAATTGATGCAAACAACCTATATGTTTTGGTAGGTTATAATAATTCAGAAATATGTTTAAGACATATACTTTTACACTTTTGTTACTACTGTGATATACATGCTGCTTTTTATGAAGACAAATCAACAAAGTTTTATATTCCCCACCCCCTCCTTTTGATAGAATATATATGAAGTCACCCAAGGATCGGTAATTCTTAAAATATTTGTCGACCGAACAGAAATTAATATGCACAAGACGGCATGTTACAGGCACGCGTTGCAGAGTGACGCATTTGGGGTTCCAGAATCTTATTCTTGCTGTGAAATCACTACTTGTTATATCATTCAAATGCTACTTTAGTCAAAATACTTGAAATACTTCTAACTACAATGCTCCAAATTTTACAAATTTATACAAACTATTACCTCTTACAGTTTGAAGCATTATTTCGATTTAACATTTTCAAAAATGCAATTTCCATAAACAAATTTTGTTATAACTCACACAAATAACTAGAAATATGAAAAGAAGATCTTTCGGATTTGAAATGATGCTAGAACTGCGATGGTTAAATTTTTCTTGTATAAAACTCTTTGTGGATTTAAAAGAGAAGAACGCAATCACAATGAGGCCAATTGCTTTTTTCTAAGTAAATATCTCAAACTTCCTATTAAGAGAAACCCGGATGAAAGTTCCCCATTAATAATGTTTTGGAAAACATACCGTGAAAGTCCGTTCATTTCCTTAAGATTAAAAACTTGTTTTCCTTTCGTCTCTTCTTCTTCTTCCTATTGTTTCTTCTTTGTCTTTTTCTTTATTATTATTATTATTATTATTATTATTATTATTATTATTATTATTATTATTATTATTATTATCATTGTTGTTGATGTTGTTGTTATTATTATTATTATTATTATCATCATCATCATCATCATCATCATCATCATCATCATCATCGTTGTCGTCTTCGTCGTCGATTGGTCACTTTTCATTATTTGACCTGCTAATAATGTATTTTTAAATTAGGATAGATTAAAAAAGAAAACTTATCAGATTCCGCTCGCAAGTGTCCCTTATTCTGATAACTGTTATGTTTGGTGCACTTTTTCTTATAATTGTTATTGCTGTTGTCATTTGTTATTGTTGCTGCTGTTGTTGTCCAAACTTTCTTCCTGATTTTCACATTTTCTTGATACTGACATTTATTATATTTGATGACTTTGTTACTTGAAAATGTGAATCAATATATTACAAAATGATTGTTTTGTTTCGTTTTACACACTGTTTTATTACCTACAGGCTATCCAGGTATTACGTTTGACTTGTGCAAGTATCTCAAAGGAACCTGTAATGCACAATGTGATTTCAAGTTTGTTCATAAATGGGGAATATCACTGTGTATGAATGAGGAGCTTAGCTGCTGTGCGCCAGACTATATTGGTAAGTAATAGTCTATAGACCTGATGAAGACCTTTGAATCCTTCTTATGTTTACCACTCTATGAATTTATTTATTGATATGACAAAGAAAAACCATAATCAAATGTATCTTACGGTCAAAGAAAAGTATACTGAATATTGAAAAAACTTATGCTCTATTACTGTCGTATTCGAGTATATTTCTTTTTTGCAGCTGACATTTTAATTAAAAGTAAAAGCTATTTCTAATAACAATTTTCTCATCTTTATATTTGTTTGTTCACATGTAATATATCATAAGTAATTTAATTTCAAGTTGTTAGATTGATTCTTTGTTATATGTGCTATATGTGTTATATATGCTAGCATATTATTTATATTCATGTATTGTATAGCTCCATGGTGACTTCTGCCACATAACTGAGCTAGTAACTCCTCTTTTTTCTTTCTTTGTTTTCGGCCACTTTGGTCTGCTCTTCAACTTACTGTTAATATAATATAATTCGTGTCATTCGGCCATGAATATCACTGAAGAGACATAAATTGTCGAAATGCGCATCTGGTGCACAAAATTGTAACGTATATGCATTCTAATATTTATTAGAGTTAAGCTTAAAATATAAATTAGACTCCCATGACATTACTTATTGCTAGTTTATATTCTTCTAGTAAAACTGATGAAGCCGAAAACCACAACCACCACGACTACCACCACAACCACACTCCCTCCTCTTCTGGATGTGTTGGTAGCAGATGCTCCGGAAGACAAGCCGTTCGATATCTCTAACAAAGTCCCTACAGGTACATTTAATAAGTATTCAAATCGATATATCTATAGAATTTACTATTCACATAATAATTGTTCTCTTTATTCGGTTGATATAGATATTGCTGTTTTCAGATCAAACTAACTTTTTTTTTCTCTTTAACTTTTGGAATGTTACTCTGACAATAAATGTGTTAAATAAAAGAAACCGCTTTTTGTTTTTGACTTGCCAGAACAAACTTGTGGTAAACCATACTTTGCTCATCGTTCGAAGAGAATAGTAGGTGGTACCATAGCACCACGAGGAGCTTGGCCATGGCAGGTGTCCTTGCGGTATGCCACCGGTGCTTATCTATGCGGTGGTGCGTTAATCAGTGATCGGCATGTTATAACCGCTGCCCATTGCATCAAAGAGTAAGTTAAATCTGTATATATTGAATATTGAACACACAAAAACTCTATCTGGCGTCAGTTCTAACGTTCTTTTGCCACTTTTAAGAAACTGCTGGCAAATCTATCAATAAAGGTGTTTTCATTGTCTTCCTCTTGTAAATCTTAACATCGACAAATGTTTTATAAATACTAATATTTAATGTACTGATGTTTAAGTTATACTTCTATTCACTCCGTAATGCACAAATGATTTTTCATTAAGGAGTTCAGAATCGCAATGGCGGGTATCCGTAGGTATGAGAGATCTCAAAGGAGATACCAACACCAAAAGAGACATTTCTATCAAGCGATTTACCAAGGTATCTAAAGAATATATACCATATAACAGTTTTGGATTCTGTTTTAGAATGAGAATTATATTTCAAATTTCCTTTATCGCCTAATATTTTTATGTGTATATTCTCTCTATTTTCAGCACCCATTGTACAAACGTGGACCTAGTAAAGCTTTGACGATGAATGAAAACGCGTCGCTTCCTGTCCATTCTCATTACTTCCATGATATTGCTATCATTGAACTTTCCCAGTCCGTTAATACTGATTCACCCTACACCAGACCTATCTGTCTTCCTACGGTAGGTGGCACACAATTCGACAATTCCATCGGTAAAAGAATGGAGAGTGATGACCATGGTATACGAAGCAAAAGGCATATCGATAATGACTACGATTCAAATAATGATGTCAATCTGTTCGATGTTGAGCAAAATGGGGACTGCTGGGTAACTGGATGGGGTGAACACAGAGGTAACTATTTCTATAAGAAGATATAATATAAGGCATTTACTAAAATGAACACGGAGGTAAATATCTCTACATTAACATTTAATGTAAGGCATTTACTGCGATGAACACATACGGAACTATCTGTATAGAAATAATGTAAGGCATTAACTAGGGTGAATACAAAGGCATATGTTTAACATATCTACAGTAGCATTACTTCACTGAAGTAATTTTCTCTATAGGAAACAATAATTTTAGGCATTTATCCGGGTGAACATAGAGGCAATTCTCTGTATGGGAAGCATGTAATTTATTACATAACTGCAGTAACATGACACCAAATAGCATATAAATAAAATTTCATAGCACTACAGTACAGATATATTGAAGTCTCACAAATTAATTGCCTTTCCTCAAATTCAGAGCAATGACTTGATATTTATAATAATTACAAAGTGAAGTTAAATTGTAATGAATTGTACCACTTTACATAATTACGGGTTATACCAGTAATAATCTTTGATAAATTATGACATCAAATGCCTGTACACAAGGCATACAAGGGTAAAATGGTACTCATCTTTATGAATATTTGTCAGAGAAAACTTATAATTCTATTCAATTTCTTTTTATTTTCTGTAAACAAATGAAATCATATTTCAGAAAATATAGCCCTTTATCAGATACCAATTATTTCCATTCATCTTATTAAAAGCTTAATCGTCGATTGTGGAAGGTGTTTAAGCCCATGCCAAGGAAATCTGAAGGGTCAAAATATATTTCAACCGAGGAATATTGAAAATACTGGACAAATGATGATTTGTTCAAGATAGTGCACATGTTAAAGGGGGTAAAATATGAAACCTGTTTATTCTCTCTATGTAATAAAACCTCTTTTCAAATTCTGAAAATAAGACACCTGTTCTCCTCGGTTGACCAATATCGTTGCATTCCAATTGAATGAATCGAAGTATTCATTCGACGAAATGTCTATCCGTCAAGCTTCCTTGAGAGCAGGGCTTTATCTTGTATGTAAAAGTTCGATCAAACATTAACTTGAGAATTTAAGGATTTTTATCTATGATATCTGTTGAAAGGCCTTAATTATCAAATGAAACGGTAGGAAAACAGCAGTCTTTCTGCTAATTTTAAACTTAATCTGAATTATCGACTATTTACATGCTTTAGTACTTTGTGTTTCAGAGGAGAGCGAGAAATATCTTTTACGACAAGTTCATGGTCACTTGATGAGTCACGCCACCTGTAGTAAGAAATGGAAACGGGAATTGGATGAAAGTATGGTTTGCTTTGGAGACGGGACATATGGACCATGCTTGGTAAAACATAAACTCTCTATATTTCTAAATCAAAATGTAGTCTTCGAAATGTATAATTAACCAAAAAAAAAACCCCAAAACAAATCAAAACAAAACAAACAAAAAAAAAAACAAACAAACAAACAAACAAACAGTAAGCAGGAAGCAAAACTCGTACTCATCCACACGCATTTTCCAAAGTTAGAAAAGGCCGCAAGCTACTTCCTTATATATATCTCGAGAGTCTCGTGTAAAGTAACAAAAAATAAAAAAGAAAGTAGAAGAAGAAACCGCCACTTAAATTTACTCAATCATTGATATATAACTGAATACTCAAATGATTTTGATTGATTATTGTTTTACGTCACTTCACGGTTATTCCACGTATTTGGTGACGGCATCTGCCTGATGCATTGCATAGAAATTTTTACCTTTGCAACGGACCCATCCGAATAACTGAGGAATCTTTTACGTGCCATGCCTACCGTGACACAGGACCTCGGATTTTACTGTCTCACCCGTAAGAAAGAACACCAGTGTACCCAGGGCGGGAGTCGAGCTCTGGACCTCTATGTCAAGAGTCGAGTATCTTATCCAGAATACTCAAATGTCCCACGTGAATTTAAAAATAGGCATTATGTGATTTTTATCGCTTGCCCAATATCACGAGTCTAAAATAAACTGTTAAATCTTGATCAAACCTTTGTAAACAGATGCGTGTAATACGTAGCGATAGACCGGCTCTTCACATACATAACGCTGTACGAATCATCACAATAATATCATTTGTAAATACCGTCTCACTTGGAAACTCGATAAAATCTATACACTTCTACCATCACTATTACGCATTTTATTTCAAGAATCCATCTACTGCATTTAGTTCTCGATATATTTACTCCATTAAAAGTTCTCCTTGATGAGATTGCGTTTGTTTGGTTATCGCATATGTCTTATATCAATTTGTTATAAGGATCCACTTTTTAGCTGTTTTTGAAATGAATATTGAAATACATGAAAATGCTTAGATAGCACACAATGAACGATTAAAATTTTGTCGGGAAATGATGCATAGCTTGGAAATGTAATAATAGCATTCATGACGGATGTGGCTAGATAAGTGGTTACTTACTCCATTCGAGCACCTTCTCTGATGTCTGACAGAATCTTAATCCTCAAGAGCACCTGCTCATCTCTAACAGGAGACTTTAATACTGACGGGCACCTGCTCTCACCTATAGTTTTTAAATATCTACGGATGCCAGTCATGGGGGAGTACCACAGTGAGATTGCATCAGTTACTTTCTCATATTTTCAGTCATAATAACGAAGAAAATACAATATTAATGTAAAAATGTATATGTGTTACATCACTTTTCTGTATTTAAACTTCTTATAATTTCTTTATGTTGTTGTCTATTTTAGGGAGATTCTGGCAGTCCAATGTCATGTAACTACAATGGTAAATATTACCTACTAGGCGTGGTCTCATGGGGAACAGATGGTTGTGACAAAAAGGGTTACCCCAGTGTCTTCACCAGGATTTCATCTTACCTCGACTGGATCAAACAAGAAATTGCAAAATAAAAAGTTTATATAATAAAAGAATAATAGCATTAACATCCAGACGAGGAAATGGCAACCATATATATGCTTATCTATTTTTTATTATAAACTTAACAAGAAGTATACACTATGTTTGTATATCACAAACTTCTTGTTTTCACTGAATTGTGTCGTGATATATAAGTATATATACATATACTTATTGCATCTTTTGATTTTCCATGGTAATAACCAAATTACGTTATCCACTTCTATATTTTATACACTGACAAAGCTTTATTGCGACTTTCCCTATAAATATAATAAAAATTACGTTCTGTAAAATGTTTATCATTTGTAACACCAGAGAATATCATATGTATATAATTGAAATGAATTAGCCGAGAGGCTCAAAATTGTTACAAAACGAAAGTTATATCTCATGGACTATTAAATACTGTTAACAATAGAAATGTTTTCCCTATAAAAAGTTGTCTTGTTTTTATTGAAAACATTTATGACTTTCTGATAGCTATTATAACCACTTTACAATTGTTGGCGAACCGTCAGTCCACATGTGTTTCGCCATCTTGATGTTTAGTGCTTCGACAATTTTGATTTACACATGTATTGAATATAAATTGTTTGCAAATTATCTTGGGGATATTTATGTCCATAGATATGATATCGTCCTATTATATCTTTTCTATAAATAATTTGCTGTGCATGTAACTGAGTATTCCCATGGTTTCAACATTGAGCACTGTTGAGAAAATATCGTGACTAAACAGTAACTGGTATTTGTAGACATTTGCCTGTTGGAGAAGATGTTGGATTTTACATTCTATTTGATTTACATCAACGTTGCATAGTACAATTTTTTACATTTGAATGATATTGTACAAGTGTTTAACTCACTATTAGAATGTATGAGTATATAACGTTTTGAGGGGCAGGCTTGGTGTCGTGGTTAAGCGCTTTGATTGCGGCACCGGCGATCCGGGTTCGATTCCCGGGTTGCGCCACTATGTTTAAGAGGTTGGTCACCTGCTTCCATGTCGCGATTTAACTGAAAAATTGTTGAAAGCGACGTAAAACACCAATCAAACCAAAAAACGTTACGCTGTAGAGAACACACTCTTAAATGCAAATGTTAAAGTTGTTGTCTAACACTTGAGGTCTTTGCGAGACGGTGGACACAGTAGACAACGTTTGAAAAATTCATTCTTAAAATGACTGAAGGCGACAGAACTATTTACGAAATTTAAAAAAGCATAATATTCTTTATTTCAACAAATTAATATTATATCCATACTTCAACAGCAGAAAAAATTCAAAATTCAATAAATAAACCAATAATAATAATAATAATCACTTTTAAAAATAATAATAATAATACTTCTATTAGGTGAAAAGATAAGTAAAGTGGTAATGATACACAACTATCTAACTATATGTTACTGATAAACCTATAAAATTATTTTGTAACAAAAGTACATGTATTTCTGTTCCTATCACAATTTTTTGTAGATCATAAAACGCTCAGCGCCATTATGTTCTGATACCATGAAAGACCATTTCAGATTTTAAAGAAAAAGATACACTGCAACGATTTAAGGAGGAAATATTCTATAAGATATGCAAAAAATTAAGCTGCATTTTTCATGTAATCGCCAAATATGTTCCGAAAAAATGCTAATGAAAATTATTAGGGCTACTACTATGAACAATTACAAATCGACATGGAATTACAGATTTATTCTATTTAATGATAAATAGAATGAATCGCTCAATGTGTAAATCGTGACTTCTGCATATCATACATTCTCATTTCTCAGATATTTTTGTCGAAAACTTTTTCTGTCCTGCTACTTAAATAATTTATTTCTATCTATATATTTTTGTTCATGTATTTATTTATTTATTTATTTATTTATTTATTTATTATTATTATTATTATTATCATTATTATTATTATTATTCCACAAAATCTCCCTCCTAAAACGACTTATTATTTCTTAAAGCCATACTATTTATATATAACATAAAAAGAGGCCAGTTAACTCTTTCTGTGTAAGTAATGGTCCAAACTAGCAAATAAATGATTTTCAGGACATGGATCAGCACAGACGACAGAAACTGATTTTCAGAAAATGCGTAGGCTGAGCTATGTTGCCTGTGCTTGTTTGTAACAATCACGTACTGCAATTTGTAATGAGAAAATAATGGGAAGCCATTTCTAATATAACTTCCAGAATCGCATTTATTTATTTGTTTATTTATTTATTTATTTATTATCACCGCACTTTCAGAGCACCGGTGTATTTTTTACACTGCACGGTACATATTCATTCAAGTTTAAAAACCAATATTACCTCCACAAACTATGTGAGTATGAATCAAATGTTATTGTATCCAAACGGTGGGACACGTTTTTCTGGTTTTCAAATATTTTTCAATATCGAAAAAGACTCTTAATAGAGTTGCTCCTTTTTAATTGGGAAAATTATATCTAATGCATATGCATAATGTAATGCGTTTTAAATTACTACTCTATTCAGATGATTATGACACGTGGTGAACCCCGATTAGAATTCCAGCTTGTATTTATATACAGGTGAAGATAAAGGCAACAATCATGGAACGACAAATAGGCCTACAGCTAGAAATTTTGAAACAGATAAATCGATGTGTACTGTATAGAATCGATCTAGATTTCCGACTGCGTATTATAAACAGATTATACAACATCTAATAATAAATTAGATCTACGTCAGATCTACGATTAGAAAACAAATATTTCATAAATATTAAATGAAATCTGTATACATAACTTAAAATTTTATTATATTTTCACTGTGGTGTGAAGTACTTAATGCCATATTGATATGAGCATATTCATGTCCAATAATATCTTTGTTTCTATTTGTATGTCCAAGTTCAAAGTAAATATCCGGAAATGTCAAATGGTCATATCGATCGTCACTTATTTCGCTCCATCTGTTTCTCAGATAGTCGTAAGTTTCTCCATTATTCGGAATTTCTGATATACAATATGGATTTCCGTTCTGTTGTCCAGATTTGGATTCCAATACATAGTATAAATGATCTGATTTTCTTGTACAAGGTGACGTTTCACATGAACTTATTCTAAAGCATTTTGAAGCAGGTACATTGTTCTGTCCTCTATTCTCATTCGTAGACGTTTGGTCAAAAATATGTTCACATCTTGGTAAATGTGTTGCCGTTACTGCATTCTCTGAACTCATTTTGAAAGCGTCTATTTCACGTATAGTTTGCTATAAAGAAATCATGAGAAGAAACTGAATGTACAAAAATGTACTATTAAAGAGAACCAAAACCTAACATTAATACAGGCATTACGTATTCATGTTTCGTGCAACACATTTTATACGTTTTGTATTTATTACTGAAGAATTAAATGTGTAGACACCTTTGATTGCATAGTAATCTACTTTATATACAGAGAATCTTATCTTTATTTTTCTTTATTCTTCACAGCTATTATAACTGTGCTGGTAATCATTTCTTCAAAAAGAAAAGAATAAATCAATTAATCATAATCAAAATATTCATTTAAAGTGGCTTTTAGACTTTCCATTAACGAATCGTGTGAAATCTTATGTTGTCTATATGGCAAGAAATAATATTTGAATGAAAATGCAAATAATTCAAGTATGCAAGAAAATATTTGCTAATGGTACGTGAAGCTCGACTGTTTTTAGAAAAGTTTCAGACATAGTTATAAGCCTCTTGGAACATGCCCGGCACCTACGTTTGTATTGTGTAAATAAAGACCGAGCTTAGGATGTACATGTTATACTGCACAGTTTTATATATCATATACGACTCAATCAGTGTTCTGAGCAACTATGTCATAATGCATACAGACGTCATGTTTGGCGTTATCTCCATGTAGAATTGTCCCCGAGTACAGACTACGAACTATCCTCGTCATGCGGATAGAAAACAACATGAAAATAACATGCAACAGCCGGAACAAAATATATTATAATCCCTCTCAAATAAATCTGCTATAAGTATTTAGTATTCAAAGGAATACCAACTTTTTGCTGGTAAATCTTGCCATCCATCAAGTTGCACGAAAATATTATCCATCAAAACTCTATGGCTTTACATAATTCAGAGCAATTCCAGTATCTATAGAGGTATACTGTCTGTTCGAAAAGAATCCAGTTATTGGAAGCACAAAGATATGTTTTAGAATGACTGTTAAAACACCAACGTATGAAAAACAACTTGCCTTTAATTAAATCGTATGAAAGAGAGGTAAATAAGTTAGAATAAATCAAATGTAGAGATTTGAGTAGCTTGGAAATTACGTAAATGGAGTTTTTCTATAACTTCGCTAGAATTTTTCTAGACCAAAGGTACTGTGAAATCATTTATTTTCGTGGGGCCCAATTTTCGTGGATTCGTGAGATTCAGTATTTTCGTGGGAACGTAATTTCGTAGATACCGCCCGTTCAACGTCGATCTTAAAACATCCACCTTAAAACCCCTCCATTCCAATTGGTTTATTGCCACTCACGCCAAAATGTCGCTGAAACTTGACCTAATCAAAAGTGGGTTTCGCAAGGTTGGCTTGTGACATAGATTTTTAAAAACATTGTTGACAAACATTGCAATTAAAAGCAATTAACGTATGTGTCCACGTTATTGGAAGGTGTTTATACGTCAATCGCCTGTAAAATATGCTTGCTTGTTTTGTCATTAAAAGTTGGAACAATTCTTGCTTTATGTACAATTATTCGTTGGGGATGTAAATTCGTGGATGAAGCTATCCACGAAAACCACGAAAATTGAGCCCCCACGAAATATAATGATTTCACAGTAACTGATGTTACTGTTATATGTTACTGTTATGAAAAGCGATATTACAGTATTTAATAATATGATCTTTGATTGCCGTTAGAGCAGACGTAATATGTTTAGAAAGTACATTTGATTGAGCAGTGAATAGAATTAGATATAAAACGTGATACGTGTATATATGGATTTTCATATAATTTAGGGAGCCAATACATGGTCGGAAGATCATACTAATCAATATTAATTTTGAAATCCTAGTCAAGAGGTGGTTATGCAAAGTATTGTTTTTCAACGAAGTGGTTTCAACATAAGTTTAATTCAGTTTGAAGTATATTATATTATTGCAGCCGTAACCATATACATGTACGTGAAATAGTCGTGGAGTGACGTAAAACAATAATCAATCAATCAATATATTATTGCATTATTGCTTGCTTTGTCTGCTGGTACAAAGACAAATTTAATATGTAAAACAGCCATTTTCTTTTTAATAGTTTGAGTTGTCACTATATTTAGCTGTTTGAATAAATGGGGATTTTCCGTAAAGTTAATAATACGGATGTTGATAATTTTTTAGAATTTTATCTTTCCAATCACTAAGAGCATGAATTGTTTCTTTTTCTTTTTACAACAACGTTTACAGTATGTTTGTATCGCATACTCTAATACATCACGGTATTTATTGAAATCTATCCTGGACGGTAACCTTTTGGAGAAAGTGAACACAGACTTTTATCATAAATACAATTTAATCTAACCTGCCAGTTTATATACATACGAGTATTTTGAATTATTATAAGTACTCGAAGAGAAAATAGAGTCTAGAAAATTAGGTTTAGAGGTAAATGCATTGTAATTTTAAAATAAGATTTCTGATACGTTTTGTACTGGTACAGTTAAATGGATGTTCAGTGTTCTCAAAATGTTGTGGAATTTTAGATGTGACCCTATGATCAAGGCAAATATGCGAAATGTTAAGAAAATCTAAACGTTTATTGATAAATCTTAACTTTTAATTTTAAAGAAATTGCTGCTTAGATGGAAGCGACGGAATACGAGGAAAAAGTCTGTTATATGAAAATGGAATAATCCTATTAAGTCTAAACCATTCATAATTGCGTAAACTTCTAAGATCTTCTTCGTCCAGGATAGGTCACAGGCACTGCGTTACATTACGAATGCCTTTTAACAATCCAAATCCCCTATATCGTCTCGTTTCCTTTCCCTAAAGGTAAGAAAAGACGGTCAGAATCAGTACAAGTTCCATTGATAAAGCACCAACATGAAGAGCAATGCCTCACCTATTGATTTCTGTCCTCAAAGTTTCATTCTTGCATGTTTGAAATTGTCAACAAACGCAGATTTGAACGGCACAACTCGCGGACAGTTTGCTCGCCGACAATCTGTTAAGGTTTATTTACATACTAAGACTTTACCCTTGTTTACTTGGATAACGCCAGAGATATTCCGAAAAGTAATTCATTGTAGATTATGACCTACAAATAAGTTTTTTCACCATTTTGCTCGTACCGTTTTAGGGGAAACAGTACTACTATGGCAAAAAATACCCGGATTAATGTATTCGTTTTTCAGCGATTTTCTTATTATTTCCTTATATATTCCTTTATAACACATTAAGCAAGAAAATTCCAATATGGCGGATATGCAAATTAGTAAAACAGACGCATTTCTCCATAAGATCTGTTTTAGTATCTTTTTAACACATTATCTTTATGGAAAATAAAAAGCAAACATTATACATCTACATTCAAAATGATGATAAGACATGCATATATTCAGAGGCATAGATAACTTTCAAAGTAATCGATGTCTCTGATATATCTATGACATTATTCTTGTCTTGTCATACGGGTGGTCGGCCGTATTCTACGTGTTGTCACGCACTCTATTTTGAAATACCCAGAGAGTCGAACACAAGTATACGTACTTATAACATACTTAAACAGAAGTAAACGAAACAATAATCATTTGTAAATTTATGTGTTGCTTAATTGGCATTACTTACGTTTGTACTTTCTTTATGTGACTGTATCGCAGCTTGTAAGTCCTTCCTATAATAGAAAAATTCCAGGATGCAAGTAACATGCATGTAGGGCGTAATCATATGGTGATACATGTGTGTTTTTTAAAGACCACTTACCCAGCAATCCATTCAACACTCACTGTAACAATATCAGTTTCCTTGTCTGTGTGTGGATGTACCTCCAGCTTTCATACTTCAGTACCGACCAGTACTTCAAATTTACTGTGACAAAAATGTGTAAATTATTCTAAAACTAAGAAGTATCTCCCTCCTGCACAGCTCTTTCCTGAGATAAATGATTCGGCTCTTACTTTTCAGGTCAGTATCATATTTAGCTTGCTCTCCTAATAATCATCATTTAGATTTCTCTCGTTTTGGCCTAGAGTGTCACATAATAAACAACAGTTTTCGAAATGCAAATATGATACACCAAATGTATATGCATATATCGTCTTATATTTAATATAACATACAAACATACAAAACATTTATGCTTGAAAGAATCCAATGACTGAGTGACAGATGACAAATATACTATTAGCATATGAGAACATATATACGTTTTTCAACTTAATGCATCATATACAAATTTCGACAATGCACGTCTCTTTAGCGATGCTAAGGTCGAAGTATTATAAACCCCACCCCCCCCCCCCCCCCCCCCCCCCCCAAAAAAAAGAAAAGAATAAATAAAACTTTTGATATATAAAGAGCGAACTCATTACCAAACTGGTAATTTAAGTTTTGCCGCAGATAACTTTGGTCTAATTTAGCATTTTTGGCACCTGAGGAACAGAAGTCATGCAATTTACAATTTATTTTCCAATTTTCCTGAAGATGCTTAATACCAAGTTTGATGAAAGTAGCCTTATACTTTTCAAGAATTCGAAGAAGTTAAGAAAGCTTAGATGTTAAAGCATGACAGACGACAGACGAAAACCAATCGCAGTAGGTAGAGTATTGAGGCAGGCTGGTATAAATATTTACTTAGTTTTGTTTACTTTTTCAGAGAAAGAAAAATTAGCCTCAATAAAGTTATTGAAATTTACTATGAATAAAGTCACAGTGCAAGAATAATATACAGCCATAAAAACGTATTTGTGACAACAACAAGCTAACGGCTGTTATGCACCAGTTTTTGTGAATCAATTTGTAATTTTAATTAAGCATTATATAGAAATCTAACCGTCTTGCTCTCTTCCATAAAATATACAGAAGAAGGAAAACTACAATGATGAATACAACAGGAACAGTAGCAGCAATGTACGGGACAGGGTCCACGGGTTGTGCTTTAGTACTATGGATGACTCTTGTAGCGTTAGTGACTATGTCTGTGAAGTTCTTATGAACGGAAGTTTTCGTAGTATTCAAAGAGATGTTGGACTGCGTGGTGGACATTTGGACAGACCATGTGGTGGGATCTATATCGTCGTCAGTTTCTGTCACGTGGGTTGTAGAATTATTGTAGGATTTCCTCCTTGTGTCTTTGTACTCGTTAGAATGATCGATGTAAGAAAATCCTGGGGCTTGATACAAATAATCTGAAACTGCCATTAATTTGTTATGATCATTTTTCTATATTTACTCATATGATTTTTAACGTTAGCATGGAGTTTACATTAACTAAAATTTAATGTCGTTTATAATTCACTTGATAAATGTCACGTGACAGAAAATTTGCGAAAAGAGTGAATTTTAAATATTATACTTCTGTGGAAGATTATACTTCATTTGAGAGTTAAAGACAATATAATCAATGTGTGTGACTATCATTACGCTACACTTACATGCCGAGGGTGAATAACAAACCCGAAACTCTGCTGCGCACCCATGTTGTACCCGTACAGCTGGGGGAAATATGTCATTATTATAACCAAATGCATGTGGTTGCATACAGAAAAAAGGACGAGTAAACCTTGTCACTGATAGACAAGAAATGCTTTTAGCGCCTTCCACGTAGCAAAGATGTTCACCCGGAACTGTAGGCCATTGAGGTAAATTATTTTCACAAAGGACCTCGCGGCATTGATCACCTGCAACAAATACATGTAAATATTTCATTTGAAATGTAAAATCACCAGTATACAAAAAGATGAACAATGGATCCTTGAGGAACAATATCTGGCAAAGAAATGCTTTTAAAAGGAGTGCTAGTGTGATTATAATATTTAACACAAGCTTCAAGCGGAACAAGCCGATATTTCAATGTTAATTTTTCTGAGGAAAACGAATGAAACATCTCAGAAATTCTTGAAATTATTTTTCAATAAAGCAAACATAAAACAGCATAAATGTTGTGAACAAATTGACAAAGTATAGACGGCCGCAACTATAACTCGGAATTCACAACTATAGTTGTAACATTCTTAGTCGTTAGATCAAAGAACGAGACTTGTGGTTGGCTTAAATTAATCTATGAATAAAGATTGATTTTGCTGTAAAATCATGAATTTTAACTCATGTTGCTAATGTAAAGGTTTATGTCTTAAAAAGTGTTGTAGTTTACTTTTAAAATTTTGCCGGTTTTTCGGGATGACCTCCTTTCAGCAATATTTTTTTTTTAATTTAGAGGGCTTACCTATAGTAAACTATTAAAATTCTGACATGGCAGGGGCTAATGTACATTTTGAAGTATTGGTTGTATAGAACTAAGAAATAGTAAGTTGTGTAATACGTGCTGAAAATTCGGTAATTTAACATGGGAATTAGCATGATCTGACCACCACAAGAGAAACAAAACCGGGCACCTGATCTCACTCCATCACAAGGGTTCACATATGCTCTTCAAGTAGACATATTTTGTTATTTTCCATTTGTTTTTCATTTTCACTGATTTTGTATGTCCTATGGTTTCATGATTTTTGGACTTGTGGTTTGGATTTATCCATCATCTTTACATTGCAGTAGTGCGATATCTCAGAGAGAGAGAGAGAGAGAGAGAGAGAGAGAGAAATATTGGCTCTTCTCTATACTGCAGGACAATTGAAATAAAGTAAAAGTAATAAAGTGTACCAAAATATCAGACCCACTCAGACAATACTTAAGACTGAATTCAAAGCATTGGAAGAATCGAAAAGATGTACATGTTCTAATATTTCGCTCAATCAAATTTCGTCCAAATGTGCATGCTATGCAGTTTTACTCAATAAAGTCCTGTAGCAAGTTTTTAATTGACTCTACTTTTATCAATCTCAAGCAGTCAACCAGTCAAGTTGCACCACTTTTATTATAAATCTCTCTCTCTCTCTCTCTCTCTCTCTCTCTCTCTCTCTCTCTCTCTCTCTCTCTCATAATTTTATGGTACATATATATATAGGATTGATTATAATTAACTACTCTGCAGTAAACACCATGTACTTTACATACTAATGTAACATCACAAATTCTGAGATGAAACGATGTAAAAAGATGTAGCATTACGTCACTAACCTGGCTGTGTACCTGTACATGATGTCATAACTGATCTCCGCTTATTTTTCTTTACACTCACTAGACTGTATGGTCGCGTCTGTCGTTCAACCTCAAACTGACAAACAGGAAGAGTTACACTATTTGTCAATTAAATGCCTGTTTTACAATTATTAAACAAAATTCATATAGATTTATCACTGAAAGATAATAAAAATATTAACCGTTCATACTTGAACTCTAACCAGGTTTAGATTTAGATTTGTTTTACCACACATGATATACAAAGTGAATAATTGATTGATTTAGCTTTTAATTTGATTGATCTTTGCCCAAGGTACATAACATAATGACAGACTATCAACGGTATTTTACATAATAATGAAAAAAGATTACGATCTGGCATCTTGAAAAACATCTCTCCTTTACATTCATCCAAACTTCCTTAAACTTCTCCTTCCCTAAGACCAGGCCAGGATTTATATACCAGGATCATTATAAGATGACATGCACTCCTTAAGCTCCTCCTTCCCTAAGGCCAGGCTAGGCTTTATATGACAGGATCATTTTAAAATGCCAAGCACTCCTCAAGGTCTTCCTTCCCTAATACCAGGCCAGGCTTTATATACCAGGATCATTATAAAATGACAAGCACTCCTCTAACTCCTCCTTCCCTAAGGCCAGGCCAGGCTTTATATACCAGGATCATTATAAGATGACAAGCACTCCTCTAGCTCCTCCTTCCCTAAGGCCAGGCCAGGCTTTGTATACCAGGATCATTACAAGATAACAATTACTCCTCAAGCTCCTTCTTCCCTAGACAAGGCCAGGCTTTATATACCAGGACCATTATAGGATAACATGCACTCCTCAAGCTCCTCCTTCCCTAAGACCAGGCTAGGCTTTATATACCAGGACCATTATAGGATAACATGCACTCCTCAAGCTCCTCCTTCCCTAAGACCAGGCTAGGCTTTATATGACAGAACCATTTTATGATGCCAAGCACTCCTCAAGGTCTTCCTTCCCTGATACCAGGCCAGGCTTTATATCCCATTATCATTATAAGATGACAAGCACTCCTCTAACTCCTTCTTCCCTAAGACCAGGCCAGGCTTTATATACCAGGATCATTACAAGATGACAAGTACTCCTCAAATTCCTCCTTCCCTAAGACCAGGCCAGGCTTCATATACCAGGATCATTATAAGATGACAAGCACTCCTCAAATTCCTCCCCTAAGGACAGGCTAGGTTTTATACCAAGGCCATTATAGTGCCAGCACTCTCCAAAATCCCCCTTCCCTTTGGCCATGTCAGGCTGTATACAAGAATCAAGTAGAAAGCACTCCTCAAGTTCTTCCCTTCCTAAGGCCAAGCTAGGTTTTATACCAGGGTTATTACAGTGAAAGCACTCCTCAAGCTCCTCCTTCCATAAGACCAGGCCATGCGTTACATACCAGGATAATTTTAAGATGACAAGCACTCCTCAAACTCCTCATTCCTAAGTCCTAAGATGCCAGACACTCCTCAAATTCCTCCTTACCTAAGGCCAGACTAGGCTTTATATACCAGGATCATTAAAAGATGACAAACACTCCTCTAGCTCCTCTTTTCCTAAGACCAGGCCAGGCTTTATATACTAGGATCATTATAAGGTGTCAGGCACTCCTCAAACTCTTCCTTCCCTAAGACAAGGCTAGGCTTTATAAAACAGGATCATTTTAAGATGCCAAGCACTACTCAAGGACTTCCTTCCATAAGACCAGGCCATGTGTTATATACCAGTATCATTATAAGATGCAAGACACTCCTCAAACTCCTCCTTCCGTAAATCCAGGCTAGACTTTATATATCAGGATCATTAGAAGATGCCAGACGATCCTCAAACTCCTCCTTCTCTAAGACCAGGGCAGTCATTATATACCAGGATCATTATAAGATGCCAGACATTCCTTAAACTCCTCCTTCCCAAAGACCAGGCCAGGCTTTATATACCAGGATCATTATAAGGTGCCAGACGATCCTCAAACTCCTCCATCCCTAAGACCAGGCCAGGCTTTATATACCAGGATCAGTCTAAGCTTTATATGACAGGATCATTTAAGAAGCCAAGCACTCCTCAAGGTCTTCTTTCCCTAAGACCAGGCCAGGCTTTATATACCAGGATCATTATAAGATGCCAGACGATCCTCAAACTCCTCCATCCCTAAGACCAGGCCAGGCTTTATATACCAGGATCAGTTTAGGCTTTATATGACAGGATCATTCTAAGATGCCATGCACTCTTCAAGCTACTCATTCCCTAAGGCCAGGCCAGGGTTTATATACCAGAGTCATTATAAGGTGCCAAGCATTCCTCAAGTTCATTCTTCCTTAAGTCCACGCCAAAGATTATATACCAGGATCACTATAATATGACAGGCACTCCTCAAGCTCCTCCTTCCGTAAGACCAGGCCAGGCTTTATATACCAGGATCATTATAAGATGACAAGCACTCCTCAAACTCTTCCTTCCCTAAGACCAGGCTAGGCTTTATAAAACAGGATCATTTTAAGATGCCAAGCACTCGTCAAGGTCTTCCTTTCATAAGACCAGGCCAGGCTGTATATATAACAGGATCATTATAAGATGCCAAGCTCTCCTCAAGTTCCTCCTTCCCTTAGGCCAGGCCAGGCTTTATATACCAGGATCATTATAAGATAACAAGGACTCCTCAAGCTCCTCCTTCCCTTAGGCCAGGGTAGGCTTCATATACCAGAGCCTTCCTTCTTTGGAGTCAAGCCATGCTTTATATACCAGGGTCACTGTAAGGAGACAAGCACTCCTCAAACTCCTCCTTCCCTAAATTCAATCCAGGCTTTATAGGATCTTTATAAGGTGCCAAGCACTCCCCTTGCTTCCATTTTCCTCACGCCAGGCAAGGCTTTAAACCAGGATCATAGTAGTTAAAAACATTCCATAAATCCTCTCTCCCTAAGGCCAGGCCAGGCTTTACACCATGCTTATTATGGTACCATGCACTCCGCAAACTCCACCTTCTTTAAATCTGGCCATAATTTACACCAAGAGAATTATGGTCGCAAACACTCCCCAAATCCTTTCTCCCTAAGGCTAGACTAGGCTTTATACCAGGATCATTACGGTACCATGCACTCCGCAAACTCCACCTTCCTTAAATCTGGCCATAATTTACACCAGGATCATTATGGTCGCAAACACTCCCAAAATCCTCTCTCCCTAAGGCCAGGCCAGTATTTATACCAGGATCATTATGGTACCACGCACTCTGCAAACTCCACCTTCCTTAAAGCTGGTCATAATTTACACCAGGATCATTATGATCACAAACACTCCCCAAATCCTCTCTCCCTAAGGCTAGACTAGGCTTTATACTAAGATCATTATGATACCAAACACTAAAAAATCCCCACAGACTAGGCTTTATACTAGGATCATTATAATACAAAACACTCCAAAAACTCCCCTTCCTTAAGACTGACTAGGCTTTATACCAGGAGCATTATGGTACAAAACGCTCCGCAAATTCCCCTTCCTAAAGGCCAGGGCAGGTTTAATACTAGGATCATTATTATACAAAACACTCTGAAAACTGTCCTTCCTTAAGACAGACTATGCTTTATACCAAACACTCCTCAAACTACCGTTCCTAAAGGCCAGGCCAGGCCAGGCTTAATACTAGGATCATTATTATACAAAACACTCTGAAAACTGTCCTTCCTTAAGACAGACTATGCTTTATACCAAACACTCCGCAAACTACCGTTCCTAAAGGCCAGGCCAGGCCAGGCCAGGCCAGGCTTAATACTAGGATCATTATTATACAAAACACTCTGAAAACTGTCCTTCCTTAAGACAGACTAGGCTTTATACCAGGAGCATAATGGTACAAAACACTCCGCAAACTCCTTTTCCTATAGGCCAGGCCAGGCTTAATACTAGGATCATTATTATACAAAACACTCTGAAAACTGTCCTTCCTTAAGACAGACTAGGCTTTATACCAAACACTCCGCAAACTACCGTTCCTAAAGGCCAGGCCAGGCCAGGCTTAATACTAGGATCATTATTATACAAAACACTCTGAAAACTGTCCTTCCTTAAGACAGACTAGGCTTTATACCAGGAGCATAATGGTACAAAACACTCCGCAAACTCCTTTTCCTATAGGCCAGGCCAGGCTTAATACTAGGATCATTATTATACAAAACACTCTGAAAACTGTCCTTCCTTAAGACAGACTAGGCTTTATACCAAACACTCCGCAAACTACCGTTCCTAAAGGCCAGGCCAGGCTCAATACTAGGATCATTATTATACAAAACACTCCGAAACTCCCCTCCGTCAGACGGACTGGGCTTTACAAAAAACACTGTAAACTACCGTTCCTAAAGGCCAGGCCAGGCTTAATACTAGGATCATTAATGTACAAAACACTCCGAACCCCCCCCCCCCCCCGTAAGACGGACTAGGCTTTATACCAGGAACATTATGATAACAAGAACTCCGCAAACTCCCTCTTCTCAATTGACAAGATATCGAAAGTTTATAGAGAGTGTTATCTATGGACACATCACGACAAATTTGTGGTCACGGTTAGATCGATTCGATGTATGCAGAATCAGTTTGGTATGTAATACATTTTAATGATATCACCAACTCGAAACGGTGAAATCACCCATGGAATAGGTGATATCAACTATGCAAATAGAGAGTAATATCACCTTTTCCAATAAGTTTATCATTCATTCGAATAGGTGATATCATTTATTCCAATAGATGGTATCACTTATTCGAATAAGTAATATTTTAATGGGCGATATCAGTGTGATGTCGCCTAACCAGTCAGGGAGTTTCAACTATCTGAATCAATATTACTCTTCAGTTCAATCATTTCATACGAAAAGGTGATATCATCTAGTAGACTGAAGTGGTGATGTCACCTATTCAGAAAGGTGATATAACTTATTCACATAGAATGGATGGTATCGCCTATTCGGATATACAATGTCACCATTTTAGATGGTGATATCAATTAAATGTGTGGGGTTTTTTAATACCAACCCGTGGCCTTATGCCACTGACGTTCCAATTTTACACGGTAAAAATTGATATCCACTCATTGTGGAATGAATAATTTACCAACTAGAAAACGTACTACTAGTATCATATTCTAAAAATATTATTGCTTCGCTCTGTTATTTCTAAAGTAAATGTACATTAAATTATTTTGAATCGCACAACCTATCTCGTTTTGGGTTTGATTCCCTGGTTTAAGTAATATTCAAAAACCTTTTATCAAAACTGAAATAATTTAACATTTACATTCACCTGTTAAAGACCAATTCTCGGCCGTTGGCTTTCTTTGGGATGGTAAATACGGAATATTACATTAGGAGTAAAGCGGCCATAGAAAATATTTGTTAATTTAAAATGAAAAAAAAAGAAAAAAAAAAACTACACACACACACACACCATCACACACACACACACACACACACACACACACACACACACACACACAAAACAAAACACCCCCCCCCCAAAAAAAAACACACACACACACACACACACACACACACACACACACACACACACACGCATAACCAAACAAAAAATAACGGTGATTTTAGTAGAGCTGGAAATGTGACATAAATCTTTCAACCCGAGGAAGGCTACTGAACGAAACGATATCTTTGAGCTTTAAATTTAGATTATATAAATTTTCTATTTGAGAAGCTTTAAAGATAACATTTAATGATATTGGTGTTGTTTGCTAACTTTCAAATTTTACTAATTTAGCAAATGACATCAATAAAACAGAAAAAGACGATGAATTTGATATATGGTAGTATATCAGCTTACCTGTGAAAGGTTTTCACACACTGACGCGATGAGCAGATCTGAATATCATGTCCTTACTCATGACAGGCTTATTCTGTTTACATCCTAAATACATGCATAAAGCTCTCATTACACCAGTATCAAATTAGTGGTCACAATCGAAAACAAGGGACTTCGGACAAACGGTCAAAAACAAATCAAATTGACTCTGTTGACTTCTTACTGGAGAAAAATAAATGACGTGAGGTTGTAACGCGGAAATGAAACTGACATCACTGTAACACGTTCGTTTATTTATGTCAGAAATATTTCGGAATATGTATCTATGAAACATGTGGCCTCAGGCTAATTTTGATGAAAATAGATTTTATCACTAACATGTAAATTATAATAAAATTGTAAACAAATTTCGATTTATGTGCAGGTAAAAAGATTTGTTAGCAGGGATATGAAACATCAAGTCCTTTGTATTAATGTCATACATAGTGTCATGTTAAAGAAGAAAAAATATTTTTTATCTCGTTCGAACGAGAAAAAAATCTCGTTCGAACGAGAAACTATCATATATCATAGTCTGCAGTGTAAGATTTATCAACGATAAAAAGAAATGGAATATCGTACATCAATAAATCTTTTGATATTTTCTAACAATTTCTTTAGTATCAGATGTTTGATCGTTTAAATAATTACATAAGTGAGAGCTACATTTGGTCGTGTTCGAACCGGATTTAGTTGAAATACATTATAAGTATTATTATCCTTGCATTCATCTTCTTCTTCGTAATGTAATAAGTAATACTTTAACTTAAGAATTTCCTTTTTATTGATAAGCTGTGTGTTTTAGAATAAACATGCATATATACATTGTGCTTGTATGTGAGAAGTGGATCTAGATTTTTTTTTTTTATTTTTAAGTTGAAATATATGCAATTATGCATATATATATATACAATGTATGTAAGTGTACCACTGTACAGTATGTATCAATTGAAATAATAGCATGATATTCTCGTTCGAACGAGATAATTTTCTCGTTCGGACGAGACTAACTTTCTCGTTTGAAGGAGAAAGTTTCTCGTTCAAACGAGATACTATTATATATGAATTTTAAAGGTGTTTGGTTATTTTAAAAAGTATGATTAGGAATTACTTCAACTGATGCATAAAGTGAGACATTTATATATGAATAATAGCATATATTTCATCCACAGGGCTTTCAACTTAAAATTAATATAAATCTAGATCCACTTTATACCTACAAACACAATGTACATATGCAGGTTTATTCTAAAACACACAGCTTATCAACAGAAAGGAAATACTTAAGTTAAAGTATAATTTATTACATTGCGAAGAAGATGAATGCAAGGGGGGGGGGGGGGGAGGGGGATCTTATGCCATCAGAGATATTCTGCCCTTCTCTTGTAATTAAAAGTATTATAATAGCCATTAATTATAATATATAAATTTCGGAATTGAAATATAGTATTGTATTGTATTGTTTATTAAATCAGAGGCATTACAGCTTATAGATAATTACAAAGTATGCATGATGCATTATTATAAAATAATACAATAATGATAATATAAACACAAAGTCAGTCACATGTTATAAACACACAAATTAAACATAAGTATAAAGGTACACAGTTACAAAGAATTTCTCACTGCAAAGGCTTGATTTAAAAATTTCCCCAGGTTGCAGAGTACTTTTGTATTTATAGAGCTAAAAAGCAGTATTAACTTATAGACAGAGGGTCTTCTAAAATAAAAAGGTTTCAAGAATTTCAATCTCAAATCATTATATAAAGGACATTTTAAAATAAAATGGAATTCATCCTCAATATCTGTAGTGCAAGATGGACAGATGCGTCTCTGTATTGGGATGTTTTTTAATCTACCACTTTCAACCGCTAAACAATGTGACGAGAGACGTACTCTACAGATGATATTCTTATACTGATTATATATTGGTTTAGTTAAATATGGTTGTATAAACTGAATGGCAGGGGCATAGCTGCCTATACGCCAGCACGCCATGGCGTGCACATCACGGGGACAAAAACAAATTAAAATGTGACTCAAAGACATTCATATATGACAACTCGAAAGTGTCAAATCAATTTGTGAAAACATTAATCTTCAACTTTCTCAAAATCAAAAAGACTTTAACAATATATTCCTTTACCACTATTATCAGCTGATAATGTCTATGTAAAATTATGATCATCATAATGTCACATTGCTAAGAGGTAGATTCAAGTTCAGCTTTTATTGTGTTCGACATATATTCTTCAATATCAAACGTCATTTCTTATGACAAAAATAGTTTCAATGTTATCAAGATATAGTCCAGAAAGCACGACTTTGCATTGAATTTTACAAAATTTTCTCGGGGGAGACCCTTGAACCCCTAATTGCAAGAGAGGGTGATCCCATCCCCCTCTCAGAGCTGCGCGCGCCTCGTGAGAAGCTTTCTTAGCGTGCACATTGAATATTTCTAACTACGTCCCTGACTGATATAAAGTAAAACACTTATTATCATGCATTATTATTTCATTAATGACTAATATTAATTGGTGAGGTTACTGAGCCAGGTTAGGTTGATTCCAATGGCTTAAAGCATAAATATAAAAGGGAGGAGATGAGGTTCCAAATCAAATGTTCCAAACATACTTTAGATCTACCATTTGATTGACTGAAATATTTCAACTAAATTCAGGCCGAACACGACCAAATGTAGCTTTTGATTATGCAATTATCTAAACGATCAAACATCCAATACTTAAGAAATTGTTAGAAAATATCAAAAGATTTATTGATGTACGATATTCCATTTCTTTTTATCGGTAGTAACTGTTACACTGCAGACTATGGTATATGATAGTTTCTCGTTCGAACGAGAAAATTATCTCGTTCGAACGTCGACCTTCGACCGTTTCCACTTCCTAATCTTATTGAGCACTTGGTGCTTCATTTCCGGCTTCGTGGCAACCGGCTGTCGAATAAATTACTGAAAAGTATAGATCTATACGCTCGCCATGCACATGATGAGAAGGGACAAGAAAGAGGAGGAAGATGGTGAGTGCAAGTGTCAATATTAAAATTTCCCCGTCTTAAATACTTTAATAACGCCTTATTTTATGTACCCAGATTAAAGGATTGTCAGAGGTATTTCGAGCTGTAATTGAGTATATGTAGATTTTTAAAATGAAAATTTGTATTGGAGGGAAACTTACAGCAATTAAATCCTGCATTTAACCTTTATAAAACAGAATTTTGAATTGTTTCTATAGTGCTAGGGGGTTGATAGTCGTACTTTCTTCAGATGGGTATATGCCACTTCACGGCACTTGCCAGGCCAACTCCACAGGTCGTACATGTAGAGTCAGACACAATCACCATGTGCCCCCAATGTGTATAAAATAATAGAAAGTTATTGAACTCTTTTGGCTTGTGGATAAACACAATCGATTTGCCACTATTTTCTGAAATAAATGGTCAACATTTGGTCACAAAGCTTATATTTTATGAAACTAGAATTCTTGAAGTCATTGTGATGTCACTGTCTCTATTGGCATTTGTAGATACCTGAGAAGTCTGGCCATGACACTTGGGGTAATGCATGGGGTTTATTGTCATCATTAAGGCAACTTTAAGTTCTTCCTATGTTTTAATTGATTGATTTTTGTTTAACGTCACACCACGAATATATCACGTATATGGTGACGGCATCAGTCTGATGCGGGGCATACAAATTTTGACCTTTGCAATGGACTCATCCGAATCAGTGAGGGGTCTTTAACCTAACATGCCTACACAAGGTGTCGGTTTTTATTGTCACATTCGAAAGACAGGACACCAGCATGACCAGAGTGGGACTCGAACCCCAGCCTCCCAATCAGGAGACGAGCGTGATCCCACTAGACCACAGTGGCTTCTTCCTATGTTTTAATGCAAAACAACTCTTTACCTGTAAAATCATCTTGACCTGTCATATTTTCCTGCCAAATTTCCTACCACAGAAACAAGAGCTGTGATGGCTGAACGCCAGAACGGCATCACGAGACTTATCATAATGCCGTTCATCCGATCAGAACTCTTGTTTCTTTGGTAGATTTGGCAGGAAAATATGACAGTTCAAGTTGATTTTACAGGAGATGAGTGTTGTTTTGCATTAAATTAAAACATGTTTTGAGATGTTAACTTTCCAAAGCAGGTCAGTAAATCAATACTATTCTCGAAGTTGGCGTGACATCACACTAAGATCTACACAAAGATAATCCCAGAACCATTCTGAGGATGACCTGGGGGATAAACTTGGTGTTTATCATAGCCCATAATACAACTTTGCTGAATGATGTGTTGAACACAATAGCTATATGAGTCATTAAACTGCTGAAATTCATTGAAGAATCCTACGAAGAGCGGCTCCCTATTCTTCTTTAAAATCGATATGACTGCAGTTTGAAATAATGAGATTTCAAAACATCAGATTTTTCGTATAAAGCGAAGATAAATCTCGAGACTTAGCCCTTGACTAATATAGCGCATATTGGGTCATGTGACCAATCCGACTTAGAGAATACATGAATGCGAACACAGCAATTAAGTTGTCATGTGTGCATATGGTTTGATATTTGAAATGTCTCGATACACTGGTCACAAATTGTTGTGACCAAAATGTTGACCTGCAAAGAAACTGCATTCATCTACCTCTCAATGACAAAGTGGATGATTTTTCCTTCTCATATTGTGTTAATGAGATAAAGAATTCACTGAGTTTCATAAAATATAAGCCTTTTGACCAAATGTTGATGATTTATTTCTGAAAATAGTGTCTAATCGATTGCATTGACCCATGAGCCAAAAGAGTTCAATACCTTTCTACATGTATTATATTATACACATTGGGGGCACAGGGTCATTGCATCTATGACCTGTGGCCACCTCTAGTTACCTACTGTACCATTATACATGTACATGTATGTATACTGAAACACAAATTAAAAATGTAATTTCAGGTGGAGGTAATCCTTTCCATAACCTTGAGAAGAGTTCAGTCTTGCAGGAGGCAAGAACTTTTAATGAAACGCCAATTAACATAAGGAAATGTTGTCACATTTTAACCAAGCTTCTCTACTTGATCAATCAGGTTGGTTTACCATACTTTATTTCTATTTTCAGTATGAAATGTTTTATTGATCATTTAAGTTAAGTACTTTAATCATTAAAGAATGATAATTTATAATGTAGTTTTTTCATTAATTATATTATATAACTGTATCAGATCTGCATAGAAATGTAAGTGTAAAATAAATTTGTACAAATTTGTATTTGTATCATTATAGAGCATTATAAAAAACTATTTCTATATATAGGGAGAACAGATTGGATCGACTGAGGCCACTGAAGCGTTCTTTGCTATGACCAAGTTATTTCAAGCTAAGGATGTAAGTCATTTATTGGATTTGTTTTAGGTCACCTTAGTCTCTGAGGTGACTTATTGTTATTGATCTTTGTTTATCACCAGTAGTGCATTAGTAGTACCAAACATTTTTTAACCTCTCCTTGTAAACTGTATGGCAGATTGTTACCAAGTTTATCATGGCATGTATTCAAGACAAAAGAAATAAAATGTCGTAATTTTCATGATCTTACACTGTTTGGCCATAAGGGATGGAATCAGAGCCACCACCATTTTTTTCTACTCCTGCACATTTAGAAAATATAATTGATTCAAGTGAAGACTGAGCAGGAAGCCCTTTACAAAAATTGTAAATTTTAAGGGGTGAAACCATACAGTTACCTCACGATATGATATGTATCACAATACAGAGTCCACGATATGATACATGTATACACTTTTTGTAAGGAAGAAAACATTAAAATAAAGTAAGTCACAGATACTATCACTTTGATAACAATTTTACAGTTCCTTTGTGTTTTCCGAGATGTCCATCCATCTATAGTTAGACATTTGCTATGCTGAATCAATATCATTCAAGATGTTAGTAACAAATTCATTGTACAAATCAGTAATTACAGTCTGTGAAAAGTAGGTCAGAGAAGAGAGTTGATATTGAGGTTCCATTGTCTTAATCATGTAATGGAATCCAGCCAGTTCAAGGTATCATATCCAGGACAATGAACTGCCCAGTTGGTTTCGAAATGGCAAGTGCCTGTGGAGATTTTACCGGGAGTTTGTTCTTCAGTACCTCCCGGAGACATAACTGACCTGATGATAAAGGATTTGCATCTCCTGTCATAAACTGCAATTGTCATGGTTTACGATCGCCCCAAAAGCATTAATATATGGGTATTGTCTCTTCATGTGTGTGGCAGTGTTGGAGGTACTACCAATCTTATATGATACTTCAGTATAACAGTGCTTACATGCTGTCATATCTGTTGAATTTTAGATTTGAATGATCCTAGCATTGATCACAGTTCAACATGCTCAGTGAAGTTAGTTGCCATATTTGCGAACGTGCTTAGTAAAGTTAGTCGCCATATTTGCGATTGAAAACAATGACTAAAATCAAGTATGATGTAAATTACAAAAAAAATTGTTTTGTTCAATAATGAAACAAACTGTGCACTGTTTCCAAGCCTCCCTGTACCAATCCAAACCAAGGCATTTGTACCACAGTATATCGAAAAAAGAGTATATTGTTTCACCCCTAAAATTTGATGATTCCTTGGATAGAGAAGCAGAGTACAGAGTAGCTGAAATGGTAATATAATGTACACAAAAAATGAACTCTAGTCTTTGACAGGTATGCGGTCTATTCATTCATCATCATATTTGGTTTTGGTTCTTTGTCCCAAAAAAACAAATGGTGTAATCACTTCATAGAAATGATCTACTAAAGATATCTAATTAAGGGAAAAAACTGTGTTTTATTTCCTGATATTCTTACTGTGATGGCCATTATAAACAGCTTAGAAAAAGTGGTGTAGTGTCATCCATGGTTATACACTACAGTTAAGGTGTTTTGGAGAAATTGCTAATGGTCAAACCACAGTGGGAAAAACACTCGAAATCACACTGGGAATCTAGGTGGAAATTTACCTATTCTTATTCACACCTTTGTAAAAAACACAGTTCTTAGATTTACACCTGGATGTGATCTACTGTTGCAGGTGGAAAAATTACAAAACACCTGTACTGTACTGCATATGAGTTTTTAGGAATACATGTATAACTGATTTGTGATGAAGAATGAAAGTCAATACATCATACGGAATTAATATAGTTCATTCTGTATACAACTAAAAGTCTTTGTAGAGGTTTTGATTATCAGTTTCTGACTGTTCGTCAATGGTTAGTTGCTCAGTTGTATGAACATGATCTAATACCATACATGCTAACAACCTTAAATACCACATTGATGTCATTTGCAGCCCATTCTGAGACGTCTTGTCTACTTGGGAATAAAGGAAATGTCTAAAATAGCACAGGATGTAATCATTGTGACCAGCAGGTAAAACAAACTAGAATAAATGTAAAATAAAAAAGTGATATTACTTAAAAATAAATTAACCGCTGTAGTATTGCCTTCAATTTAGAATTATGCATCATGTTTTATTTTTTGTGAATGTTTTGCATATATCTTACACACTGGACATATATACTGGATAGCTTACACATATTATTTTATGTCAGTTTGATGAAGGACATGACAGGCAAAGATGATCAGTTCAGAGGACCAGCCATTAGGGCTTTATGCTCAATCACTGATGTAAGTTATTCTTTAGATATTTGAATATTTGTCACTGGTACAATTTCTGATGTAAATTCTTCACAGGATAAGAAATATTACCATAATTATGTATAGATTAAGTTTAAAACTTTATTATCATTTTCACACATCTAGCATAGGTATGAAATTAAATTTGTTAAATTTGATTGCAATCAAGTATTGATAGTTATCTAAACGTCCTTTTTGTGTGTGTGTGCATGTCCTGGGTGATTTGTCATACAGCTTTGTCAGATGTCTTCTGTTTTCTATTTTCTATAAATTTTCTTTGTACATTAATTTTGTATGATCCTTGAATATGATATTTGTTTTATTTCCAGAACACCATGATGCAGAGCATAGAGAGATACATGAAGCAGGCCATTGTAGACAAGGCTCATGCTGTCTCTAGTGCAGCACTTATTTCCTCATTAGTAAGTTATCTCTTCAGTTTTACAATGATAATCAAATTAGTAAGCATGAAAAATCAATCGCCAAATGGGAAAAGCATCTGTACCAGAACTTACATATTTTGTAGACTAGCTTTCACCTTGATCTTGGAGGAGTTTGATTTGAAGCTACATTCAGATTGATCAGTTTAAGTGTTGATTTAATCAATTGAAGTTTTAGCTCACACTGGTACTTGTCAAAATAATTGGTTTACTAAGGAAGTGTTCCCTGGTTACTTCTGTGTACACAATTGTGAAATATTATCCTGAATAACATTATTCAGTGATGAAAATCTATATGCCAAGTCTTTGTAAATAACAGTAATTGACAGAACATTAAGTTTAAGTTAAGGACATGAAATAAACTTTAGAAGTGTTGGTAATATACCAACAAAAATGAAGTTTGTCTTAGTTGCTGCCCCCAAAGCATGACTTCTCTTAAGGATTGCATTGCCTTTGTCATTGAATCCATCTGTCAGTATTACACCTATGATCTAGATTATCTTCCCACACAACACCCGTTCCTTAGAATACTACACACTTGTTTACATTCGTATATAAACATTTCTGTATGTTGACAGCATTTAAGTAAATGCAGTCAGGAGATAGTGAAGCGATGGGTCAATGAAGCTCAGGAAGCTGTCTCCAGTGATAACATCATGGTACAGGTAAGAAACCAGTCTGCAAAGTGAAGTATTAACTATTCCCTTAGTCATTTCACTTTTCTTATACATATTGACTTTTTGTGAATTTGATTATGAATAGACTATTTCTGAGTTGTATCCAAACTACGGACATTGCATACTTTGGCTATATTTTATTTATGATGTAATAATCTTATCTTTGGATACATGACGTCAGTGCTTCTTCCAGTTATGACGTCACAATCAGTTGTCTGTAGGTTTTTAACGGTCCCTTCCGGTTGCTTGAAAATAGCCGATTAATGGCTTATGTACCATAACATCACACTGAATTTGTGAAACTCAAGGATCGTTTCTTAACATGTTTTGAAACCATAGTCATATATCATTATGGACCAAATTTTCAACAATATTTGTAAGACTGTCACAATTAGATAATGAAAAAAAAATTGCTTTTTTTTTTTTTTTTGGTTGGTTTTTTTTTTGTTTTTGTTAAGTCAGAAGAATTTATATGTACTGAAGTACTTATATCATTAAATGTACAAGTTACACTTCTGAATATTTATACCTTTTCCTTTATTCCTGAAGTTCTATTTAAGTGAACAATGAACTGTGTACATTTGGGAAATTAAATTAAGACTCAAGAGATAATGATAATAATGAGATAGCAGTGAAAGATGCTTTGTTTGTTTACAGTATCATGCTCTTGGATTGCTGTATCATATACGGAAAAGTGACAAACTGGCTGTGACAAAACTTGTCAGCAAATTCAGCAAGCATTCCCTCAAATCACCATATGCATATTGCCTGTTGGTATGTCTGTATCTTATCTCATTCTGTTTATGATCTAACAAAACATAAATGACCTAAATATCCTCAGTCCATAATAAAATACAAGAAATTGTACCAGAATACTGGTGATTGGTGAATAAAACTAGAAAAAAGTTAAAAGTAAAGAGTATTGTACAGTATATCTTGCTGAGTGTGTCAAAACATGAAGAAACTTTTAAGAAAAAGCTTATAAAAGTAATGATATAAGCATATTTCAACCTGTAATTGTGTGATCCCTTTGTGCAGCTTGAGAGTGAAGGCATATAATTACATTGTTGTATACCTGTGCATTAGATCATTTATTGTGTTTATCTTGTGCACACTCTAGAAAAGAACATTTTCAATGAAGGTTAATCAAACTATGTGTATATGGTCTTAAAAGTGGTTTGAAAATGTGTATCAGCTTTTGAGGTCCTGCAAGAGGGTGCTTGTTTTTTATGGTGCTCTTGTTTAAATTTTTTCAATTGAAGAATATGTCTAATACGAAATAAAAAGCTTTATATTTTCATGTTAATTTTATAGATACGAATTGCAAGTAAACTTATGGAAGAAGAAGATGCAGGGTAAAGTAGACTTAGGAGAAGCTTTTCTTGGAGTGTTTGTGCCTTTATCTGGAATTGGTTAAATAAGCACTTCATTAATGTCAATTCATGAAACAAAACTTTTCGCATTGAATAAATTGATTTATAGTCGGTTACTTGGAAGTTTTTGACTTCAATAATTGAATTTAATCTTAAAATACATGCTTTCATATGTATGCCTTTAATGTAATATATAAAACATTTTCATGATACATAAGAAGTATAAATGATTAAGATTTTGTTTGAATGGAGTAGATAAGAAATGCAGAAAGATGTCAGAGAAATCAGCTATGTCAGGAATGTGAATGACTATGTTGAGAAGAAACGTCATTAACTTCTCCACTTTTTATCTACAGGTCAGACAGTCCAATGTTTGATTTTATTGAGACATGCTTGAGACATAAGAGTGAGATTGTTATCTATGAGGCAGCCCATGCCATTGTTAATTTAAAAAACACTACAGCCAAGGAATTGGCTTCAGCTGTACCAGTGCTTCAGCTCTTCTGTAGTTCACCCAAACCAACCTTGAGGTTTGCTGCCATCAGAACCTTGAATAAGGTTAGTTATAGTGGTACATTGAAAAATTTTGTAAAAGTTTTTAGAAAAACTTTGTTACATAGATAGTCTTCATTATTTATCATTATTAATAAACAAAATTGAGTTTCTCTGCTATGTTTGAGTGGTTGGAAACCTTCTTGAATTTAATGATACGACTAAAATTATTAAAATTTATATAAAACCCTAACCAACCAATCATTAATATTCCTTGAAATATATGTATACTAGTTTCTACAATTACCTTAAAAATTATATAATTCTTATTAAATGTATATATATATATATATATCCTTTGATAGAAAGATTTGTAGTGGAAATTAGCAATCATTAACCATTAAAGGTTACGTTCTACTATTGATGAAGTTGAAATCACCTATTGAGGGCAAAATTTTACCACCAAATGGTTGAAATATCCTTTTCCAAAAAAGCTTGATCTTCCCATGAATACAGTACTTAATCATGTTTTGTGATGTTACTTGCAATATCTTGATTCTTGTCTCTGCAAGATGTGGAAACAACTGAAATGACAAAATATTTAAAATTTCATTTAGGTGGCAATGAAACATCCTGCAGCTGTTACAGCTTGTAACCTAGAGCTTGAAAATCTGATCACAGATACTAACCGTAGTATTGCCACCCTGGCTATCACCACACTTCTCAAGGTAAGATGAATCAACATAACCAAGTGTAGTATTGTCACCTTGGCCATCACCAATCTTCTCAAGGTAAAATTGGTCAACACTAGTAATTATAGTAAAAACACTTTGGCCATCACCACACTTCTCAAGGAACATGTAAATTGATTGACTGATTATTGTTTTATGCCACTCCACAAGTATTTCACGTATATAGTGCATTGCATACATTAGGCCTTTGCATCGGACCCATCCGAAGCAGTGAAAGATCTTTTACGTGCCCCATCTACTGTGACATGGGACCTCGGTTTATACTGTCTCATCCGAAAGACACAACACCGGTGTGCCCAGGGCAGGAGTCGAACCCGCAACCTCTTGACCATGCGCCGTGCAACTTATCAACTAGGTCACATGGCTTACATATACATGTGAAAGAATTCGTACATTTTGTGTGTACAGAGAGGTGCAGTCCTAATATAACATTATGTTAATGTCATGTGAACATGAGGTTTGCTTGCTTGTGAGCTCAGGACTGCTGAGCTCACGTGTTTGCGTGAACGCAGATTTTCACATGAACTTCAAAGAGCATGTTTGTTTGACTGTAACGTTAATACACTTGACAGCTATGTCCACTAGTTTACAACTTTAAAAATGTGTATCTTGATAGATGTTTATCTTGATACCTTCATGTATGCATATCTTGATACAGTCGTGTATACCCTATTTATTCGAATATAATATGCACTTTTTCAGCCAATTTGACTCTTCATTTTTTCACTGCGTATTATACACAGGGTTAGAAATCTGGAACTTTTTTTCACCACGCTTTTTAGTCAGGTGAAAGTATCTAAAGCCGTCAATCAAACGCACGAGGCGTGAGATATGTCTATTGTCTGTATACTGCCTGCTTCCCATAGTAAATTCTCAAGGCCATAACAGTAGTAATGTCCACAGTGTGCCATTCAGTGAACACGATAGAATACTTGCGCTGTGTTATTTAGCAATGGTTTCTGATTAGCAGGTTGTACGGGTGATATAATGACTTAGTCTTAATGGTTAATTGATAGTTATGCAACAGGTGAAACAGCTTAACCATAACGACACAAGCATCGACGGTTTGGATAACAATCATTCATTCATTCTTTATTTTGTCTTCACAAACATTGACAATCTCCACGTAAAATTCATGTAATATAGTAGACATGCACGTTCATTCTAACGAGAAAAAAAATTTGAAGCAGTCTTTGGGAAAAGGGTATTAGTTAAGAAGTTTGAAGTCTAATGGAGTTTGATTGTAAATGAAATGAAAGAGAGAAAAGTGTTAATATCACACGATGAATAAAGGTTGATCATTTTGTGCTGCTTTTGATAATAATACACGTTATGCGATTACATTGTAAAAGGTATACGGCAAAGCAAATTCACTCAACAACATCATAGATGTCATATATATGTGCTGAAAATCTTGATTGCATCTCACGGTCCTGCTGTTTCAACATGAATTTGTGACATTTTGTTTTGGATTTGTCCTCTGCGTATTATACACCGAGTTAGACAATTTTTCATGATTTTAGAGGTTATTTTTTAGGTGTGTATGATACTCGGGTACGTAGTATATTCGAGTAAATATGGTGTATTGATATATGTATATCTTTAAGTTTAGTATTATCATATTTATTTATATTTATAGACAGGGAATGAGAGCAGTGTTGACAGACTAATGAAGCAGATTTCTAGCTTCATGAATGAAATCTCTGATGAATTCAAGATTGTTGTTGTTCAGGCAATACAGTAAGTAATGCAACTACTTTTCCTAGATATAGCCTGTTGAACTTTGCCATGAAATATATGTGCAACATGGGATATTGTAATTGTTTTAAGTAGGGATCATTGAGTTATATATTATATATATATATATATATATACAGTGCAAGCCGCTTAATTGAATAAGCTATTTGTCGGGACTTTATTATTCAAATAAACGAATATTCAATTACACGGCATGACGAACGAATACAGTTTCAAAGACCAGATGATCGACTGATTTTGCAAGAATTGGTTACGCGTTTAACTTTTGCCGTATCTGTAATGAAATCAGTGTAGATGTATCTATATTTAGATACACTAGAGTTACCTCTCTTAGATCCCTTTATTGTTTGCTTGAGCTACATTAAAATCAACAGACCACATTTTCTATAATTTTGCAACTGTTTTTCTTAAGAACATTGACCAAATGTTATTAAATAGCTACATTACACATGCTCAACTGACCGTAAAGATAAAACCGTCGTCTATTGAAATGCACGTAATTGTATCTCAGTCGTGTAACCAGGGTGGTCAAAGACATAAGACAGGTTAAACAATTTCTTTTAACAAAGGCAAATTAAAAGGCATATTCAAGCGTGTGAGAAATTTCAATTTTCAATCTGATGGAACAGGCTGAAGTCGTCGCTTTGATTTCCTCAAGGAATCGTCGAATTTTGGCCATTGCGTCTGTACGTTCGCCATGCGTTACTCGTGCCATTTCTTCAGCCTCCTCGTCGTCTCTGGCAACGCATGGTCGGGGCTCGTCTTCGTGGAAACTCGCAAACATTTTCTCGTCAGTCCGGACAGCTTAGCTCTCCAGGTTGCCATCGTTTGTGATGAAGGTATCGAACGTCTAGCTATCAACATCCTCTGGCGGCCGCCAGTTTCGCTTGTGTCGTTGTCTGACGTGGCAAAGCCAACCTTTCGGAAGCAGTTGGCGATGGTTGTTGGCTTGACGGTGCGCCAGGCCTTACGGAGTAAGAGGACGGCATCTAGTAGGGTCAGTCTTCACGCAATGCCGTTGACTCACAGCGTCATCTTGTCGATGTTTCCAATGATCTTGTGTACGACATGGCTTCGGCAGTTGGTAATTAATTAATCCTTTCATTTCTACCGCCCTGGCCTTTTAGACAATTAACGTGTGATTTGGTCAACAACTGTTACCTGGACAGTAATCTCTTTTGAGATTACCTGGACAGGTGTGAAACCATTTATCTCTAATCGATAGGTTGCTCGCACCGTAGTAAACAACATGACCTCGGGTGCGATACATTGAAGTTTTAACAAAGGTATGCTTGGTAGAATAATCGCGCTATTCAAATAAACGAAGTCGCTTCTTTATTCTAGTGTAATAAGTGGCGGATTTTCAATAGATTTGATAGAAAATGGTTTTGGATTTCAGGATCTTATTCAATAAAACGAAATATTCAATAATGCGACATTCAATTAAGTGGCGGGCACTGTATATATATATATATATATATATATATATATATATATATATATATATATATATATACACATATGTACATAGAGTATACACAGTAGTTGTCATTGTTTTTAGAACCTGCTTATTTCCTGTTTTGGAGAGGTTATAAATCATTTTGAAAAATATACTTAAAAAAAATTTGTGTCTGGTTTTAGATCTCTTTGCCTGAAGTTTCCAAGAAAACACAGCGTATTGATGAATTTCCTTTCTGGAATGCTCAGAGATGAGGTTTGTATATTATATATTACATAAATACAGTACATGCAAACATCATAATTTATTTCTTTTGAAAAAATGTAGAACGAGTGACATAGGTTCTTTTGACGAGTCTAGTTGTATACTCCATACACCTCTTTCATTACCATGGAGTTCAAGCTGCAGCAATAATTTTTTGTTATCTGACAATAAAAATGTTTGTACTTGTAACTTTTCAAGTCCCATGTAATCCAACTCTTATTTTCTTTACTTTTTTAATCAAGGAAAGTATGAGGTAATTTTCTATGCTCACATTCACCAGTAAACCTATCTGAACAAATCACTGTACATGTATAAGTACCTTAATGTTTACCTTTAAGTCTCTTTGGAAAACAAGTTGCAAATGCAAGAGGGTATTCAATAACTCCATTTAGTAATAATACTTTATGCATTTGAATGTATGTTTAAGTATAAACCTCTCTTTGTGGGGAAAGTTTTTGTGTGCTTGTTGTAGAGAGTTATTAATACCTTGTGATAATCATACTGTAAATGAAATGTAAGCTACTTTAGAGGTGTTTATAGTACTTTTTCAGTATATGGAGTGACAGGTTGGTTTAGAGCTGTTTATAGTACTTTTTCAGTGTATGGAGTGACAGGTTGGTTTAGAGGTTTTTATAGTACTTTTTCAGTGTATGGAGTGACAGGTTGGTTTAGAGGTGTTTATAGTACTTTTTCAGTATATGGAGTGACAGGTTGGTTTAGAGCTGTTTATAGTACTTTTTCAGTATATGGAGTGACAGGTTGGTTTAGAGCTGTTTATAGTACTTTTTCAGTGTATGGAGTGACAGGTTGGTTTAGAGCTGTTTATAGTACTTTTTCAGTGTATGGAGTGACAGGTTGGTTTAGAGCTGTTTATAGTACTTTTTCAGTGTATGGAGTGACAGGTTGGTTTAAAGGTGTTTATAGTACTTTTTCAGTATATGGAGTGACAGGTTGGTTTAGAGGTGTTTATAGTACTTTTTCAGTGTATGGAGTGACAGGTTGGTTTAGAGCTGTTTATAGTACTTTTTCAGTATATGGAGTGACAGGTTGGTTTAGAGGTGTTTATAGTACTTTTTCAGTGTATGGAGTGACAGGTTGGTTTAGAGGTGTTTATAGTACTTTTTCAGTATATGGAGTGACAGGTTGGTTTAGAGGTGTTTATAGTACTTTTTCAGTATATGGAGTGACAGGTTGGTTTAGAGGTGTTTATAGTACTTTTTCAGTATATGGAGTGACAGGTTGGTTTAGAGGTGTTTATAGTACTTTTTCAGTATATGGTACTTTTCCAGTGTATGGAGTGACAGGTTGGTTTAGAGCTGTTTATAGTACTTTTCCAGTGTATGGAGTGACAGGTTGGTTTAGAGCTGTTTATAGTACTTTTCCAGTGTATGGAGTGACAGGTTGGTTTAGAGGTGTTTATAGTACTTTTTCAGTATATGGAGTGACAGGTTGGTTTAGAGGTGTTTATAGTACTTTTTCAGTTTATGGAGTGACAGGTTGGTTTAGAGGTGTTTATAGTACTTTTTCAGTATATGGAGTGACAGGTTGGTTTAGAGGTTTTTATAGTACTTTTTCAGTGTATGGAGTGACAGGTTGGTTTAGAGGTGTTTATAGTACTTTTTCAGTATATGGAGTGACAGGTTGGTTTAGAGCTGTGCAGGCTGCTGTTACATGCAAACCAAAACAAAGATCTTCATATTCACACTTAAATATTAACAGAAAATTGATATTATTGAAATGTCTGCCTCGCATATTTTATATATGTCTGCATATCTTTTCCACTTTATAGTGTTGAGAATTTGCAATAATGTAGTTTGTAATTTCTTTGAAATGTGTTTTTTAGGGTGGTTTTGACTACAAGAAAGCAATTTGTGACAGCATTATCACTATCATTGAAGAAAATCCAGAAGCAAAAGAAGCTGGTAAGCATTGTTACAAATATGTAAATAAGTTTAATTCAGTTTAATCAGGTCACACATTCTCAATTTGAGTGTAGAAGTGATATTGCATAGAATTATTTTTGTGTAGCTGTGAAATGTAGTGATACTTTTATGTTACTTTGTCCATTGTTTCTCCTACAGTCTATCACATCTCTTTTTATTATTTTCACAGGTGATACACATGTTCATACTACACTCATCAAATATGTATATTTAATACATACAAGCATATACATGTAACCTTCACCTCTTGTATTACTTAACTTTGTATTTTTGTTTTGATTACAGTAATGCTTTAAGATTTTTTGAATTTTACCAGTAAGTGATTCCAAATCATTTTGTATTTTAGGACTGGCACATTTATGTGAGTTCATAGAGGATTGTGAACACACAGTACTGGCAACCCGTATCCTCCATCTCCTTGGAAGGGAGGGACCGCGAACACCAACCCCTTCTAAATATATTCGCTTTATCTATAACAGAGTTATTCTGGAACATGCTCCAGTCAGAGCAGGTATGCTATAAATGCATTTCTAGTTTTTGATATCAGTGAAGTAAGGACATACATAAAACAGAAAATTAGCACTTCCAACAGCATACTTGTAAAGAAAATTATGACAAGTAAAACTACTTAGTATTGGATATGTAAGAATTTGAAGAGGATAAATAGATCATTAATTAACTAGAAACTTTGCATGTGTAGAAACATGAATACATGATTCATTGGAAGTATTTATGTACAAATTGATAAAAGGTAAAGTAAATATTGCTATGTAGTCCTTTTCATGATTGCTGTTTGATTTCAGCGGCTGTTACTGCTCTGGCTAAGTTTGGAGGTCACTGTGAAGAATTGCTACCAAGTTGTATAGTACTTCTTGAAAGGTAATGTGAAAAGTTACTCAGTTTAAATATAGATCAGATTTAAACATATCAGTGAATGCCTTTCTCCTCCACAGACCTTCGAACTTCTGCTTTTCCTTTTCCCACAAAGAAACCAAAACAAGAAAAAACCACACACACAACAAAAAGAGTAACAGCAATTTCAGTTACATTGTCTTACATCAATATCATATGATACTAAATCATATTAATCCTCTTCCACTTGATTGAATTAATTGAATCAGATTCAAATAATCTTTATTCAGTTCTCATTGGACAGTGTTGAGGTTAGAGGTAAACTGTATTGGTAAAAGTGCGAGCAGACTTATTTATGGGAATGGTTTAGCACATATGAAAAAGGTCTTACTGCTAATATCTGTATTACATGTATAATGTATATAATGTGTCATAATGGAAGTACACACATATTGTGATTATTCACTGAATGAAGTTTAGACTTTACAAATGTATATATTGTATGGTAATGTTTACTGCATTGTAGATGCCTGTTGGATTCTGATGATGAAGTCCGAGACAGAGCTACCTTTTATGTTCATGTTCTGAGGCAGAAACAGAAAGCTCTCAACTCTGCATATATTCTTAATGGTAGTTATCAAAAGTTGACAAATTTGAATACCATATTCACTCGTGTATAATACACACTTTTTTTTCATAAAATCTTACTTTGATCTTCCAGGTGCTTATTACACATAAGATCTGAAACAAGATTTTTTTCAAGATGTAAAAATTCATATTTCCGCTGCAGTGTTGCTGTAAATGTCCGCTGACAATGATCAGAACATGTCCATCAGATTTCAGAACTCTTACTTGACCACTGAAATGGATTTTAGACACTTGATATAGAGAGTGTCATTACAGTTTTACCTCCTTGTATTGAACACTTGATAATACGCACTGAAATGAAGATGTTTTTACAAATGAGACTAGCATATTTTAAAATGACATGTGCCGATGCAAACCAATTATCTAATCATTGTTGATTAAGGTGAAATGGCGTCACTGTCAAACCTTCAGCCATTACCGTACACTGGGATAATTGTTTGTTTTCGCATTTTTTCTACCTTTACTGCTGTGTTAATCAATTTATTTTGTACAAACATTGACACTTCGAGATAACGATTGTAAAATATATAGAAAATGGCGGCTTTGCTTCATTATCAGTATTTTATCAAAAATACTAATTTATATGGCCAATTGTTACAATTTTATTAACCCTTCTTTTGCAGTTTTCTTTCTGTTAACACAATGCTTGGATCACAAATTAATTTTATTAGGGCAGTTAGGTTTATCCCAGTTATTGAATATCCTAAGGTTGTGTTTTCTGTATAGTAAAATCTGTTTGTAATACAGAGATTATTTCAAGGTAATTCTGTCACCATATATGTGAAATATTCGTGGTGTGACGTTAAACAAAACTCAATCAATCAATTCTAGGTAAACTTAAGGTTCTTGACCACTTGGTTATGCAGCAATTTGACCTGCGTACTTTGCATGAGATGTAGACTTTTTCTCCAATTATTTTCCAAAAGTTGGGGGTCCGTATTATACACGGATGCATACTATACATAAGTGAATACTGTACATGTATTAGATATTATCAATGTGTACAATCAGTTATTAGCATAAAGAACAAAGTGTAGAAAATATTTCTTAAACTGAGTTTAAGTGAATTTGTCCTTTGACATACTTGAAGGGTTTATTGGCATGATTATAGGGCTCTAGTGACTAAGTCAACAAAAATGCTCCACATGAGATCACTTATAAGCTTTTCATTTCTGTCCAATTTGGGAATAATTCCTGTACTTGTAGTTGGAAAGGTCTGCCAGTGTATTCACTAGTTAGTCAGTTTCCTGTACCACTAGACTCTGATCTCCTATAGAGGTGAAATCCAGCCAGTATGTTAAAACAATAAAACAAACAAAACTGACATTTATCTTTAGATGTTAAAAATGGTGATATGCTGTGCAGACTCATCACAGATTTATAGATAAAAATAAGAAAGGGATAATTTTATTTGCAAGATTTCCTAAATACATGACCCAGTATGTTTATTACTTCAGGATTACAAATGTCAGTTGTTGGCCTTGAGAGGGCCCTACATCAGTACACACTGGAACCATCTGAGGAACCTTTTGACATGAAGACTGTTCCACTAGAGACACAACCTATGACTGAACAAAAATCTGGTGAGTTCATGACCTCTTTCATTCCTTCTTCACTGGAAGTATTTTGATGAAATATGTTGTGGGATTTTAGTGTAATTTGCAATGACTTTTTAGTAAAATTTAAAGCATCTAAATATGGAATGTGTTTGAATTGACAAAAATACATTATATTTTTGAAAAATACTGATTCAAGGGACCACCATTGTTACTGAAACTTCAGCACACTTTATCAGGATTTCAGAAAATGGTACAACAAAATTTCTGGTTGTCTGTGTTTGAAATAAGCTATACATTTAAAGCTGTCAAAATTTGCCAGATTTGTAATTATTGTGGGAAAAATCACAAAGTATTGTCTGTTGTCTCATAAAATGGAATATAATCTAACTTGCCAGTAAATTTATACTTTTGTATAATTAGTGAGAGAACCTGGAGATACAATGTCATCCAAACCGTCAGAGAAAGTGGCAGCTTCCAGACAAGATGTCTATGCAGGTACATATCAAAATGTTAACACATAAATGAGATAAATATAAGGAAAACAGATTTGAAAACAAGATTTTTTTCATATTTCATGTGCATTTCAAGTAGGTGACTTATTTGTCTAAATATTAGTATTGGCAAGTAGTGTTTAGGTAATACACTGACTAAATGTATCACTTAATTAACATGGCAATTTTTATTTCAGAACAATTGGCAGCAATTCCTGAATTTGCTAACTTGGGCGCTTTGTTCAAGTCTTCTAACTTGCCTGTAGAGTTGACAGAATCAGAGACGGAGTATGTGGTACAGTGTATCAAACACACATTTGGCCGTTACATGGTATTTCAGGTAAGCTGATGTGATAACTTAATTGAGATTTTAAGATTTTGATGATATGTTGGTCTTTCATAGGTTGGAGGAGAGGGGGAATCTGTTAACTGATTCTTGTCATATAATAGATATTAAATGAATTATTTTATTAGATACACAGTTAGTTAGTGAGTTAAAATGGAAAAAAGCATGGTGTGAAAAGAAAACCCATATCAGACGAGGTGAGGCTGAGCCCGGTACAGGTTTTCTTTTCACACCATGTATTTGCCTGTATCAGGTCACTAAATTACTGTATAATGAGTTTATCATGTTGACTTATAGCTGAGGAATAATTGCTAATAATTATAATTCACTTTAAGCCTTTTCTTGTCAATTTTCGTTGATGTCGTCTGCCCAAATTGTTAGGTCATCTTGTGTCTTGTGACAGTTGGCATGGCATGGCGGCAACTCAAACCTGACAATAAATACGGATTTTCACACATGATACTTTTGTTCACTGTATCATGTGACTAAGATCTGACCAATTAGATTCCTACAGTGTTTTCTGAGGTGTGATAAGTAGGTTTACTATGATCAAGTAAACCATATTCAGACAGCATACTTGATCAAGAATTTTATTTATCATATCTTTTTGTAAGTAGAGCATTTAGTCTCTTGATAAACCTTTATTATTAATCATATAGTTTGACTGTACCAACACACTGAATGATCAAGTACTAGAGAATGTGGTGGTCCAGATGGATCCTGCTGAAGGATTTGATGTCCTTAAAACAGTCCAGTGTGCAAGCTTACCTTATAACAAACCAGGCACTACCTACACTCTTGTTCGGCTTCCTGAAGATCCACAACTTGGTATGAAACATTTTTAAGTGACCTTGAGACAACGTACTTAAAATTACATTGAATTATTCCACATCCATCTGCTCCAAAAGAATGTAAAGTCACCTACAGACTTGCGTCTACTGTTACTTTTACAATAATTAGTCCCTCATGGGTAAAACCGGAGGGACTGTAGGATTCCACTCCATCTGTTTGTCTAAGACACTTTGATTTTGCAACCATTGATTGAATTGAAATTTGGTATGTAATTTTGTATCAAGAACAAGTTTGGTCATGATTAACCTCTTCTTGGAAGAGTTCTCACCACCACATAAGAGAAGTTATCATGGCGTGACATAAACACCCCAATTTATTAGTTGAAGACATAGTCATGATGCTACTCTATATCATACTGTTGTTTTTATTTATGTAGTAACTGGTACATTTAGCTGCACCCTAAAGTTTATTGTGAAGGATTGTGACCCTAATACAGGAGAACCTGATGAAGAAGGCTATGAGGATGAATATGTTTTGGAAGATTTAGAAGTTACTGTTGCTGACCATGTACAGCGTGTTATGAAACCTAATTTTAGTGCATCATGGGAAGAGGTTGGACCAGAGAATGAATTAGAGGACACTTACGCTCTTTCCACTATGAAATCTTTGGAAGGTAAGGATCTGTTTAATGTGACATGTGTCAGAGTAATGGTCACAATGCTTTATTGTCTTATAATTCAGCCTTGATGCAGGGTCAGACACTTTGTTACATTGTCTTAACTCCAGCAATAAAACCGGATATAGTATGATTCCAGAAGCTTAAATACAACAGTTACAGGCCGTATGTTGTTTTTATCAAGCATGTTCAAAACTTTATTTCTGTTAAAATTCTGTGTTTGCATTTGAGATAGGGAAAAATCCTTTAATACATGTATTTAGAGTTTCTTGCTTTTATTACATACTGGTAATTGACATTGCAGTCACATGACCATTGTATGATATTTGATTCACATGGTATCTCTGATTTCTTACACAGAGGCAGTTAAACAAATAATACAGTTTATGGGAATGCAGCCCTGTGAGCGATCAGATAAAATTCCTGAGGGGAAAAGCTCTCATACCTTATTCCTGGCTGGTGTATACAGAGGAGGCCATGATGCTTTAGTACGATCAAAGATGGCAATGACCGAAGGAGGAGTAACGATGCAATTAACTGTACGATCTACTGATCCTAATGTATCTGAAGTTCTGGCGACAGCCATAGGTTAATCGTGACAGTGGATAAACGGCTTAAAGAGTAGAATCTTTAAAAAAAAAGTTTTACAATGTGACTACCTTACTATTGGAGAAAAAGAGTTTTTGAGAATAATTATTATAGAACATTGTCTTAATTTTTGTGTTGGCTTCAGGATAAAAATGAGATCATACAGTATATCACTGTTGTACTATAATATTTGTAAAAGTAATTTTGATTGTATTCTGATAACCTTGAATGAAAGGATGTATAAAAATACATATATAAATCTGTATTGCTTTGTCAATTTTGTGTAATGTACCAGGTACATCCCTGTAGTAATTTTGATGAAATTTTATGAATGCATTATTGGACAGTGTGAAAGCAAAACAAGTTTCATCAAAATGACTATGAATTCAAGGGGGTGACTGTGACCTTTGACCATATGACATTAGAAATTTATCACAAAAAATCATTGTATTCATTTTGTTCTTAACAAGATTCTCATTTACATGTACTTATTTACACAAAAAATCAGTTTAAAGTAATGTACTTCTTAACAACTTAAAATTTAATGTTTACAAAAAGTCCACCATTTCTGAGAAAAACAAACTAACCAAAGGCTCCAGTGAGTTATTATGGTCACTCATTGTATACAGTGCCTGTCTGTCGGACATAAATTCTTAATTTTCATGCCCCCAATATCAAAGAATTGATGGCCTTTAGTATATGGCCTGTCTGTTTGTCTGTGGCAAAAAAAAAAAAATTAGCATTCAACATACTTTTTTAACTGTAAGAGATAAGGCTTTCATATTTCACATGCATATTCCTCGTGACAAGACCTTTCCATCGATTCAGTAATTTTTGACATTGTGACCTTTGACCAACATTTCAAAAATTTAACATTGGTTAATTTTTATTGTACCTACCAAAAGGTCTTGTCCGAAAGACTATGCATGTGTAATATGAAAGTCTTTCCTCTTATGATTTAAAAGTTATAACCAAAGTTAAAAGTTTTTGAAATGTTACTAAGTCAATGGTCACGGTCAAGGTAATGAGGTCAAATTACTCAAAATATATTGTACAGACAGAATGGTCTTGTCACAAGGATTGCGGGTGTGAAATATGAAAGCTCTACCTATTAAAATTCGAAATTTATAACCATTATAAACTAGAGCATGTTTGTAAAACCTGCCACCACATAGGCTTAATTCATAGCAGCAATTAAGTTTCATAGTTCATAACTCCTATAAACATTGCTAGTAGTGTAGTATTGTCTTTTGACCCTCAAATCTATAGGCATCCTTCCCTTTTAGTAAGATTTTAAATTGCCTCTATTTAAGAAAATTTGACTCATAAAACATGTGAAATACGGTCAAGTTCTGATGAACATTTAATAATATATGATAATGTAAAAGAATCGCCTGGAAACCAATAATTTCAGTCTTTTTAATCAGCTGTGACCTTGACCTTTGACTCTATGACCCCAAAATCAATAGGGTTTTCCCTCTATTGATAAGTAAGTGTATGTCCTTATTTGGTTTGAGTATGAAGAAAGGTACTTGAACTATCATCTGGAAACCAATAATTATAGTCTACTTTCATCAGTTGCGGCTTTAACTTTTGACTCTCTGACCCCAAAATCAATAGAGTTCTTCCTCTCTTGATAAGTAAACATATTTATATTTGGTTTGAATATGATGAATGGTACTTGATTTATCATTCAGAAACCAATAATTACAATATATTTTCATCAGCTGTGACCTTGATCTTTGACCTTTCGATCCCGAAATCAATGGGATTTTTCTCTCTTGACAAGTAAGCATATATCCAAATTTGGTTGGAATATGCTGAAAGTATGCTTTCATCAGTTGCAACTTTGACTTTTGACCTTCTGACCCCAAATTCAATAGGATTCTTCCTCTCTTGAAAAGTAAGCATATATCCAAATTTGGTTTGAATAATTTGAAAGGTACTTGAGTTATCATCCAGAAATTAATAATTACAGTATATTTTATTCAGCTGTGACCTTGACTTTTGGGCCCCAAAATCAATTGGGTTCTTCCTCTCTTAATAAGTAAGCATATATCCAAATTTGGTTTGAATATGATGATAGATACTAGAGTAATCATCCAACCAAAACCCAATGATAACAGTATATTTTCATTAGGTGTGATCTTGACCTTCAACCTTTTGACCCCAAAATTAAAAGGGTTGTTCCTCTCTTGATAAGTAAGCATACTTTTAAATTTTGTTTCAATATGTTCAAAGGTACTCGAGTTATCATCTGGAAACCAATGTGTGACGGAAGGACGGACAAAGCAAACGCTCAATGCCCCCTGCCATACCTGGTGGGGGCATAATTAAAGTTTTCGAAATGTAGGTCAAAGGTCACTGTTAAGGTAACAAAGAAAAAAATTTGTACAGACAGAAAGGTCTTGTCATAAGGAATAGGAATGTGCATCTCTTACAGTTGAAAAATTAAGTGGAATGGTTTTATTTTGTCTGCCACAGACAAACAGTCCAAAACTAGAAGCCCCCAAATCTTTGAGTAACAGGTGATACCGACAATGTGTAAAGCACTGTTATTTTCCATTATGATTGAGTTGGTATGATTACCTAAACAAATTTGAATTTTTCATGACTGAGTTTTCAGAAATATTCAAATAATCACAGTTTTGTGGGTGCACAGATTCTTGGTATATAAGAATATGTAAAAACTGTTGTATATTGCTGCAGAGCATTCACTTGAACAACTTGAAAAAATATCGTGAGGATTTTATATACCAAATGAATGTGGCAAGTTCTTGAGGAGAAGAATTTTAAAGCTATTTCCTATATAATCCTATATAAACTTGTTGCCTCCGAGGCTGGGACAAAAACTGCTTTAATTTGAAAAAAGCCTCCATTTGAACAAACTTAACAATTCTTGTCATAAGGATGCTGTGTGCCAATTATAAAGTCATCATAGCTTATGGTACATTGTTGTTAGTGCTTTAATTTGAAAAAAGCCTTCATTTGAAGAAACTTAACAATTCTTGTCATAAGGATGCTGTGTGCCAATTATAAAGTCATCATAGCTTATGGTACATTGTGACACCTGTTACTATCTATTTTACATTAGGAAGAAGATTTTCAAAGGGTTAACAAATTTTTCCATTCTGAGTCTCTATTCAAGGGCAATAACCACCATTTGAATAAAATTGCACCTCCTTTTCCTAAGAATAACGAATGTTTGATTTCATTTAAATCCATGCAGCGGTTTACAAAACAAAGTGGAAAATGTAAAAAGTTCACAGATAACAGACAATGCACCATCACAATAGCTTCTTGAGCTTTTGACTCAAGTGAGCATAACAGCTTTGAGGTTTTCCATGATTAATAAATTGTAATTGGACTGTATCATTATCAACAAATTACTCTTTGATTCTAGATTTTACATGTACACTATATTACTCAAGTTTTTATTCATCAAATAACATGTAATAAATAGAACTACTTTCTCACATCCATTCTCTTAGAAATCAGTAAAGAAGATTCATATAGCGTTACAATTTCCAGTTAATAAACATTAACCCCTTTTGATCACAATTGAATAATTTTTAACATTAAGCAATAAGAAACCACTACAAGTGGTATGGCTGGATTTTGAAGTGTTGACAATTATTGAAAGCAGACTGTTTTAAAACGCTATACCCACAGAAGCAACAGAGCGCCGTATAAATTTTTTTTGTATAAAGGACAAAGCTACAAGGCCATTTAACTCCGTGACATTTGTGTGGCTAGAAAAACTCCAAGTATCATGATCTTTATGTAACTGACTAAATTTAAACATGCATTGATCTTGAAACTGGGAACATTCAAGTTCAAGGTCACAAAGGTGGCCAGGTACAGTGCTCATCAATGCCCATCTGTGTGCCAGGTTTGAAGGATCTTATTCTAATGATCTTTCTGTAATTGATTTATACTTTAATATGCATTTGACCTTCAAACTGAGTATTGAAGGTCAAGGTCCAAAAGATTGCAATGGATAGAGATCATCAATAAACAATCATGTGCGAGATTTGAAAGATCGAATTCTTATGGTCTAACTTTGTTGTGGGGGAATAATTATGCATTTGACCTTGAAACAGATGACCTTTAAGGTCAAGGTCACAAAGATCATTCAGGTATACAGCCCATCAAGGTCTATCTACATGTGTTGTTTGGAAGATTTGATTCTCATGATCTTTCTGTAATTGACTGAATTAAACTTAAATATGCTTTTAACCTTGAAACTGGAAACCTTCAAGGTGAAGGTCGTAAAAGAAAGTTACCAGAAATTGTGCTCATCACAGTCAATCTATGTGCAAGATTTGAATGGCATAACTCTCATGGTCCCTCTGTAACTGAACTAAATTCAATTATATATTTGACCTTGAAACTAGGAACCGTCAAGATCACAAACGAAGGTTTCAATGGATAGTGATCATCCAGGTCTATTTACATGTGAAGTTTGCAAGATTTATTGTCAATGGCCTTTTGCAATGAACTTAATCGCAAGAGCTAAGCCAAATTGTTGATGCAGACAGATAGACGGACGTACCATTTCATAGACCGGATTTTGCTTTGCAATCCCGCCAATAAGACACAAAATAAATAAGACTTTCCCAAAGAAATCAATTATCTTCAAATACAACAATAATTTTTCATGATCCAGGATGGTAACAGTGCAAAATTAAAGAAGAATACCACATAGTTGTGCGACTTCATATCAATTTTTAGTTCATGCATTGTGAATCAAATGAAATATAAATATAAAAAACAACATTCAATTGTTACCAGGTATAAAAGTAACAAAGACAAAAAATTGAATTGTTAGCATAAATGTCTGTACTGTAAGTCTTTATCAAATCATTATTGTTACAATACTATTTGAGGTACAAGTTAATTAGAACTGTCTGGACACAGTCTCTCTGATCAATACATCTCCTCTATAATGGTAGTTTTCATATTTACAGACAAATACACTGATCTGTTACTTTAATTTTTTTGTAACTACAAGATATCTTGCAGTCAAAACTTATCAATAACTCTTTCAGTTGGCATAACTCAGTTGGTATGATACTCGAATTGATTAGAGATTCCAGGTGTAAGTGCTATTCATGACTAAGATCCCTAGTGTAAGTCTCACTCATGGCAAAGAGATCCCAGGTGTAGGTCCCAATCATAACCAAGAAATCCCAGGTGTAGGTCCCACTCATGACTAAGATCCCAGGTGTAGGTCCCACTCATGACTAAGATCCAAGGTGAAGGTCCCACTCATGACTAAGATCCCAAGTGAAGGTCCCACTCATGACTGAAAGATCCCAGGTGTAGGTCCCACTCATGACTAAAAGATCCTGTGTGTAGATTCCACTCATAACTAAGAGATCCCAGGTGTAGGTCTCACTCAAGACTAAAAGATCCCAAGTGAAGGTCCAACTTATGACTAAGAGATCCCAGGTGAGCGATGTATGCCAATTTGTACATCTTCGTCTTCCCAAAAATGAAAAATTTCTAATATGTAAGGAAGCCATGTTGGTAAATCTTTTCTTCAGAAATTGCATTAAGGAGTACGATGAATTAACAACATTTTCACCAAAACTTATTATAGAGATACTTGCGGCATTCAGACAATATACATGTAGTTATAAGAAGAAATTCAAAAGTATTTTTCATTGTGGTTATAATTGCAATGTAATGCAAATTTAACATTTATGAATTCTCCAAGTCTGCTATCTTCCAAAACTATTTATGTAATTAAACTTTTAAACTCTGCTATGTTTATTTGATTGTTACATATCTTTTTTTCATCATTAAATAATAATGAATGACACTGAATTACAAGCTAAATCAACACATAATAGTAACAGTCATAAACTGTGAGAACTGATTTGACTGCAAATTTCATAAAATAGTGTATTTTCAAACTATAGGTAATGCTTCAAATAATATATATGTGTATAGTTATTTACAAAATATAATCTATCATATATCTACATAATTTTATTATCATTGATGGCTTTCTTTGCAGAAAAATATCAAATTTAAATTAGATGTAGGTCTCCAATAAACGAACGCAAATTGCAATATATAAAAAGTAAGATAGAAATTGCATTGTAAATTGATGTGCATTGTTTCTATATTATTGTAAAGTAGTCATATATCATATGTATCACACATTCCAAGTAAGAAAATAAACACTACATAAATATACTTGCATTGACAATATAGCTCCATGAAATACACAAACATCCATGATAAATTAAAGAATGTTCATAAATGTTTCTTGAATGAATACTGATTAGTAAACAAACTGAGAGGACAAAATATGAGAAGAACATTTTAGTCACTTTTCATTTTGATTTTGATAAAATATGAGTATGTCTTGAATAGTGCTTAAAGGTATGAAGGATTCCATTTTGTTTTTCTACACCAAGAAGCTGCATTATGAAGTAGCATTATATGGCTTATATTTGAAATATATATAAGATATCTATTCTGCATTGTTTCAAAATTATTTTTGTGAATTTCAATAATTATTTTGCATTGTTTAAAAATAATTTCTTCATAAAAATATAACATTTTTGCAAGTAGGTCAACTAGTTCTATGCAATGATATATTTGTGTTACCTGCCTAAGTATATAAAAAAGAAATATGCAGGTAAACAATGCACTATACATCACTGATATTCCAGATATTGAAGAGCTATGCAAATTAAAAAAAAAAATGGCTCTATTTACATAAAGATACAAAATTAAGCACTAGAAATGTCCTAACGGGATAAACACACCCCTCCCCCTTTCCAAAAAACCCCCAAAGTTATAATATGAAATAATTAATCCCAAGATAAATTACTGGTATAAGTGTTATGGATCTCCCACTTGTACATTTTGAGATACTTCCTTTGTTAAACTTCTTAGGCAGACAGACAGGGTGATTCCTATATACCCCCCAAAACTTCGTTTGTGGGGGTTTAAAAATAAGATATGGTTATTAGAGACACAAATGCTAAGCTGCAATGATTAGTCTATACAAAGCAAACTAAATGCAGGATGATCATGTCAAATGCCACTGGATCTGTTTTACTGGATACAGAGAGGAAAATCAATGATAAATATATACAGAAGCAAGACCTTTGTAAAAAGGAGCATTCTTTGCATAACCTTAGACCTACTAAAGTTAAATTTAGTGTTGTTCCTCCAATCACAAAGGATAACATGCTAACATATCTGTCCACACCAAAATGACTGTGTTACCACATCTCCCCTTAAAAAAACAACTCTTGCAGAAATATTGAATTTTGAAAATAAGTATTTTAAAAACTTCAAAAAATTTCATTAATCATATGATTGTGAAAAAAGCCCAACGTTACAATGAGGTACAAATAATAAATTTTTATATATACATTATATATCATAAGATTAAAGTTACAAATCATAAGATTTAAAAAAAATAAAATGAGATTTTGTTGAATTGACAATGATAAAAACACATTCAAACTATATATAAATACATGTATTACACAATTCAGTTGTCTTATAAATCATGGTACTGAAAAATATCTGTTTTTCCCATACAATGGAAATTACATGATAAAAAACTGAAATGTATTTGATAACAAATTTACTTGCATCTAAAACCAATCACAAAACAGCTGATTAAACATTTTAACACCTCCATGCTAAGTCATACTGTTAGATAAATATAATGGATATCATACTGACAGTACATTTCAGTATTATGACAATATACAATCATATCACAGACAATAACTTTATAGTCACACAAAAAGCGAGATCACAAATGATGGAAAACATGCAGTAAACACTGAACAATATCATACTGAATAAATATAGCATACAAAACTGTAGTCATATTAACAATTTATCTAGAATGAACATGCATCTTTCTCTGATATAATTTTAAATCCATAAAACCTAAATGTTTTAAGACTAAAATACAGGCATAACTGGATAATTCAGACAGAATTACAATATTTTGCATGGGCATGAGACGATCACATGTTGATTACACATATACCATTTCATACATGAATGTTATATTGATATGGCTATCAATACTTCATAACACAGAAGTGTACCAGACAAAAAATTAACACCTATGCAATTAAAGAGGTCTTTTCCCTATAAACTGGGAATTCATGACTTGTAAAGCATCATGGTTATCACTCTTTGAATGGTGTTGTCACTTAAAATTCAAAATTACTCATTTCTTGGCACTCTGTACTATTTATGTAAACAGATAGTATTAGTTGATCAAAGATCAAATATAGTGATAGAAAATTCATTAATGTAGAATTCTTATGCAAACTGTGGAATGGTCTAGATTGATACCTGCTAATCTCTTTAACTTGAATTCCCATGAAATTTTACTTATCAAGGGAGAAATATGCATGTCAGATATAGATTTTGAATATATGCACTCTTTTGTAAATTTAAGAACTGTTTTTCTTTGTGTGACCAGGTCATTATCATAGTTTAGATTATGTAGTTGAAAGTAAAAGCTTAAGATATGTGTGCAATACATAGATGAAGCATTTGAAAACCAAAGGCATAAGACCTCGGAAAGGAAAACTTTGATGCAAATGAAATTCAAGAGATGTTATGCTGTATACTTGATATTTAACTCAATATGGTTATCAATCACATAACGAACAACAAGAAGCACATGTTTTGGGTGTGTTGTCTATGTCTTCTATTCCCCGAGCAAACAACTTGATCAACTGACAGTGAATTCTGAAAAAAAAAAAAAAATAATAATTATAATAACAAGAAAGAGTGAGAGGCAAAATCAAATCTAAGATAAAAATCCTTTTCTGAGATTACAATAGTGTATGCATTTTATCAGTTACTTGATCAATCAATGTGGTACCAATCAAAGCTCGGAAAACAAGGAAAAAACATGCTACATATTAATGCCAAATTTTCTAATTCTAAAGACATTGGCAAGGTGTAGGACGTAGGGTGCATAAGGAACTTAATTTTTCATAAATACCTCAAACTTCTGACATCATAGACATCTACGCTTTAGTGTGGCAACAGGAACAGAGGAATGTTTTTCAATATATAATTAAAGGAGTTTTTATGCCCCTGATAATACGGGATGTTGACCTCATTGTTAAACAAACATACTTTAATAAAGGGTATAAATGTTACAAAGACTTGCCAAATAATAGATTTGCTTTCCGGTAGGCTTACGTCACTTCCCCAGCCCAAGAAATAACAACACAATGCAAAAACAGAAAGTAAAGTGGAAATTATATTTATTTCTTCAAAATCGAGCTAAACTATTCCATACTAATTACGATTACGAAAATGAACAATTTTGTTGATATGGTGAACAACAGGAAAAAATAGTTGTTGGAAGTATCTCAAATAACGAGACAACAGGAAACTACTTTAGTCCAGAAACTGCTATAAACCAAGGCCCCTTGTGTCACTGTGTGCGTTGGCAGGTAACACTATCTGACCTTCAGATGAGACCGTATAAACCAAGGCCCTTGTGTCAATGTGTGCGTTGGCAGGTAACACTATCTGACCTTCAGATGAGAACATATAAACTGAAGCCCCTGTATCAATGTGTGTCTTGGCAGGTAACACTATCTGACTTTCAGATAAGACAGTATATACCAAGGCCCCCCCGTTTCACTGTGTGCACTGGCAGGAAACGCTATCTGTCCTTCAGATGAGACTGTATAACCCAAGGCCCTTGTTTCATTGTGCATTGACAGGAAACGCTATCTGTCCTTCAGATGAGACCATATAAGCCAAAGCCCTTGTGTCACTGTGTGCATTGGAAGGTAACACTATTTGACTTTCAGATGAGACCGTACAAACTGAAGTCCCATATCAAGTTATATGTTGACACGTAAAACATCTTTCACTACTTCAGATCGGCCTAAATTGCAATTGTCAGTATAAACAGAGGCCCTGTGTCGTGGTATATATTGATAACAAAAAGATCCCTCACAGCCTCAAGGGTGTCCAAGAATAGGACAAAATTATCCAGCAATGCACCAGACAGGTGTCTAGGGATGGACACTTGTACACAGTACAAGTACTGTAAGGAATACCATTTCTAACAGTACCAATATGCACTCATTTTAAATTCTTTATGATATTTATCAATAATGTGATAATTCACATTCACAACATATAAGCTTTCGAAGATTCCTTCATTTCATTTCATATTTATTCAATAAAAGGATCCTATTTGTGGTACAACTCTTCACACATTTTACAAATTACCTGACATGGAGATTGGGTTGCTCTAATACTTCTCCATCACAATTCCAAACACTGGTTTTACTGGAATGGGACCTCAGATGCCGACTACTTTCAGCTTCCCTACCTTCCTCAGCTTCATTACACTGAGTAGGGGCAGTAAAAGTCCATTCTTTTACTCTGAACACCTTTATAAATGGTAGGTCAAACTAGAAAAAAAAATAAACATCAAAATATGAGTTATAAAATACAGCAATTAATAAGATACATTAATGGCAACTAGATGTAAATGTGTATGACTGGGTATTGGTAAAATACTGCTTGGATATACAAGTTATTGTCATGGCTTCAGCTAAGCAACTTCTCTAGCGACATTACATGTACTCTATATTTTTCCTGTGATGGTGTATCTCGTACATGGGTATCAACTCTATATATGCCTATGGGTATACGGCTGGAATGAGTTGTTCTATCTACGACTGCTTGTTAGGCTAGCCAGTACATAAAGATTAAAAAGACATTAAAATGACTCTGTAAAGTCACTGCATATTTAATTCATATTGGATTACTGATTACATAAGTTATAAATCAGTATATAGAACCACAAATAAATTTCTTTCATTTCCATGAAAAATTAATTTGAAAAAGACTGGCACTAGTTAACCTAAGTAGTGGATAAAGATTTGAACAACTGTTTAGAAAGGTGGATGTTTCTAAAAATATTTTATCTCTCAACATACTGGTATAAATAATAAGTTGAACTATCAACCATTCAACCACATAATGACTACTACATGAAAAAAAAAAGAAAAAAAAAAAAAAGAAATTACCAGAATCACAAATCGGACACATATGACATAATAATGCGACACAGACCTTATTAACATATTTCAAATACCAACTGATTTAGATGAATATTCAAAGTTTGAAAAAACACAGTGTACATAAGTAGAATAATCTTAGAATGAAAATTATGAACACATATAAAGGATATATCAACCTGATCTGCATTTGTGGTAGAGCAACGATACAAATGTCTGAGGAACTGAATCCTGGAGCAATCCTGTACTACCATAAGATCTGAGGTACCATCACCAAGGTGACAGAATGGAGAAGGTCCTAATGGGGCTAATTTACATCTACAGCTCATGGTAAAACTAGCAACAGCAAGAAATTTTCCTCTTAGCTTATGCCAACCATCAGTCCCTGTGTGAATCATTTAAAAATTAATACAGAGTTGCAGATACATGTATTACAATAAATTTAATTTTTATAATGGCATCGAACTAAAACTTTGCATTCAAATTTGTACCAAATGTTGAGAGTGCAAATTATACCTGAATTCTTGCAAAGTACTGAAAGATAACCATATGGATTATCATTTAAGAATATACAGGACATACAGAGAGTGAAAATGTACTCAATGAATTGGTGAAATGCTTTTTCCTTACAAAATTGATTTTTCAGTACATATTTAGTGAATTTAGTGAAATTAGGGTGATTTTCATACCATCATACCAAAAGTCTTTTGATAATACTTGGTTCTATGTTGTACATCATGTTAAAATGGATTTTGCTTATATACTAATGGTATTTTTCAAATGTATTTCACAGAAGTTTTGGCTTATGGACTTTCTTAGTTCAGAAATTTTCAAAAATGCAATTAAATCATGAAATATGAGTCACACACAATCCAAGCAGTGAACATTTAGATTGATATGGGACCTCAGTATTGTTCTTGTCTCATTTGAAAGACAAGACACCTCTGAGTAATTGGCTCTAACCTATGTACAAGATTATAGTTTCCAAGAGATGGATATAATATGAACATGATTATTATATGCTTGCATAAAAATGTGGGTGTATCATGCTATACTGCTGTCATTTGTCTGTCTGTCTGCACCATCTTGTCTTTGCAACTCCTCCTAAACCTTTAGAGGGATTTTGATGAAACTTGGTACAAAGAAAAATAACACTATGAAGATGAGCATATTGAACAGGAATCTTCACATCTCCTCAAAATTTAATACAACTGTAGTTGGTGTATTATGAAAGGGGAGGGGTGTCAACATGGGATTTGCTTGATGCACAAAAACTAATTGATTGATTGAATATTGTTTTACGTCACTCCATGATTACTTCACCTATATGGTGACGGCATCTGCCTGATGCATTGCATACAAATTTAGACTTTTGCAATGAACCCACCTGAAGCAGTGAGGGATGTTTTACATGCCATGTCTATTGTGACACGGGACCTTGGTTTTTTCTGTCTCATCCAAAAGACAGAACACTGGTGCACCAAGGGCGGGAGTTAAACCTGGGACCTCTCGATCACAAGCTGAGCACCTTATCCATAAGGCCACAGGGGCTTGATGCACAAACAAGATCAATTAACCTACAAAGAATTGACTGATTGATTGAGTGATTATTGTTTTACATTGAGATTATTTCACGTATATGGTGACGGCAACTGCCCTTGATGCATAGAAATTTATACTTTTGCATTGGACCTTCTTGAAGCTGTGAGGGATCTTTTACGTGCCATGTTCACTGTGACACAGGATTTTGGTTTTTACTGTCGCATATGAAAATCAAAAAAAAAAAAACACCACTGTGTCCACGACGAGAGTCCAACCTGGGACTTTTCGGTCACAAGTCGAACACCTCATCCACTGGCCTACACCAGCTTCTACAGAGAATTGAAGAAGAAAATTGAACTCTATTACCAGTATCAAAGATAATTCAAGTTTACCACATTTTGTGCATTAATTCAGACCTGTTTAGTGGTGCCCTATTTTTTAAATCTAAAGACTGATCAATTAAGTTTTTGAGCATTACAGAGAATTTTTAAACTACAATTTAACTTCAATCACTGAAAGTAGGCAGAGAGTAGATACCACGATTACTGTACTTACATGTATATAGTAGTGGCATGCATCGGCCTGCCATGCAATGCAGTTTAGACCTATGTACTATGTAACAGGCCTACCTGAATCAGCCAGGAATAATTAATGTGCCACACATACAGAGACATGGGATATCAGATTTTACTGTCTGATCCAAAAAAAAAAACAGGATGACAAGCCAACAGCCCTAACAAGACCCCTATTTTCAAACATTAATTCATGAACAAAAAATGACATTAGAAATTGAGCTTGAAATTAAAGTACCTGTTGTATAATAACTGTAACATATACATAGAAATATGAATTCTATATAACAGATATACATTTTGACAAATAATGTGTTTTATGTTACATAACACACCAAGTGATGTACATATAGATTCATGGGGCATACAGAGAAAAGCATTACACCAAAACATCAGTTTCTACATGTAATGGAATGATTGAACCAGAGTATGGTAATCCTCACTTTCTTCACTATACAAAATCAATATCAAGACCAACAATCTTGTCCAACTTATCTTCGGTCTTTGTTCTGTTCATCACACTTACCCTCTGTCTTTGTTCTGTCAATAGCACTATATTGGTCTATTTTCCCTCTACTCATAGAGCAAGCATTACAACTACAAAAACAAAAGATACATGTACATAACTAGAAATATCTACGATAACTTGCCTACAACAGAAATAGCTTGTATGCCCACAACATATTCCATGAATACAGCATGAATACCTACTTGTCATTTTTGCCTAAGCCTAGTGGTATCTCATTGGACTCCTGATCAAGAGGCCGGGGTTCGAGTCCCGCTCTGGTCATGCCGGTGTTCTGTCTTTCAGATGAGACAGTAAAAACCAAGGCCCCGTGTCGTGGTATGCATGGCACGTTAAAGATCCCTCACTGCTTCGGGTGGTCCATTGCAAAGGTCAAAAATTGTATGCCCCGCATAAGGCAGATGCCGTCACCATATACGTGAAATATTTGTGGTGTGACATAAAACAAAAAAATCAATCAATCATTTTTGCCTATGGTATAGAGTCAGTCCTGGTAATTTCGTATGTTCGGGTAATTTTTGTACATTTTAAATTTATCCCAAATACTAATCTACAATACAATCTATAAATAAATTGTTACTATTGCTCAATAACTACATCATCTAAGATCCTATTGGTATAGGTTATGATGTCATCTAATGAACTAAGAAAGATGCTTGGATAATACTTGTTCCTGAAAGTCTTTGAATGCGGTAACTAACAAATCAATAGTTACAGAAAAAGTTTCTTGCAGACAGTTTAATTTGATTGACTTCCTCCTTGGTAAGTATGATCTTATTTATACCGATGAGAATATGGAACATAGACGATTGTTTGATTTATTGAATGATTGATCATTGTTTTACGTCACTCCACGAATATTTCACGTATATGGTGACAGCATCTGCCTGATGCGAAGCATACAAATTTTCACCTTTGCAACGGACCCACCCAAAGCAGTGAGGGATCTTTAACGTGCCATGCATGCCACGAAACGGGACTCGGTTTTTACTGTCTCATCCGAAAGACAACACTGGTGTGCCCAGGACAGGAGTCGAACCCGGGACTTCTCGATCACAAGCCAAGCACCTTATCCACTAGGCTTGGAACATTGACGAAACGTCTGTCCCCCTATTACATAAACCATCCAAAACGCTAGATGAGACCGGAAGTAAAAATACTTCCAGACAAGTTGGCAAAAGTAGGGAAAATATTTCTGTCCTCATTTGTATTAACGCTGCTGGCAGAGATTCCACCATTTGTAATAGTAAAGGACAAAACTCCAAGGAGTCTAAATGCATATAATATGGCTGAGGGTACACTTTACTTAATTAAAGGATGGGTCTGGGTGGAAGACCCAAATGGGGAATTATGGTTTATACAACATTTCCATAAACACTGTGGACCAGAGTGCCCTCAAATAGTATTATTGGATTCTCATTCATCACACGAAACTCTGGACTTGATAGAGATATAGAAGTCTCTACTGTCAGTAAATATGTGTGCAGAGTTAGACTGCATGCTGTGCGTTATTACACTCCTCTGTGCGAAATTAGCCTTATAAACCCTTGAAACATTTATGGCCCTTATTTTAGTATATTGTAAGTCCTATTATTAGCTCTTTATTATTTCTAATTAGTAAACCGTTCATTTCATCATAGCTTTCAAATATTATGCTGTTTGATTTATGTGCACAGAAGAACAATGACTTCCTATCCAGAAGAGTGCGGAATTACCCGGACTGACTCTAATAATTACCAGTAAGTGCAAGTTACAAACACTGGTCTGTTATTAATTAAACATTTATTCAATGAAATTTTTGCTCTACTGTGTCAATTCAACATCAACAGTACAGCCATAGAGTATCTTATTTCTATTTTTGCACAAAAACCTGAAATTATGGTAGAACATTTTTCATAATAATTATTGTAGTTATGAATTAGCACATTATGGCCAGTGTTAATTCTGTTCAACATGATCTATCTTTATAAAAAATAAGTATCCATACAGTAATTTTGTATCAGTCATATCTGTTTTTGATATTTAGTGAAGTCAATGGAGGGAATGTCCTATTAATGATTTCTACCAGCATTAAACAGTCCCAAAGTCATATGGATGAAATATTTCTACAGGGGCATTAAACAATAAGCAGCCTAGGAGGGTTCCTAAGCGATCAAGGTTACTCACCCTGCCACACAAAACATTTTATCTGTTGGGTTTGTGTCCACATCAGAGCACAATTTGAACGATATCTCTCCCTCATAAGCTTTGTTTCTTAAAAACTTCTTGGCCCCTGTTAAAGAAAATACATGTAAATCTTATCTATGTTGCACCTGTTCTTTACTATATATGTTGTTTGGACAGAACTCTCAATCTTAAAATCTTTCTTTCACTAAAATCTGGTAAGAAGACTAGGACATCAAGTTACAGATACTCAGAAAGACTTCTCATAAGATAAATAAGCCATTTTTATAATACAAAGTTATTTCCCATTTGGGTATCCCACGTCAGGGTTGTCAGGGAAGCCCATAAGAATGTCATATTTTTCTTTCTATTTTCCTTTATTTTACACCAGCTTCCAAAGTACCGACTTCAAACAGATAGGATAAAACAAGTCACATGACAAAGACGATGTCACAGAATAACATTAACGCCTTATTAAACACAAATACATAGTGCTCCATTAATCCGAGCTCCAGCACTCTGGAAATTCCACCTATCTGGATGGAAAGTACACGAAAGGAATGCCTTAATGTTATTTTGGAGTGATGATTCTGTGTTCCGGATCTAGAAGAAAATTTAGGGAACGGATTTCCAAAACTATGTTTAAATTGATTCATTATACTCTGGACATTATCCCCACCTCCCGATTATAACTGTATCAAATTGACCATTAAAATCTATCAATGAAATCATATTTGCCTTAACTTTTGATTGTTTATTTAACATGCCTGCACTGCATTTATCTCATTCCCTGAGTGTGGTATATTAATTACTTGTCTCATTCCCAGCGTGTGATATATTAATTACTTGTCTCATTCCCAGCGTGTGATATATTAATTACTTGTCTCATTCCCAGCGTGTGGTATATAAATTACTTGTCTCATTCCCAGTGTGTGGTATATTAATTACTTGTCTCATTCCCCGTGTGTGGTATATTAATTACTTGTCTCATACCCCGTATGTGGTATATAAATTACTTGTCTTATTTCCTGCATGTGGTATATAAATTACTTGTCTCATTCCCCGCATGTGGTATATAAATTACTTGTCTCATTCCCCGCGTGTGGTATATTAATTACTTGTCTCATTCCCCGCATGTGGTATATAAATTACTTGTCTCATTCCCCGCGTGTGGTATATAAATTACTTGTCTCATTCCCCAAGTGTAATATATTAATTACATGTTCATTTTACTATAAACAGCTTAGGGTATTATCAGATGTCAGCTGTCATTGATGATTCAATGACCCCTGACTATGCCATAAACACACTATCTTTGTGTAGTGACATTCTGGATAAATACAAGTGTATAATTATGCAATACTCTGGAAAATCCGTTAATCCAGAAAAATTGGCCAGGAACACACATTTCTGAATTAACAGAGCATCACTGAAATACTTTGTCTATTTAATTAAAATTTTTCATTTGCAATAATCACCAGCTATTTGGTAACGAGTTGGTCCCATCCACCTATTGTTTTCACTGTCCTTCAGCATGTCTCCATAGTAACCATACGACAACATTGAACAACTATAACGTATAAATTCCTTCCCAGAGTACACTGAACAAACATCTATACTTGTAGAATCACCTGAAAAAGAAATAACTAAACAATGCATAATTATACTCTTACAAATAAAATAAGCACATTTTGATTAAATAAGTTATATACATGTAATTCATGAATTCTTGAATAATAACATAATATATTTTCAAGTATTATTACTACACAGCACTCTTTGCAATTTCCTTATCAACATAAAATTAATTACATTCTGAATCATGAGTTCAAGTAGTTTTACATATTTTATGCTGTAATTAAACCAGAAGTCTCTGTCGAGACTGAAGCTCTACTGGTTTCCTCTTATTATCTTTTAAAAGGGTGGGGCAGCAGCGGGGGAATGTGCCCCTCTTTCAAATCAAGGGGAGGGGGGGGGTATGTTCCGCCCCCTTTAATCTTTAAGATTTTTTATCATCAAGTAGTTAGAATATCAGTTAAAGTGTGGAAACAAAGCAGTAAAACGCTAGTTTTTCTTCTGGTAGCAAAAGGGGCATGTGCCCCATCCCCTCTTTTTTCAAAACAGGGGATGAGATGAAGTATTTTTGTAACACCCCAACACCCCCCCCCCCCCCCTTTTCGATATTTTCCAATGTCGGTTGAAGTGTAGAAACAAAGTATGCAAACACTAGTTTTTCTTCCGACTAGCTTAATTTTTTTTTTGCTAGCCACGTATACATTTATATATAAATCATTATCCCATTTTTTTTTTTCATTGCCCGTCAATGCTTTAGAGAAATGACTTCATACTATTTCAAGAGGAGTTTACGGCACTGTTATATGTTTAATAATGTCTTTTGTCTGTTTTCTTTTTTGCCAATATCTGGTTGTAAAAATATCGTAAAAATTTTTATCACATGGTGCTATATATATATATATATATATATATAGGGCCATCATAAAGTTCATGAGTCAGAGGAAATTCTGGAGATTACTTGACATAGTATAATAAACACACTGTAGGCTAATGTGTTAATTTTATTTACAAATATACACAATTTATCTTTTTGGTGGTTTTATTCATACTGTTCCATTCTTATCTAGTGACAATGATTAATTCATAGCAAAGTGTAAGCGCTGAACCGTGGTGCAGATAGAAGAGTTACGTGCTTCTTGCTTCAGCATATCTATAACCACGAAGAACATGGTTTATTAAAAAAAAAAACAGATTCCCTCCCTACTTTTGGATACTGTGAACATCGTTTACTTGCAATATTTTGGTTATTCCTAGTTAAATGAAACTGTAAATGTTGGAGGAAATCACTGGTTGTGACTTTTTTTCCTTCATACATTGCCGTTTCCTTACTATAATTATTTTATAAATGATATATTCACGGCCTACTACTGAGCATTAAATAATTTCGGTCAACCATTATTAATAAAAACTTTAAGATATTGCATGCATTTATTTTTTACTTTGGATATTCGCTTTTTCGTAGTGGCCAAAAGCACAAACCCAGCGGTCAACACCGCCCCGCCTAGCCTTTGTGGACAAGAGCGTGGGGTGCTTCCTTTGACGTCCGCTTTACACTAATAAATGCAGAGGTCAACAACCGTAGTTTCATCCGTTTCTTAGAAGAGAAGAGAAGATATCTGCTGCTAGTTACACAAACAAAATATGAATGCATACTTTACACTTCAATGTTTTTCTCCTCTTATTTCTTTTCTAGGACTATGATCTTTTCTCAATAATTTATTCAAAATGGCCACTGTTATATAAACATTAGAAGACAACTCGCCCAAAATCAATTCTGACTAGCATACAAACACTGCAATCTTAAGTCAACCATACAGGAAATAATTAAGAGAGGAAATTGAAGATAGTTGAAAGATAAAAATACATACATGAAATACAAATGTTGAGGTGTTGCACATATGTCTACAAGGCTATAACGCCCCTTTCAAATTACAGTACACTGTAGTGAAATAACAATTGGGGTCATTTCTGTATGGGTAACTCACACCCTTTGAGGGGCCCCAGGGGTCCAGACTAGACCAAAAATTGCACATGCACAACTAGACCACCCAAACAAGAAGAAACCACAAAGGGGTCTCTGGGACTTATACCCTCAGGGAAAAAGAAGGCACAGAATCTTGGGACCACACCCCTTTGTGGGGGTCCAAAGTGGTCCAGACTGGACCCAAATTGCACATGTACAACTAGACATCCTACCAAACAGGATTAGACTATAATTTAGTCTGTGGGACATATATTGTTAGAGAAGAAGAGGGAACAACATCTTGGGACCACACCCCTTTTGTGGGACCCAGGGTGTCCGAACTGGACCAAAATTGCACATGTACCACTAAACCACATACCAAACAAGATGAGAATGTTATTGGGTCCCGGGAACATATACCTTTATAGTAGAAGACATAACACAATTTTGGGACCACACCCTCTGTGGGACCCCAAGGGGTCCAAACTGGACCAAAATTGCACATGCACAACTAGACCGCCTACCCAGCAAGATCAGACCCTAATTAGCTCTCTGAAATATATACCTACAGAGAAGAAGAGGGAACAAAATTTTGGGACCACGCCCCTTTGTTAGGACCCCAAGTGGTCCAGACCGGACCAAAATGGCACATGCATAACTAGACCATCTACTTTACAAGATGAGACAATAATTAAGTCTCTGAGGCAAATACCTTTAGGGAAGAAGATGGAACAAGATTTTGGAACCACGCCCCTTTGTGGGACTTCAGGGGGTCCGAATTGGACCAAAATTGCACATGCACAACTAGACCACCAATCGAACAAGATGAAACCATAATTAAGTCTCTGGGACATATACCTTCAGAGAAGAAGAGGGAACAAATAAATTGTTTACGGACGGACGTCTGGACGGCCGGCACGCCAGACGGCCAGACAACGGACGAAGGACCATCGCATGAGCTCGACTGGTCGAGACCAGTAGAGCTAAAAACCAGTAAATTTAAAAGACATAATACACATTGGTAATGTAAGAAGTATAACAACAATAAGAATCTTAACTTTCGCAGTATAATTATGTATAGCAGATATCTGGGGATCATTTATAACAACAGTAAGATGGGGTCATAACTTACCCAATATAATTATTATAACAACAGTAAGATGGGGGTCATAACTTACCCAGTATAATTATGTATAGCAGATATCTGGGGATCATTTATAACAACAGTAAGATGGGGTCATACCTTACCCAATATAATATGTATAGCATAAGTCTGTGGATTATTACAACAACAGTAAGATGGGGTCATAACTTACCCAGTATAATTATTATAACAACAGTAAGATGGGGTCATAACTTACCCAGTATAATTATGTATAGCAGATATCTGGGATCATTATAACAACAGTAAGATGGGGTCATAACTTACCCAATATAATATGTATAGCATAAGTCTGTGGATTATTATAACAACAGTAAGATGGGGTCATAACTTACCCAGTATAATTATTATAACAACAGTAAGATGGGGTCATAACTTACCCAGTATAATTATGTATAGTAGATATCTGGGGATCATTTATAACAACAGTAAGATGGGGTCATAACTTACCCAATATAATATGTATAGCATAAGTCTGTGGATTATTATAACAACAGTAAGATGGGGTCATAACTTACCCAGTATAATTATTATAACAACAGTAAGATGGGGTCATAACTTACCCAGTATAATTATGTATAGCATATATCTGGGGATCATTTATAACAACAGTAAGATGGGGTCATAACTTACCCAGTATAATTATGTATAGCAGATATCTGGGGATCATTTATAACAACAGTAAGATGGGGTCATAACTTACCCAGTATAATATGTATAGCAGATGTCTGGGGATCATTTATTCCTGTTGTTGTGTATACAATTGCATCTGTTGACCCTGAGAGTATAAAAAGTCATATCAAATTTATGCAATTCAGAAGTCAACTCATACTGTAAAGTATACAAGTACTAGACTAAGTATACTCTGTACACATTTTAACCGAGTCACTTAGGACTCACTGGAAACAGAACCCCTGTGAAAAATCAATGGAATTTTGTGTTCTCTCTTTATTATTCCATGCAATACTAACTTAAGAATATATCACTTCTATGTTATCTGCCTGATATGTTGCATGGAAATTAAGACCTATCCTATAAATCTCCCTGGTATAGCTGGTACAGTGAGGTGGCTATAAATCCCTCTGGTATAGCAGGTTATCTATAAATCCACAGGGTATAGTGGGGTAGCTATAAATCACCACCTGGTATAGTGAAGAAGCTATAAATCTCTCTGGTATAGTGAAGTACATGTATCTATAAATCCACATGGTATAGTGGGGTAGCAATAAATCCATATGGTATAGTGAGGTAGCTATAGATACCTCTGGAATAGTGCAGTAGTTAGGGTCTTCCGATTCCATCGGAAGACCCTTCTGTTATTGTGATGTTTTTTCTTTACATTTGTTATTATTATTATTATTATTCTTTTTCTCAGCACTTTGACTGCATTTTTCTCAAAAACGGCTTAACCAACAATCTTTTTATCGCGGCTACTGGCTTGATGAGCCAGGGGAAATTGATTGATAAGAAAAAAATATTAAACTATTATGGTTTTAAAGGAAATTACGTAATAGGGTTAATTTTTTTATTTTCTCAAAAACAAGTTTATTATTTAAGATAGATTCCTCAACTTTTCATTCTTAAATTTGACAGGTGTGATTTTGAGAATGGAATCAACGCCGATGATCTACATTTAACGGTTAAGCCATTATTTAAATTTAAAAATTATGTAATTTTTAAACTTCGTTGTTTTTAAACTAAGCTTTTTAAAAATGGTACAAAACGATTTAGAATGTCAAATTCATGGTAAAAAAGTTTCTTTTAATATTTGAAATGCATTTTTAATTGAGAAATTTAAGTTTTTCACAAATTTGGTTAGTTACGTAATTGCTTCGTAACTTTCTTAGTTTTTATCATATGATCACCAAAATTCAATCAGCGACGGAGAAGGGTTAGTGCTTTTGATTTATATTTTCAAAAACATCGAAATATTAGCCCCCTTCCCTCTATCGTCGGACAACCCTATCGAGAGAGGGTCTTAAAACGGCGAAATTTCACCCCGATTTTTCAATTCCATTTTCTGAAAAACGGATTTATGTAGAAATTTTATACTATGGTTATAGACTCTCAGAGACATCGTTACCCGTTTAAGTTAAAAAAAAAATCAAAAATAAAAGTTTTCAAAAACATTACATAACAATGAGTAAAATTTTTAATTCTCCGCCATACAGCTTTATTTTAAATGCTAGACTATTCAAATTTTATCTGTCATATTCTCTAGGTTCATATCTTTAAAAAATTCATCGGCCGATAATATCTATCTTTTTTAGTTTTGCCGCTATTTCAATTTAAAGTTTTTAAATAATTACGTAATTTGCAAAAACATTTTATTTTTAGTCTTATCGTTTCCAGAACTTCACCAAACGATTTTTCGTACCGATTTCAGTATGAAACATGTTTCTCAGTATTTGAAAGTGAGCGATTTAAAGAATTTTTTAAAAAAATACCTTATTTGCGTAACTTTCATGTTTTTTCTTATTTGTCGTATTAACAAAGTATAAAAAGGAGAGTTTGAGAATGTATTTTGAATTCGAATTCTTAAACAAAAATCACATTTTTTGCACTCTACCCGCTACTGATGAACAAGGCAATAGAAAAATCTTGTCCGAGCGTCGGGATTACATCTAAGAGAAGCGCGGTGAATTTCCCTTGCTAAATACCGACTTCAAACGTGTATGATAGTCACGGGGAAAGCGCAGTAACTCGCGATTAATTCAATCGCCATTAATTCAATCGAGAGTTACGGCGCTTTGTCCGTGGAATGTTTAATCGACTGTTATAATGGAGAGCCGTAATATGTATGATTTCTATAACTTGATTTTCGATTTATTTCCTCTAGATAATACTTTTTTCAATATTAATTATTAATTAATTTGATTGCTTGAGCGGTTTTGTTTTGGGGGGGGGGGGGTTAATTTTGTGTGTAAAGTACATTTAAGTCATTCTCCTGATCTTTTTTCTTTCTTTCCTTCTTTCTATCTACTTATTTTTCTTTTTTCTTTCGAGAGAGGAAGACCCGCCCTGTTGCCTCGGCAACAGGTAAGCTCTAGTTATAAATCCATCTGGTATAGTGGGACAGCTATAAATCCACCTGGTATAGTGGGGTAGCTATAGATACCTCTGGAATAGTGCAGTAGTTATAAATCCATCTGGTATAGTGGGACAGCTATAAATCCACCTGGTATAGTGAGGTACCTATAAATCCACCTGATATAGTGAGGTAGCTATAAATCTATCTAGTATAGTGGGGTAGCTATAAATCCATCTGGTATAGTGGGGTAGCTATAAATCCACCTGGTATAGTGAGGTAGCTATAAATCTATCTAGTATAGTGAAGAAGCTATAAATCCATCTGGTATAGTGGGGTAGCTATAAATCCACATAGTATAGTGGGGTAGCTATAAATCCCAGTGATATAGTGAGGTAGCTATAAATCCATCTAGGATAGTGAAGAAGCTATAAATCCACCTGAAATAGTGGGGTAGCTATATACACCTCTGGTAAAGTGAGGTAGCTATAAATACCTCTGGTATAGTGGATAGCTATAAATCTACCTAGTAGAGTGAGGTTACCATAGCTATAAATCCCTCTAGTATAGTGGTGTAGCTATGAATCCCCCTGATATAGTGAGGTAGTTATAAATCCAACCCGTATTATAGTAAAGTAGCTATAAATCCACATGGTATAGTGTGGTAGCTTTTATTCAAAAAAAAAATTTTCCATGACACAGAACCATAATTTTTACTGTCTCAATGAAAAGACAGGACAGAGATGAATCATCAGTGACATCTGAATCAGGAACTCTCGACACCCAATCAAGATTGATACAGACTGAGCTATAATGGCTCTATTGGCATTTAGGTTAAGGTCTTCCCACCAGACAAATGAATTAACAATTAGGAGAAAAATTTACCTGCAGGAATTATACCAATTCTGAGGTCAAGGGGCAGTGGACAGTGGTCTAAGGTTTGAGATATGTCAGCTTCCCTCTGACGTCTGTCCAGCAGACCATTTAAGAGCTCTGTGAACATACCATCCCCACCAACACATATGACTCTGTAATGAAAATGTAATTTGGAAGTGACATTAACTTCAAATTCAAAATAAATTAAAAGAAACTAGAGCATGTTTGTAAAACATATGCCTCCACATGGACTTAATTCAGTAGTGTAGTATTTTCTGTTGAATATTGACCCTCAAATCTATAGGCATCCTTCCCTTTTAGTAAGATTTTAAAATTATACCTCTATTTAAAATATGTGAAATATGATCAAATTCTGATGAACATTTAATAAAATATGATAATATATGAGATTCATCTGGAAACTAATAATTTCGGTCTGTTACCTTGATCTTTGACCTTATACATGTAACCCCATATCAATAGAATTCTTCCTCTCTTGATAGGTAAGCATATGTCCAAATTTGGTTTGAATATGTTGAAAGGTACTTATATATTATAATCATCCAAAAACCAATAATACCAGACTATTTTCATCAGTTGTGACCTTTGACGTTTAAACCCCAAAATCAATATGGTTCTTCCTCCTTTGATAAGTAAGCATATATCCAAATATGGTTTGAATATATGGAAAGGTACTTGATTTACTATCCACAAACCAATAATTACAGGGTATATTTTCATCAGATGTGACCTTGACCTTTGACCTTTTTTTCCCTCTTTTGATAACTAAGCACACATCCAAATTTGAGTTGAATGTGTTGAAAGGTACTCGAGTTATCATCCTGAAACCAAATATGTGACGGAAGGATAGAAGGATCAAAGGACAGACAAAGCAAACACTTACCGGGTACTGTGAAATCATTTATTTTCGTGGGGCCCAATTTTCGTGGATTCATGAGATTCAGTATTTTCGTGAGGACGTAATTTTGTGGATGCCACCCGCCGATGGAGTGTAAGGGTTCGGACCAAGTCACTGTCGCCGGTATTGATGACAAAAGGCAGATTACCATTGCGAGTTTCACAAGGTTGGCTTGTGACAAACAGTTGTAAAAACAGTGTTGACAAACATTGCAATTAAAAGCAATTAACGTATGTGTCCATGTTATTGGAAGATGTTTATACATCAATCGCCTGTAAAATATGCATGCTTGTTTTGTCATTAAAAGTTGTTCCAATTTCTTGCTTTATGTACAAATATTCGTTGGGGATGTAAATTGGTGGATGAGGCTATCCACGAAAACCACGAAAATTGAGCCCCCACGAAATATAATGATTTCACAGTAATGCCCCCTGCCATACCAGGAGGGGGTATAACAAATGTTCTTGAAACTTACTATATACTGTGAATCCTACGGCAAACCAAAACTATTGCAACCACTGATGATACTCGATTAAAAACAATTGAGTAAATATCAAACAGAATTTGAAAGTCCAGTCACCAATCATGTGAGAGACCATTTCTAGTTACCTTCTGATGCTCATCAATTTATTAAAACATAATACGATAACACTTATATTCACCATAGTGACTATTACATACTGAATTTGGAGTACTGTAAAAAAAAAAAAAGGGGGGGGGGGCAGATCCAAAAAATCATCTTGGAGAAAAAGTTCAAAGTTATTAAAAATTTATACAGTGAATGTTGACTAAATTTCCCTAGAAACATGCATGTCCAAGAAATCCTAAATTCAACACATGTTTTAATACATAATTATATTAATTTTTCATTCTAAATCAAAGTTCTCATATGAATAAATAGACTCATTTCATGTAAAACAAAATCTGCAGCAGATCTCAAATATTTTTTTCCTAATCATATACATTGTATATATTTTCTAATCAAGTAAGCCAAGCAGTAGTCAATTAATCATTTGAGCAGTGGACAGTGTCTATTCAACAATAATTGTCAAGAGATACATGGATATACATTTGAAGTGATTGTAATGGTTCAGCATTTAGAATGTAATTATCATTCAACATATGCATAGGGACTACAAAATTAGTCCACAATTCAAATGTAGCAAATTCCAGTCATTACAAAAGATTTTATTGTTGAAATGAACAGATGATTTTGGGACAAAGAAGGTAATATCTGATTCTGGAATTCTTAAATTTAACTTATATCCTAGGAAGTCATTTACAATGTATGTTATATTGATGGATATTCTAACCAAAGGAACCACCGACATGTAAAGAGATTATTTTTAATTCTCAGAAAGGAAGTGGACATTCTCTTTATTTTTTTATTGAAAGTAGAGAGAACCTCTCTGGTTTATCAGGGCTTAATCTTTGCATACACTGGCCTGGAGACAATCTGTTAAAAAATTTTCAGTACATATGTACATGTACAGTGTGCTAAAACATGATTGAAATATGAGTAATAATAATTCTTACCCATCAATTTCTTTCAGATTATACGTTGACAGAATTTCCTTCGCATGATTAGCATACTTTGTTTCTGAGAAAAGAAATATACTAAAATGAAAAACTCCAAAAAGCTTTACTATCTAAGACATCTAACTGCAAGATTATATCAATGGTACCATTAGTGCACAGAAAAGGGATTTTGAATATTATGTAAATGAACCCAATGCATTTTTTCTGCTTTCTGTTCAGTTGAAATAATTTTATTCAAGAGTTTGATGACACTATTATGTGTCTCCTTTGTTCTCTATAATATTTGATAGTGTATTATTTACTGTGTTCTTAGTACTCCATATACAGTACAGTCTACGAGTTTTGGAGAAATTGCACAAAACACAGTGGGAAAACCACCAGAAATCACAGATGGAATCCAGATGGGAATTTACTAGTACTAATTCACACCTTTGTAAAATGCAGTGTATTGTGTAATTCTTGAATTGACACCTGGATGAGGCCCACTGTGGCAATTACAAAACACATGAACTGTACTGTATAGGGTGACTAGCAGTGCTTGTTGATAGAAGGAGCCCGAGTACCAAGGAAAAACCAAAAAACTTCAGAGGTATTACAAGAAGTAGTTTAAAAATTTTACCCACCCACACCAAATCAAATATCTGACAGAGGTTAATTGCATGTGGAAGGGCTTCAATTCCCTCCAAATTCATTAGTGAAGCACTGAAAGTTTATTTTAAATCACAATTCCTTATTTTTCACATGTATTAGCTCTTTTACAGCTACCTAAACACAAACATGTTAAATGAAATTTCTTCTAATTGAAATACACATACAGTGCAATGAATCAATGAAGTTATATAATGTTCTTACAGCTACTATGACAACATTTATTTAATTTACTGTTTGCAGATCCATTTTTTTGCATCACACACTTATTAACAATTAAAAAGTACGTCCAGTAAATTGAGATTTACAATTTACTATATGTTTGTTAGTATGTGTTCAGTACACATAATTTCTCTTATCTTCAGCAAACTTTCTCCAAATCACCCAGGAATGTGTGACCTTTATTTGTAATGAACCTGCACAATTATGGCCCATGGGGTGACACTGATGCTCTCTCACACACAGTAAATAAGCAATAAGAATAAATAGTGAGAGAGAGCAATTTTTTTTAAAATAGGAAATAGAATTATTCCAAATACTCCCAATGAACTTGATCTCAAACAGAAGAGAGAAGCTACAGTACATTCCAGTCCAATGTATTATTTGGATGAGTACATAAAAGACCTTTCCTTGTCATGACAAAATTACTTCCCTTGTCATGACAGAATTATCACAGACATGAAATTATGAAAAGATACTGCATTAAGTCCATAAATACATTTTATAGTGATATATTTGCTACAGAGCTCCTGAAGAAACAAACAGACCAGAGAAACAACAGGAATGTATTTGAGGAGAAAGGAGAGAGCAAAAATATGTAGATAAAGATTATCCTATACACAAATTTTAAATGGATTTCTGCTTTCCCCATCAAAATCCAATTTTTTTCCACAAATATCTATAAATCTTTTGGCACTTGTCATGACAAGGTGAACTGAAAACAGTAAACCAAATTCCTTCACAAATGGACATTCCCATTACTTATTAAAATATCTAACAATTTTCCATAACAAAAACAAATTGGGGTCTAAATTATGTTCATCCTTAAATAAATGCATAAATTTTATTGAAATTTTATGTTTTAAATGAAAAATGACTAGTTTTTATCAACAGAGATAGGATGGTTGCTATGTAGAAACCAACATTTTTTACGTCATTCTATTCTAGAAAATCAATATGGGTATATTTACTTATCACATGTGTGCGTATCCCAGCAAGATCAAACAATGGTGCTATCTGATCCTCATAGATACTTGGCGCTTTCCTTTTCCCTCCAAAAGGATTCACAAAAACAAGCAATGATTGTGGTCGATTGAATCCTGGAAAATGCAAATAATCATTACAGTCATATCATGAGCTGTTTGGTTTTTTTTTTCAAAGACTTACATACTTATCTATTCCCACCTTTGAACAAAAAAGTTGTATTGGTACATGGATAAGGAAATGCAATGTACTTTAAATACAATTACTGTGGTTTAGTGTAAACTGTTCAAGAAACTAGTGTGATGTCACTTTAGTGGACACTGGGACTGGTTATTTGTTAAGGATTTTAATGGCTTTCAGTAAATTTTAGTCCTATTGGTACTGTAACATGGAGAGAGGATTCCAACTTTTATATTCAGAAACTCAATCCTGGGTTTGAACTTGAGTCCCCTACTTTCACATAGACATCAAAGCTAATCAGATTACAAGAATTACAACATTTAGAAAATCATATTTTAAAAATCATAGTTGAATGTCCTAAAACATTATTACTAATACACATACTTATCTACAGTATCTGTTGAGGCTGAAGTTTTATTGGTTTTTATCCTGGAAGACCTTTGTATAGATGATCTTTTTATCATTAACTTTTAATTGAGCTTTTGTATTTTGCTGATTATTATCGAGTTAATAGAAAGAATTGCAGTATGAAATTACTATAATACATGTAGCATTATCCTAGTATTAATATTCTATGTAAGTCATTCAAAAAACAAATCATCAAACTTGCTACAAAAATAAGGGAAAAAATCCAGCCTTATTAGTTTACATTGAACAATTATATTTTCAAATGCATTTATCATGTAAACTGAGTAGATTAATTTACTCTTGCAAATTTTTGCAAAAAATCAAAATAAAAAGTGAGCGAGAAAAAGCACACACAGTATCATATAAACTTATATAGGAAAAGAGACTATTCCCCTTTTCTTGGCCCCATGGCCAAGGATTAGAACCAAAACTGCACAGTGGCAATTAGAATTTTCTATTTACAACTGGACTGAAGGCAGTATGAGCTAGAGCTGTTCTAACTAGACAAATACTCCCAGCGGCAACAAAGTTGAAACATGCAATAATTCATCCCAATACACATCAATGGTAAAAGTGTAATGGATATCTCACTTGTACCTTTTGAGAAACTTGGTATGTTAAACCACAGGTATTTGAAGCTCTATAGGTCCACAGCAAACATCTATTATGCCCCTGTGGTTAAACTTCTAAGCCAGACAGATGGGCGAACGGAAGGAAAGACAGAGAGGGTGATTCCTATGTAACCCCCCAAGCTTGGTTTGATGGAGGAATGGTAACTAGGTACCAGCTTCACATCTACATGTAGCTTTTCAGTAGTATTGCTAAAACAATAAATAGGCACTTACTCTTGTCACTTAATGCATCTCTGATTTTTCCTACCCAAATTTCACATAATCTTTCTTCTCCACAGAAGAAAGTAAGTTTCTTTTTACGCCATCGACAGCTTGAGGTCCTTTTTAAGACATAAACAGAGAAAGAAACAGGATGTAGCGGCTGAAGTTCAATGAATAGGGGAGTGTCGTAGTTAGCTTTGCCTAATTTCTTCTTGGCCAATTTTGGTGTGCTCGAATGATTAAGACTTTTTTCTGGAACAACAGCTATCACCTCCTCCAGTGGTACCTGACGACATTTTGCATTTCCTGTTACAAAACACAAAAAAATGATGATAAAGTACTTTTTTCATTCACAAAACATCAATCATTCTTTTTACAGTCATGTTTCTTCTGTATTTCTTGGCTCTAAGTTCAATAATTTGCATATAGTAAAGAACTAAATAATAAACTTATGTCTTACAATTTACAATTCACATATGATAACTAATTAAGTTATACTATACCTAGACTGTTACAGTAACTCAGTGTTAACTAGGAAACAGAAATACTTTTCATTGTAATTTTACTTCTGAATGATTCATGCACATTTATATTTGGAGAGTGTGTTAACTTATGGGTAGTAACAAAGCTTGTACTGATAAAATACAATCAGAAATTGGAGTAATACAATTATACATGCAACGCTAAAAACAGAAAAACATATGTTTGTATAATTTCTTAGTAATCACATTACCATAGAGGTATATAAAAGAAAATTACAGATTTAAAACAAAAATTTGGGCATTGATATAAAGAATTTAAACCACAGGTCAGAATGTTCACTAAATTGTTTAATGTAGTTGATCTGGATAATATCAAGCATTCTTTGCTCTTTAGACAGAAAACTGTAACCCAAGGGTAGAATTTGTTGACCAATTACTTCCTGAGAATGAGATTTCTCTATTTGAGACTTCTCTAATTTCTATGTAAATTAGTGTTTTATTCACTCTAAAGTTTAATGCTGAAAGCATTAAATATAGTTTATTAATGTAAATTGACTCACTTGGAAGAAAAAGAAATCACTTTTGAAAACACTAATTTCATAACTTTATTGCAAATAAATGTATACAAATCTGTAATATTGTCCTGAATATAGCGATTTGTTTTATGTGTCTTTTAAATCAGTTACATGTACTTTAGAAATTTAAAAGACAAACAATTTTAATGAATGTTTCAACAATTATTTTTGACCATGATGCAACAGTACAACTATAATAATTATAGTTAAAAAGGTCAGTATCATAGTAGGAAGAAAAGGACATATTATAGATACATGTTAAGTAATTAGTAAACTGAAAATAATTTTACAGAAGATAATTGTAATTATTCTGATATGAAACTGAGAAACATGACATTTAGATATCTGAATAAGAATGGTTACAAGTATAGATAAGTGATATTATCAATATTTTGACACTGGCAAGTGTCACAGGTATACAAGTGTCCAAAGTATACAAGTGTCCAAAGTATACAAATCAATAATTACAACATGTGTATTTATTTTAGTGGGCTACATATTTTATCCAAGTTAGTCCTATCCTATACATGTTAATTCATCACTTAGCCAATAGACGTGTTCAACGATATGAGGAAGTACAGTTACAGACTTTTAATTCATGACTCTGCTACTATAGCACAATCCTCAATTTTAACTTTTTTATGTTAGAATTTGACTGTGCTATAAGTACAAGTACAGTAATGTACATGTAATTTATTATTTCAAAATTGGGTTCTGCTATAATTCGAGGGTATTCTGTTGTATTCAAGGCAAAAGTTTTGAATATGATTATGTATTGCCATTTTGAAAATCTCTTTAATTAAACTAAATGCCTATAGGATTACTTGTGTGGTGCTACTTCAACTGTTTTTGCACATATGTACAGTGCTAATGGGAATGGAACAAACATGTGTTATGTTACTAGACATATATTGTAATGTTGATTAATAAACAGACAAGAATGTTGACAGACAGCACTATTTTGATAGACAAAACAACACAGGAACAAAAATCACTGGACCTATAATAGATGGGAACTGCTATCCAGTCTATAATTAATCAAATTTCTGTAAAATACATATTTAAATGCTTATAGATGTCAGTATAAAGTCAACTACATCATATATTTTACCCATACTAAGGTGATGCTTTTTCTTCTTTACATAAAATATACTGAGTCGCATGTATCGTATGTTGGGCCGTTACATGTAATATTACATTCTAAAATCTGCTTGGTTTCAATTTTATCTCACCCGGGGTTTAGCTATCAAAATACGATCCTGGCTTAAGGACAGATCCTGGTTATTCAATTTGCAGATAGATATCTCTCTATCAATTTTGAGGTGCTGTATTAAACTTGAGCATTACTGAGTTTCATTGTAACCTTTGATATGGCTACCAATAAACATTTTGAGATTTTCCAACTTCCTGATTTGACAGAATATGGAATTTCTTCATTGCCTCATATAGGCAGAAATACACAATTCACAATAAAAAATTTTCTAGCAGATATTTTCTGTTCAGAATTCAAATACAAGATCTCTGAAATACATATTTCTATATCAAGACAGGAACTTGGCACCTTTCCCTTGTACCTTTTATGAAATTGACACTGGGAAAGTGACACTTGCATTTATTCTGTAAACCATCAATAAGAGTTATCTCTCTTGATGATATAGTCTTGCCAGCACAACGCTCAGTACCTACAATATGCATTGCAGTCTTTGCAAAAACGCATAAAAGAGTATGCATGAAGAATATAAAATACCTATTAGGCAATTCCAAGAAAATGATTGGAAATATTTGCCTCACTTTCCTTGGAGAATTATAATTACTCAGGTTATGAATCATGATTTATATGAGCAGTGAAGTGTGACTAACAATGGGATTGACTCAAGTGTTATTATGTTATGTTATTATTATTATTGCCGCCAGCAAAGAAAAGTACGAAGTCAAAACGGAACTTCTGCCGGTTATCATACACAGACGGGGTGGAACTCTTCAACGTGGAGATATAAAAAATTTGACTCCCGCCTCTGTCCTTAAAACTGAAAATTTTAGCATCTCAAGTCCTATCATACAAAGAAGAAAAATTTCTAAAACTGGTTTCAATAATCCGTTTTAGAGATTTCCTTATTGAAACAGCAAAATTAAGTACATGTATTAGCACCTGTACATGCAGTTAACTTTTAAATTAGTTAATGAAACATGATGTGTTTGTGAACAATGAGGATAATAAAGTCCAGTCTCAAAGTGATAACAAGTATGGCAAATATTGTACATAAGCAGAGTAAATATAACTTGCCCGAAAATCTTAGATTCCAGAGAAAACAAAATCATGGTTTGCTGTGCAAATTTACACAGTCAAAATAGAATACAGTCTTATTTCTGCCTCTTGACATACCCATTTTTTATACTTAAACACTTTAAGGCATTTTAGAAAAATATAATTATAAGACGTGAAATTTTGTATCTTTTTAAACCAGTGTCTGAACATGCTCATCAATGTTGTCTCTAATTCATTGACTGACTTAATATGAATTACAAAACTTAAAACATTATAGTTTTGTTAATGATGCCTTGGGTTACATTATGTCAAAGTGATCGAGCCCATCAATTCTAAAGTTTTTATAATGGAGATGCATCCAATTCCTGCAGAATCATTAGATAAAAATTCAAGTATTCTACAAAGACTTACAAATTTTTAAAAAAAAAAGCGAAATAAATACTTTCAGTCCTATCTGCCCTATTTTTCTTTTTCTGTCAAAAGGCAAGAAAGAAAACTATATTCTTATGTCAAATTATGATTATATTTTTTTGTTTTGGTAAAACAGTGTTCTGAAGGAAAAGCATGCAAAGGAATGATGCTGTAAATTAAACTCATACCATTCACCCTGCACCTTCTACAAACTGTACATCAAATAAATCAAATGTATTGAGATATGCAGCACACATTCAATCTTTAGTGTAAGCAATCATGCATTAAATTCTACTGGCAACATATTCTTTCTTAAATGGCAATGTCACATTTTGATTTTAGGTTAATGTCAAAATACAGAGTAGGTGAAGAGATAACCAATGGGTATATACCTGGTAGCTCTAATAATTATACTTTACCTTCACATCTGATCAGAACTAGCATTTCCTATAGGCTTGTGTGTTTACAATTATATATACATTTTCTAAGAATTGATAAAGTTTGCCTTTTACATTATTGATATTCCTTAATTTTCTGTTGCATTTATCATTGCAGTGTTTAGTACTTTGGAGAAACAAAAGCAACACCTAACATGGCAAAATCTGCCCAATGCTTAGTTTGAAGGGATGAAATATGAAAGTATGGAAACATTCCCCTTTGCCTCAAGATGACATGCTTTATCCGTGGGCAAAACACCTGTGAAATACTCTGGAAATCCATGAAGGCAGTAAGAAGTTGTGAGAAAGAGAAGAATTTTATCCCCTCTTCCTTTTTTTCTTCTATGTTAAAAATGTGAGAGTACAGAAGAATAAAATCCTGTAATATATATATCAAAGTTCATACATAACTCTAGCACCATTAAGATGCTAGTATATCTACTATTAATGTGGAAAAGCTTCCAAATTCTATTAAAATATTTGTGTTCAAATTGTGGAGTTCAAAAAAGGTTGTTCAAATAAATAAGTAATTAAGTATTTAGAGTGTTATCATGGTTATTACATGTATGTATTTTCTATGGGTTAAACCGGTTTATAAATAAGTAATAACATTTCGATACTTATTTTCATATTGATACTTTTTACAACTGATATTCTTGAAACTGAAATCGTCATCATAATATCTTATACCATTAAGTACATGTAGTCTTAGTTGTTGCGGAGTTTGAATTTGCATAAAAGTTATGCACATGTGAGCTATCCCAGAAGCAACCATGATTACATGTATAATGGGGTTCATGAGGGGTTAACGTTATTTCAGTGTTTGACATAAGAAAATGCAGTTATCAGCTGCCGATTAAACAAAGGTAGGACAAAACTCACAACATACCATTAATTTTACAGTTTCCTTTGAAAAATATAGCACGTCCCCAGGGACTCAGTTATAATTATTTTGTGTGTCCCAAATTGGTTTTAAAATTATGCATCGATAACGCATAAATCATGCATAAGGGAAAACCCTGGTCAATCATGATGCATGTTTTCGGTACTTTGTCCTGTGTTTTCAGTAAATGTCCATGTTCTCCATAATTCATGATACCCATCGTAACTAAATGTTGGCAAATAATCCTCTTCCAATCCTTTAAATGCAGAGCTGCAATACTGCATGGCAAATTGATTACATCATAAGGTAACTTGACGTCATTCGGATCAAATTGGAGGGAACCTTGTTGATTTTGCCATAGAAAGAAACAGCTCCACAGATAAAGGAAAGAGGTTGATTTTTGTATTTTGAAATAGGCTTCCCTTATAAATATTGTAAATAATTAAATAACGACCATATACCATCAGGTTGAGATTTTTGTGCAATAAAGAAATACAAAAATAAAAAGGAAAGAAAGGAAAAGAAAAAAAAAATACGATCAACAGATCATCTGGGTTGCTATAGAATTAGAAAGACTAAACAGTAACTGGTACAGTAAAGCAACACACCAATGAAAGGTTCTGACGACGGACTTCCACCAGGTTTTCTGCTAAATGCTATCTCCCATATAAGATGTGTTTTAGAGAGTGTGACTTGATGAGGTTTCTTCTGAATATCTAGAGTGGAGTGGTAAAGAATGTCACAGCTATCTGCCATTCTCCCATCACTAATTCAGGTCTCAATATCCGTTCTTGTTTTTATTTTTAACTTTCGGGATTTGCATAGGAAAGATTCTAATCCCGATAGTAAACTGAACACAGGGGCTAGGCCTATATGCAGCATGTATCAGAAATATAAACTACTTTCGAATAATCTATTATCTCTGGTAATACTATAGCGTAGCACCCTTTCTTTTAAAATTCATGCTTAGTAATCCATTTCCATGGAAGACTCCGCCCCAGCCGAAGCTTCTTTTTAGTTTTCCATTGCGATAAACTAGAGGACATCAAGAGAAAATTCAATATATAAAACTTAACTGGTACTGGGAAGAATGTACTTTGAAAAGTATTTAAAAATTTTCCTAGCAAAATACCAGCATATTTCGTATGTTTTTAGCTTATTCCTCTACAAGTTTTGATACTCTCCACAACCCAGTTTATATGATCTCCAGAATCGGATATGCCTGCATTCAGTCAATTGATTTACATAAGAATTTTACGAGACAATGTTCTTCATTTTTGTTGCTCAACTGTGCTCTTAGCTAATCAAAGACATGCATGCCGCATTCTTATATATCATCTGATGTGGCAGACGTTGACTCGGGAGTCCTTCAAGGCCTATATCAATGACCTCTCGGAAGTTACAAGCTCCAACGTTAAATTATTTACCGACGACTGCCTCAACTACAGGACTATCCAAACAGATAATGACACAACTCCAACAGGACCTGGGCATTAAAAAAGGTGGGAGAGGGAATGGCAGATATGGCTTTCCATCCTCAGAAATGTACCACAATCATTTGAAACATCGTATCAACCACATGGCCATACCCTAGAGGATGTACCCAGTGACGAGTATCTCGGCGTTGCTATCAGTGAGGACCTCTCATGGCGGGAGCACATAAACTCGACAGCCGCCAAGGCAACCAATTCTGTTGGATTCTTACGTATTGGAATCTCAGAAACTGTCCAGAGTTCGTCATTAGTACGGCCAGTTCTTGAATATGCGTCATTTGTCTGGGATCCCTATGAACAACACTTAATCCAACGGCTAGAGAATGTCCAACACCAAGCAGCCAGATTCGCCACTGGGGACTACCCGTCTAGAGACTCGGGATGTGTAATAGAGATAATAAACCACCTGGGCTGGGAACCACAAGAACATCGGAGGCCTCGGAACCGTGCCATCATGTTCTACAAAATCTACCATCATGTTCCAGTCCACCATTTACATGTACTGATGAACACCAACAACCGAAATCGTGGTTCTATGGCAAACAACATCCACCAGATCAGCACCAGAGTTGACTTATACAAATACTCCTTCATTCCGGCGACCATAGTGGCATGGAACAACATCCCAGTCAAAGTCAGGAACTCGCCGTCAGTGGACAGCTTCTGGCACGCTATACAGACCATCAGCGTGTCGAGGCTTTTACACCATTAATCTGTCCATATTTTATCCACGAACACTTGAATATTAACACTCGTAACGAGTCCAATCCAAAACGCGAAGAAGAAGAAGAAAAACTTCTTATGTTAAGCAGATGAAATCCAAGTCGCCCCTGCAGGAACAAACTGACAGTACTGACTCAGAATCACAGATGGAACAGGAGGAAATCGATTTCGTTCGCCATTTCAGAATCCTACAGAAAATGGATTATCTGGAAAATGTTTGAATTTTGATGATACATTAAAAATTCTTAAACAAAGTTCTCCTGGCCATAGTCTTAAATCTGTTCCCAATGGGCGAAAAGAAAACGTTTTCTTCCTAGTCTGTACTTCAGTTACATCTGGATTTTTCTCTAACAAACAATATGATAATTATAAATATTGTGTAATGTCATCAAATTTTTGATGGATAATATTTATGTACATTTTAATGGCAAGAAAAAAGAGGAGTTACTGGCTCAGTAATGTGGCAGAAGTCACCATGGAGCTATACAATACACGAATATAAATAATATACTAGAACATATAACACATTACAAAAATATTTGATTGTAGTGCAATTACGATACCGACTTAGGACGGTCATTTAATTTGACAAAAGCCAAACAAATGGCATGCTTAACCGGTTTACGGGCCCACCTTTCCACTCACCGTAACAGCAGAACAATCAAAGGACGTACATTTAAAAATTTATAAATAATCCTCCATGTAAAGAACAAGGGTCAACAGGTATCGCATATTGAGAGGTCATAAAAATATAAACACGTAAGGTATTGTAAAATACATAATGGTATAAAATATATGCGACATCAACATGATAAACCGTGCTCTGGCAGTCTGAAAGCGAGCTAAGACCCTAGATCTGTAGGAGTCCCGACTAACAGTCAGAGGGGATGAGGTTCAGGACCATGTCTCCTCTGAAAGAGGTTTGGACAAGACCCGTCATATAGTCCCCACCGCCCTGTTAGTCAGTGTGCAACGTTCAAGTAAAAGTCTGTATAAGGCTGTAGAGGGGCCAAATACAAGACCTATAGTCTTTTTGATGATCTCAATATCATATTGTCTATTTAGAAGACGTTTGACTATTTTATTAAGACTTATCAACAGATTATTGGGATTCCTATGGGCACTAAAGCCGGCGTGGCCTAGTGGTATCGCGTCGGACTCGTGATCGGGAGGCCGGGGTTCGAGTCCCGCTCTGGCCATGCCGTTGTCCTGTGTTTCGGATGAGACAGTAAAAACCGAGGCCCCGTGTCGTGGTATGCATGGCACATTAAAGATCCCTCACTGCTTCGGGTTGGTCCGTTGCAAAGGTCAAAATTTGTATGCCCCACATCAGGCAGATGCCATCACCATATACGTGAAATATTCGTGATGTGACATAAAACAAAAATCAATCAATCAATCAATCCTATGGGCACTAACTGCGCTCCCATTATAGCAGATTCATATTTATACTGTTATGAGAGAGACTTCATGCATTCTTTTCAAACTTCTAAATGTTTCGACCTTATTCATAAGTTCAATGACACCTCTAGATATTTTGATGATATTTTTGTAATCGATAACCCTGAGTTTGAAAACTATATGTCTGACATTTATCCATCTGAACTTCAATTAAATAAAGCCATTACTTCCGACCAGGAAACACCTTTGTTTGGACTTAAATATTAAAATTGTTAACAACAATATTCATACCAACATATATATTAAATGTGATGTAAATTTCCCTTATCTGTGATGTCCCCAGACTCCCATCATATGGTATTTATATTAGTCAATCGGTTCGATTTCCTAGAGCCTGCACTAACGTTTTGGATTTTCACGAAAACAAATTCTCAGATTACTTTTAAACTTCATAGTCAGGGTTATAGATATCATAAACTTCGAAAAACTTTTGGTAAATTTTATAAATCTTATTCAGACATTTTATCTAAATTCGGAAATGTTACTTTTCAACAATATGTATCCAAAGGAATTTCCCATTCCAATTTCTACGGTGATCTAGTGTACAAACTAAGGAGGATCAAAGGTTCCGATAATTTCATATCGGCTGGTTCTAAAATTATTAAATGCCATCGACATCGACAGTATGACACTGAGATCATCGCTAAGACCATAGGTCTTGTATTGGGTCCCTCCACAACCCAATGCAGACTTTTACTTGAGCGTTGCATGCTGACTAACAGGGCGATGGGGACTCTTTGATTGGCCTTGTCCAAACCTTTTCAGAGGAGACAAGGTCCTGATCCTCGTTCCCTCTGTCGGGACTCCTATTGATTAAGGATCTGAGCTCGGTTGCAGACGGGCAGAGCACGGTTTATTTATGTTGATGTCTCCTTACATATTTTTGATAGCAACACATTATTCTATAATTGTTTCGTATGTAATAAATTTTTATTACCTCTCTCCTTGAGAAACCTGTTAATCCGTGTTCTCTATATGGAGATTATTTATAATTTTTTTAATGTGTGCCCTTTGATTGTGTTGCTTTTGCGGTAAGTGGGAAGTTGGGCGCCCGTAAACCGGTTAACTACACCAACTGAGTGAGGGTTTATTACTTCAATTGACCGTCCTAAGTCGGTATCGTAACCGCAGCACAATCGAATATTTTTGTAATGTCGTTCCGTGTATATTATGCTGTTGTCATTTTTTGTGTGCAGGTCCTTGGTGATTTGTGTAATTTGGTTCGATTTCCTAGAGCCTGCACTAACGTTTTGGATTTTCACGAAAACAAATTCTCAGATTACTTTTAAACTTCATTGTCAGGGTTATAGATATCATAAACTTCGAAAAACTTTTGGTAAATTTTATAGATCTTATTCAGACATTTTATCTAAATTCGGAAATGTTACTTTTCAACAACATGTATCCAGAGGAATTTCCCATTCCCGTTTCTACGGTGATCTAGAGTACAAACTAAGGAGGATCAAAGGTTCCGATAATTTCATATCGGCTGGTTCTAAAATTATCAAATGCCATCGACATCGACAGTATGACACCGAGATCATCGCTAAGACCATAGGACTTGTATTGCGTCCCTCTACAATCCAATGCAGACTTTTACTTGAGCGTTGCACACTGACTAACAGGGCGATGGGGACTCTTTGATTGGCCTTGTCCAAACCTTTTCAGAGGAGACAAGGTCCTGATCCTCGTCCCCTCTGTCGGCACTCCTATTGATCAAGGATCTGAGCTCGGTTGCAGACGGGCAGAGCACGGTTTACTTATGTTGATGTCTCCTTACATATTTTTGATAGTAACACATTATTCTATAATTGTTTCGTATGTAATAAATTTTTATTACCTCTCTCCTTGAGAAACCTGTTGATCCTTGTTCTCTATATGGAGATTATTTATAATTTTTTAAATGTGTGCCCTTTGATTGTGCTGCTTTTGCGGTAAGTGGGAAGGTGCGCGCCCGTAAACCGGTTAACCACACCAACTGAGTGACGTTTGTTACTTCAATTGACCGTCCTAAGTCGGTATCGTAACCGCAGCACAATCGAATATTTTTGTAATGTCGTTCTGTGTATATTATGCTGTTGTCATTTTTTGTGTGCAAGTCCTTGGTGATTTGTGTCATACATCTTTGTCAGATATCTTCTGTTTTCTCTAGAAGACAGTGATAATGAACGGACGAACAAACGATCCTTTGTAGATGACTGCGGTGCATAGTTGAAACATTTTTAAAAACTCATCATTGTTTACCAAATTCTTCGGGAACTTTCGATTACATTTACAAAAAACCGAACCAATTTATTTTCGTAAAGTTAAGAGTATTCTCGTTCTGATTGAGCCACAGCCTGATTCTAATTCGGTAATAACTTTACAACGTTATCAGACAAAAATAAAGAAAGATAAAAATTATCAGAGAAGGGTTAGTTGGTTTGAAATACTTCCAAGCTTTGATCAAACTTATATGGTTTATATTTTTTAATACACTTCCCGGTCATATGCCCTATGGGCTTTCAAAAGTAACAAATCAGTCTTAGAAACGAACAACTTTAGATCAGAGGACTGCTATTTCTGAAGCATCAAAACACGGTAAAAACGCCCAAAATTGCAATGAACATGGGAAACTGCAAAGTATAGAAACGATAAACAGCAAAAACCCATTAACTCTTCTTGTTATGATTTGTCGGATGATTTTCAATCCATTTTTCAAGTATGGCTGTATGCACAATAAGAAATTGATAGAATGACATCACGAAAAAAAAAAAAAACCCCAAAAAACCAAAAACAAAAACCAAAAAAAAAAAAAAAAACCAAAACAAAAAGCAAAATCATCAGTTGCAATGCAGTTGAGTAGGACGGTCAATTAAGATAATGCTAGTTACTCAATTGGTTCACTTGCCAACCTTCCACTCACTACAACGGCAGAACAATTAAAGGCCTTAATTTGAAAATATATAAAGTATATTCTTATTATGTCCTTATGTGTTTTATTTTTCATACCATTACAGTATATACTGTATATTTCCGTGGTGACTTCTGTCATACTGCTGAGTCACTAACTTTTCTTTCTTCCTCCATATACGTAGATAAAATAATACAGTAGATCACCGTAGAATTTGTGATGAAAAATTTCGCTGAATACATACTGTTGAATAGTCAGATTTCCGAATTCAGATAAAACATCTGAATACGATCTGTAAAATTTACCAGAAGGGTTTTACAAAATTATATATGTACATATATATTTTGTATATATTTATATATTCCGCAGTGGATACGTTGGTGTTCTGTCTTTCGGAGGAGACGGTAGAAGCCGAGTTACCGTGTAACGGTCGGGATGGAATATGAAAGATCCTTCACTGCTCAAGGGAGTGGGTGTCTGTTGTAAAATTATATAATTCTATGCAATGCATCAAGCAAATACCGTCACAGTATAACCGTGAATTGATGTAAATCAGTAACCAATCAATCAATCTGTCGTCTAACCAAGATTTAACCTGGCGTAAGATTTAGTAATCCATCACTTATACTGACGAATCAAACTCCAACTCAACTTATGATGCATTTTATCATTTCAAAATTAGTGATTTTGAAATGCCCCCCCCCCCCCCCAATGGTTGTTTTCCTTAGTCCTAACTAGATATAAAAATTATATAAGATCAGCCCCAACTTGATATACAAATGCCATCAGATTAGAAAAAGTGTAGATATCAATAAAAAGTGACAGTTATGCACTGCAGGTAACTTGGTGTTCAATATTTGTAGTGAAAGGTACATTGTCATTGGTTTAATTAAGTATTGTTTTTCTACACACCCACATCATGTCCAGTATGGAAATATATGATGTATAGTATATATTATTCAGTAAACAAATACGTCTTGACTTCATTGTCGATCGAGCGTTAAAATTTGCAAACAACCGTTACAAATTATTATGGTATATACACCAATTCACCCTTAGTCAAATTTTACCAAAACACACACTGAAAGCTTAGCAGTCGTATGCAACTGGATATTCTTGTGCAAGTAATCATTTCATTAGGAGAGAAAAGTAATATTATTTCACATTCCATGTAAAATGCATGCCTAAAATATGTATAGTTGAGTTTTCAATTACACAGATAAAATCTGTTATCATTAATTGAAACACTGCATAGGTCCATGGGTCTCTTTTCTAGGAAAATAAAACCGTAGATCCACAGTCCGAAAATCTAATTTTTAACCCAACTTGCCTGATTGGCAATCTTAAATTTGAGCGGATTTCTAAACCCGAATAATATTAATAATAATAATAATAATAATAATAATAATAATAATAATGATAATAATAATAATAATAATAATAATAATAATAATAATAATAATAATAATAAATATAATAAAACCAAGTAAAAGATATAAAAGTCAGTTATCGATTTAACCAATTTATTACAAACTCGGTTAATCTGTTGCCGAATGAAAAGTTCGTGTTCTGTTTTATAAACACAAACAACATGTGAAATACTATATCATCGTATAATGCAATATAGCCTAAAATCAATATCAGTTATACAAGACACTCAAAACTCGCGTTCCATCTAGCCCTAACAATCTCTGGATTATACTTACAAACAGGTAGAGTTAAAATTAATTGATAGTCCCTACGATGGTTATGATTTAATTGATTTAAACTAAAATTATACATCGGTTAGGCGTTTGAAGAAAGTAATAATTGTTTCAAACTTATCTCATATTTATTAATTTTTATGCTTTATTATTTATTCTTATACTTTATTTATTTTTATACTTTATTATTTTGTCATAAAGCCCCACTTTTTATTAGTTTTAAATCCTGAGTTCTGTTTTTCAATCGGCAATGTCTTTTGTGTATTCTCGAGAATCAAAGTTATTTAAACTATATAGGTTCGATAATTAAACATAATCAATAAATTGTACTTTAAGAGTTTTATAATGTAAAGATGATAGATAAATCGAAACCATAAGTCCGAAAATCATGAAAACAAAGGACATACAAAATCAGTGAAAGTGAAAACCAAATAGAAAACAACAAAAAATGTCTACTTGAAGAGCATATGGAACCCCCCTGCTGGCGTGAGATCAGGTGCCCGGTGAGAATGAGCATCTCCTGCTTGCTAGAAACATCCGTCACATATACCCAGTAGAAAGACTCAAATCGTGTAAATTCCAAATACATTTCAGTCAAAGTAGGTAACCTTCTAGTATAGAAGGTGTCAAATCTTTGTAAAATGATCGGATCGGTCTCAGTCCAGAATATCATTTAAAAGTAAAAAACGAAGAAGTACCGAAGGGTAAACCATATCTCATAGTCCATAAAATAAAAAGACAATATCGTAAATAGTGTCATATTCAGACAAATGCGAACCACAATAAAATCGAGGCGAAAGTCTGGATAACGAGATATCATATTGTGTAATAAGAGTCACGTAACGACCATAGAACTTCCTCAGTGACGTTGTTAGTCTAGCACAGATATAACCCTGGTTGAGTACATTACCTGAAAGTCGCCTAGCGCTCAGAACAAAGTCATTATCAACAAATAGTTGGGATTCCTATAGGTACTAACTCCGCGCCTCTGATAACAGATTTATTTCTTTATTGTTATGAAAGGGATTTTATGGTTTCTCTTCAAAAATCAAAACGTTTTGACCTCATTGACAAATTCAATAATACTTGCAGATATCTGGATGACATTTTGGTTATCGACAACCCAGAATTCGAACAATTTATATCAGAAATTTATCCACCAGAGCTCACATTGAAGAAAGCTAATACTTGAGATAAATCTACACCTTTCTTAGATTTAAACATCAAAATTATCAACCACCTAATATATACTAATATTTAGGATAAACGTGAGGATTTTGGATTTCCCTTACTTGGATGGCGATGTCCCTCGACTCCCATCATATGGTATCTATATATCTCAATTAGTTCGATTTGTCAGAGGCTGCACCGATGTTTTGGACTTTCATAAACGAAATTTACAAATTACTACTAAACTTTTAACTCAGGGTTACAGATATCACAAGCTAAGAAAAACATTCGGCAAATTCTTCAGATCTTATTCAGAACTTCTATCTAAATTTGGAAATATTTCTTTTCAACAGTATGTATCCAATGGAATTCCCCATCCTTATTTTTACGGTGATCTCGTATGTAAACTAAAGAAAGTAAAATGCTTCGATAACGTTATTTTATCATGTAATAAAATAATCAAACGTCTTCTAAATAGACAATATGATGTTGAGATCATCAAAAAGACTATAGGTCTTGTATTTGGCCCCTCTACAGCCTTATACAGACTTTTACTTGAACGTTGCACGCTGACTAACAGGGCGGTGGGGACTATATGACGGGCCTTGTCCAAACCTCTTTCAGAGGAGACATGGTCCTGAACCTCGTCCCCTCTTACTGTTAGTCGGGACTCCTACAGATCTAGGGTCTTAGCTCGCTTTCAGACTGCCAGAGCACGGTTTATCATGTTGATGTCGCATATATTTTTATACCATTATGTATTTTACAATACCTTACGTGTTTATATTTTTATGACCTCTCAATATGCAATACCTGTTGACCCTTGTTCTTTACATGGAGGATTATTTATAAATTTTTAAATGTACGTCCTTTAATTATTCTGCTGTTACGGTGAGTGGGAAGGTGGGCCCGTAAACCGGTTAACCACACCATTTGTTTGGCTTTTGTCAAATTAAATAACCGTCCTAAGTCGGTATCGTAATTGCACTACAATCAAATATTTTTGTAATGTGATATATGTTCTACTATATTATTTATATTCATTTATTGTATAACTCTATGGTGACTTCTGCCACATAACTGAGCCAGTAACTCCTCTTTTTTCCTTGTAATTTGAACATGCTCTGAAATAACGGTTTAACTGAGATATGAATACACCGTATGCGTGCGATAATGGAATGTTGCTACATATGAAAGGAAAGCTTGTGATAGCGAAATTGAAATCAGGCTTAAGAAGCCAAGATATTTTAAAAATACAAACAATACAAGTCTGTTCAATAAGCAAAAGTATTGTCTACTATTCAATATATATTTGTCTGTTATGCAACTAGATATCAGGAAACAAGTAATTTAGTTTCGATTTCTGAACTGCACTGCGCCTATATGTTTTTAGGAATGGTAATCCATGTTAATCTGTGATACGATTACAAATTTTTTGAAAGTGATGTAAGATTCCGCGCGCTATTTTTCCATCTCAAAATCAAGTTAATATTCTTATTAGGAAAATATGTATTGACACGCTAATGTGTTCGTTTTCATCAAAACACGTTTATTTAATTTATCAATTCATTGTTTACAAAACTTTACCGCTTTTATTTGATGGTCATTATAATAGTTTCCTTTTGTTAGAATTTTTTGGGCATATTTATCAGGATCGATTTTCTAAACATGAATGTACATTTAATATCTGATCAATCTGCATAAGTGTTTCTGATCTACATTATGTGATATCAGAGTATATGTAAAGCGCTACACGTTCATTTTTCGTCAGTATGATGTTTTATTATTGCCTCATATTATTCACAAATTATCTAATTTATTTCAGCATGAGATCGGTAATACTGCAAATATTCCTCATGTCCATTTTCGTTATTGCGACCTATGGAGTCGATTGGAAATGCGCAAATAAGGCACCTCGATGGTCTAAAAATGGATGTAGTATTGCAAATGGATTGCCGAATGCTTTCAGAGGAATATTTGTTGCAGCATGCAACATTCATGACGTTTGCTATAAATGTGTAAGTATCTCCTTTTTACATATGTTTGTCCTTCAGGACCACGAAGAAGGAAATGATTGTTTCATTACTAATATAATATATATGAAGCATATTACATATGATATTTAAATGATTATATCAATGTTTTCCTTTTTCAGACATGTAACATTTAAAATACATGTCACTGTAAGAAGCAGCAAAATCTGAAACAAAAATATGAAATGTGGCCATTTATGATAATGAAGTTTGAATACAAATATTTTGAATTTGAGAAAGATTCGTATCAATGTAAAATACGAGAATAAGTGGTGTCACATGACTATGGCACTAACAACAATGTACCACAGTGGACATTCACGAACCTCTGAAATTCAGAGGTGAGAACATGTGCCCGGGAGGAAGAACACAGACAAATATTTTTTACAAACAATATTGGCCTTTTTCTTTCTTTTTTTTTAAAGTCAAATTTGTACTGTTGCTGAAGAATACTAATAAATAATACTAAATACTTATAATAATGACACACTAATTTCAATTATTTGGTTACATTATAGGGACAAATGCTTTCCACTTCTAGAGAGACATGTGACCGCATGTTCGCCTACAACCTCAGAGACCGATGTCGTAGATACAGATACAACCGTCGGTTCAAGGGCTGCGATAAGGCAGCGAAACTTTACTTTTATGCTGACATCACACACTGTGACAAAGGTTACCACAACCCTTCTCCTATTTTCTGCAAGGCCAGATGGGTAAAACCGTGTATTTCTTTGTAAGGACATAACATCTGAAACACTTTATATTGAATGTTATTAAAGTTATGCATTATATGATAAATTGTCTTATAGCATTTTTTTCAATCAAGGAGATTTTTCTATCATTTCAGTGTAAAGAATTGATAATTGCTCTTATATATCTCTGTCTAAACCAGATATCTTTAAAGATACTATCATAAGGATACAGGGAAGTTTTACGTCAACATTTCACAGGTTTAATAGCGGCATAAAACACAAAAGGGAGCATAGTAGGATTCTTCAAAATCTACTAGAACTTGTAACTCGTATCAGACAACCATTTTTGTATTTTGCATAGCGCTGGTGTTGGTAATGAGCAGGGAGGTTTGCTATATAAAGAATCCAAATATGAAGCTAGAATTAACCTTTTTGTACATTATTTGAAATTAATGATAATTTGTTTTAATGATTTAGTATCTTGATACATTACCTACATGGTATATTGGTTGACCCGAGTAACTAACCCATTTGACAAACTGATGGTATTTCCTCTACACTTAAATCTGTAGTGACCCTGCAATAGAACAACAAATGAATTTCAAAATGTTAAAACGATAATTTATTAATAGATAATTTCTACTACCAAGAACAAAATGTAAGAGTCTAAGGCATATAAAATATGCTCGCACATGGATTATCGATTCTGAAGCCGCAATAGCAGCGCTATAAAATTATGTGTCAATCTCTTCATGATGAAAATATATCTGACTCGGCTGTTTCAGACCTGAACTTTCATATAGTTATGGGATCGACATAATATGGACCTCTATTTAGAGAGCAAACATTCAACTATTAATTCATAGTGAAAAGCTGTGTCTGTATCCAAAATGATAATCAGAAGAATGCTAAGGTACCGCTTTAGATAATTACTATATTTAATGAATATACCTTGAACATTCAGAAATAGGAAATCGCAAAGGTCCATAACTTTAAATTTCTGCTATACATATGCATTATCTATAGAATAATTAAATTTTTTCAAGAGTGATACGAATCGTTTCCTCTATATCAGAAAATAACAAAACACTGAAGTATCTTGCCGTCTAATCATATTCTTAGGAGATTGTAATCTATAGACGATGCTTTGGGTTTCAAAACGTTTCAAAGGTGTCTTAATGTTGTAATTCCTGAGTAGAAATCAACGTTAAATGTGTTAAATAGAAATTTATAATCGTAGAAGTAACTGAGGTATTAGAATGCATTTCAGAGAGCGCCCCGGACTGAAACAAGTGTAAAAGTTAAACGGTATTATTTGCACATATGGAACAATCATACTTCAGTGTATTTCATGTACAGTCACTTATGTAAGGCATAACGATTCTCACAAGAAAATAAAAAGTAGTAAGCCGTATAATTATATAGGGCATATAAGTTTTGGGAAAAAAGACACCTGCCTTAGCTGTATGACAAAAGTCGTCAAGAACTTGCAGATCAAAGAAGAATAAGCAGAAGAAAAGACTTCACAAAATATTCGATTGTAATGCAGTTGCTATACCAAGAACGGTCAGGTGAAATGACAATCATAACACATTTTGTTTGGTTAACTGATTTTACATGAACTAATCAAAGAATGAAACATAATCTCTTTGACAATACATATATGGAAAAGAGAGCCTCATTCATATAAATATTATTCAATATATATGATACATTTGTTTGAATTCCTTGCACAGAATCGTGATCGGTAATATAATTTGTGGAACAAACTTCCCATAGCTAAAGATATAGGGTTCTTAAGTAAGCCAACTCTAACATGAAAACAAAATTGTATGATGTAGAATCACCCTGTGTATTGAAGGAAATTGAAATGCTAATATGTGAAAATATACGTATACATTCATAGAGTATAAAAATATGGCAATTTCTATGAAATACCTTGAAATTCAGAAAAGGCGTGTCAATGGTATTTAATAAATATTTAAGAAGAGAATTAGGTTGTCATTGTAAATTAGCAATAAACTTATACTGATACTTTATTTAATATTTCTGTTTCCGATACAACTTAAGTATAAAAGTTCCTAGATTAACATAATATTGTTTAAGGCTATTTTGGAGTACTATATACCGTACATGGACGAGACGCTTAATTAAATTTTGTTCTGTTATTTATTCACGAGGAGACTTTCATGTATGTACGCAGAGGTGAATTATATTTGTGACGTCTGTATGTAAGGGCATTCACTGCGGGTGTGGCTAGCCAAACAGGAGACCCTCACCCCCGCGTACCTTGTCTCACCTCTGCAATTCAGGGGTCAGTGAATGTCCACTGTGGTACATTGTTGTTAATGCCATAGTCATGCAACACCAGTTACTTTCGTATTTTCTATTAACGTTACACTTATTCCCTTTGCAGTGTGGACCTCGTAAAAAGTTCCCGACCGAGGGATTGACTCTTATTATACCCTTTTTCCTGATGATATGTGACTGTGGCATTTTCTACATAGTGTTTTTTTTTCACATTCATGTATATGTACATGTGCTGGATTATATTTTTTTGGTCTGTATTTGTATTTAAGGGCACGGCGGGTGTGTCTAGCCAAACAGGAGACGTTCACTCTTTCTGGGCATCTGGTCTCATCTCGTAATTTCAGGGCTCCGTGAATTAGCATTGTGGTACATTGTTGTCAGTGCCATAGTAATGTGAAACCAGTTACTTTCGTATTTTACATTATACATGATGTCTGATTATTAAAAACACATACTAAATTGTAATTAAAAATCATAATTAAAACTTAAAATGAGGTTATGGAGACTGTTAGTATAAAGATAATCACTCATGAACGAAGGAATATCAAGAAGTTTTTTTTAAATATATTTTTGTATAGTGCTTTCATAGTATATAAAATTAAGTACCAGTATTTCTAAGAATCATGCATGTGATATATATAATGATTTATGATGATAAAAGATTTCACACAATTCTACCCTATTCATACTTAGTAGAGTCATAAAAATATCATAGTCTAATTTTCCCATTTATTTTCTATTTGAAAGCATACTTACTTCAAAATATATCGACCCAGGGGTTTTTTTCTTGCTATATATCCCATACAAAAGGGTAATATTTATATAACAATTCCACCAAAGACCAGGACGATGGTGGTTATATTGCTGCATTTTTTGTTTTAATGATTCATTAAACTTTTTTCGCTATCAAAAAATGTGTGTTTTTAACGTAGTTTAAAGGAATAGTCAAATTAATGAAATAAGCAATATTAAAAATTTCTAAATAAATTATCTCCCCTTGCGAGCTTTTCAGACTTGAAACAACGAAAACATGATAAATGGCGACTTCAATGGAAGAGGAAACATTTGGCGGTAAATGTTCAATATCTTTATTTACCAACACATCATGTGGTTATTCGGTGCATTACTCAGTTGATAAAGAAATTATAAAACTGAATCGATGTAAAAGATCGATTACACGCCATTTGCAAAGTTTTCAATCAACAATAAAGACATTGGATGCGAAGGGCAGCTGATTGCCTTAAGATGTGGCCTATTAGACTATTTGGTGTCCTTATGGGACAGGTCAACGAGCAAATTTTGCAGGCGGGGTGTCATTGATCCTTCGATCAACATTTCTAGTTACAATGTAATTTGGATTTTGGGATATTATTCATGCAATTCTTGCTAACAAATAATATAATGTCAACCTTGTCATGATGAGAGAGCATTGAATTAGGGTCAAGATCAAATAGTTTAAATGTCATTATTTTGTACAATGCAATTAATACAAACATCAAACATCATTCATTGAATGTATTAGGCTTCCTAATTTATGTTAGATGTATATCAAAGTAAAATCAAATGCTAGAATAGTTATTTTTATTGAAGAACATCTGCAAGGGATCTGATGTAATCCATACAATTGTTGTCATCTATAATATGTATAGGGTTGTCTGCTTTTAAATATAAAATGAATACTTAAAAATTGAGTAAAATTGATAATTTTGAAAATAAAGATTTTTGACTTTTTGAATATTGATTTTTTAAAAATAGAACAAAAAGAAAACACACAAATATTATTTTTTAGACAAAATGTATAATAGGGGTTCATTATATTCCATGTCATTAATTTTTCCAACTGACATGGGCTTGCGAGAAATTAAGCTTCAAAAATGGTCAAATTTTAGGATTTTCAATGTATCATTTTTTCAGGCATGGTTTATACTTTATGACAGAAGAATAAACAATTCACTCTGAAATAGAATATGGTTGTTATTACTGAAATAAAAAAGCCAATTTTAAAAGTAAATCGAAATTCTCTTATTCTGTTGCCATGGAAACGATATTAGGATAATAGAAATGTTTATTTGGATGCATTTATTTATATTTTGCTTATACTTTTCTAATTTTGTGTCTTCAATTTTTGAAAAGGTTATAGATTTATTCAGGAAAATAACTCCCAAAAATTCAGATTTATTTATGACATCCTTTTAGAATAGTTTCCATGGTAAACAATTTTTGTTTTATTCTTGATGCTTTATATTGCTTAGTAACTGCTTACTTAGTCTTTTTTGATATTCTTGAGAGATGATAAATCATGTCCTGCATGATTCTTAGCTTAGAAATACTGACACTTAAAATGAAAATGAAGGGGCTCGTGTTGAAGTAATGGAGCTGCGGCTAGAAATAAAACAAGGGATTTATATGCTATTTATTTATTTAAATATTTATAGAAAAAAAACCTTTCATTTAATTCAAGATTACAAGATAATTAGAGCTAACACATTAACTATTTTGTTTTATTTGGTAAATTTATATATAATTCGAAGTAGTCCTCCAAATGGAAGTCCGGTACATAAAAAGTAAAGGAACACAAACACTCTATATTGCAGATTGTCAGCTTCACGACCTTTACCGAGAAATTTAAGAGACAACAAATACAAAGCTATGTAAAATCCATGTTCTCAAAAAATACAAATGCTTCTGTATGTTTAAAACGTAAACATGGATTTTTCTGAGCTTTGTATTTGTGATCTATTAAATTGCTTGGTAAAGGTCGTTAGCCTTAAAATTTGCAATAGAGTGTTTGTTTTTCTTTACTTTTAATACATAATTCATTTTAAAACCAGAAAAAGTAGTTTCTTCAAAATGTATTTCGACTCTGTAATCCGTAGAAATTCGTTTGACACTATGTGTATAAAATTAGCCAAGAAGGGTTTTCTATTGTTTTTTTTTTTTCATAAGGAGTATCAAAATTTTTGTAGTTTACTATTCACACACATATTTGATCAATGCCCTTAAAAGGCTTAAACAGAAATATAGATCCATGTATATATAAGGGAGAAATTTGAGTTCGGAAGTTACCAATTTCAACATTGCGTACCATTACATATATATATATATATATATATATATATATATATATATATATATATATATATATATATATATATATATATATATATATATATATATATATATATATATATATATATATATATATATATATATATATATATATATATAAGAGTATATCTCATAAAAAGAAGCTTAAACGGTATATAAAATGCATTTCTGACATATATATATATATTTATATATATCGTTAAAGAAAATATTTAATAATATATAACTATGGACTTTTTACAAGGTGAATATGCTGTGATACTGATCAGAAAAAGAAATATTGAATGGCAATATTTCGGCAATGTTTAATGTTTTCCAAAGAACTGTCAAAAATTTCAGCCAATGGTGATGGGTTTAATAATAGATGACCGGTATATAATGATGTAACAGTGGCCTTGTTGTGGTAAAAAGACAAAATTCCACTATATGGCCTAGAGTTCAATTATTATCCAATATGATACTGGTTCTAGATTCATAATAATAATATAAAGCTCTGAAAATACAATAAAAGAAAAAAGAGGAGTTACCGGCTCAGTTATGTGGCAGAAGTCACCATGGAGCTATACAATACATGAATATAAATAATATAATAATAACAATCATAAATAAATGCAATACACTGATGATAAATTAAAAAATATATAAATAAATAAAATTAAAATAAAGTTATTTCCCTTTAGATATGAAAATAATTAGTATTTTATATAGCTCCATGGTGACTTCTGCCACATAACTGAGCCGGTAAGTCCTCTTTTTTCCTTTATAGAAAAATACAGAAATAACCAATTAGGTAATTTCACACAGTTTGATCACAAAAATTAATACAAACGTCACAGATACGTTATATAATAAATAAGCATAATTACAAATTAAATTATAATAAATTACCTGCATGTGAGGTAGAGCTCTAATGTACTAATCTCACTGTAGTCTGGACAACTATGGTATGGATCTAATGAAAATAATAACAATACTCCATAGAAAAAGTCCATACTATATGATCACATTCAAATATATAATTATACAATTTGATGATCAAGTAAAAATGAATGACAATATAATTGGGAAAAATTATACAAAAACTTGAAATCAATAGAATACAAAATTATTACAAATTTCATATATTATTCACAAAATACATAATAAAATAATACTTACAATCAGCTCTTTTAAGTTACAAATCTAATAATTATCAAATGTAGGAATTATCAATTCATTAAACCATGCATTCACTTTAAATATCTTTCTATCAATGACAAAGAGGGAATATAAAGGCCAAAAGAAAAAGTTCTTAATTCAAAGTAACCAATAAAGATATGTTTTACATGTCAATGACCTAAAGTGACCTTTGTGATGTAATTACACTTCCTGTATATAGAAATAAATACGAACAAAGGAGTACCTCTGGAAATCCCCTTCTATAAATAAATGTAGATGTTAAATGCATGTACATAGAAAATACATATATCAAAAACATGACTACATTAATTATAGAAAATTAATGAGTTACAATACAATCCATGCAAATATATAATAACTAAAAAATGATAATTTATTACAAACATAGTAATAAATGACTCTACTACATACACCCCCTCTTTCAAAAATGTCGTCCCGACATCATAAGAATATAGGTTGATCTTACAATGAATTGAAAAAAAATTACAAAATGAGAAAAAAAAAATGCTGATTGTTTTACTTAAAATTAAAAAAAATGATCTTACTGACATACAACATTCTGCACTCTATACAAATGTAAAGATGATGGATAAATCCAAACCACAAGTCCAAAAATCATGAAACCATAGAACATACAAAATCAGTGAAAATGAAAAAAAAAAATGGAAAATAACAAAATATGTCTACTTGAAGAGCATATGTGAACCCCTGTGATGGAGTGAGATCAGGTGCCCGGGGAGAGTGAGCATCTCCTGCTTGCTAGCAACACCCGTCACATATACCCCGCAGAAAGAGTCAAATCGTGTGAATTCCATATGTATTTATATATGGAGAAGTCGAAGTAGCTAACCTTCTAGTATAGAAGGTGTCAAATCTGTGTAAAGTGATCGGAATCGGTCTCAGTCCAGAATATCATTTAAAAGTCTGGATAACGAGATATCATATGGAGTAATAAGAGTCTCGTAACGACCATAGAACTTCCTCAGTGACGATGCTAGTCTAGCACATATATAACCCTGGTTGAGCAGCTTAACTGAAAGTCGCCTAGCCCTCAGAACAAAGTTATTGTAATTTGAACATGCTCTGGAATAATGTATTAATATATGAATACGCCGTATGCGGGCGATAATGGAATGTTGCTTCTTATGAAAGGAAAGTTTGTGATAGCGAAATTGAAATCGTCACGTTTGTCATAGAGTGAGGTGTTCAATTGACCATTAATGTCGAAAGACAACATAATATCTAAATACGAAGTAGAATTACTAGTTTCTGTGGTTTCATTGACCTCCAGTTCACTTGGATAGATGATGCTAAGGTAATTCGCGAATGAAGGATTATTAATTGAAAGCAAGTCATCTATATATCTGTAAGTAAAATTGAAGCCAAGAGCCAATTGTTTTTTTCCTTGCGAAAGCAAAGACTGAATGAACTCAGCTTCGTATGAATAAAGGAATATGTCAGTCAGAAGCGGAGCACAGTTAGTGAAGAAGTTAACTATTAAATAAAATACTATTAATACATAATTCACCTTCAAAAATTTAAAACATACAGAATATGACATTTGATAATCAAAAATGAAATTAAGGAACTGACTGACTAACTGATATCTCTTTCAAAAATTTACATTCATTAAGTTTTTCCTGCTACAATGATAAATAGGGTTTTTGCTATTTCCTCACTATTTACAGACTGGAAAATCCCTGTAGATGATAAGGACTGAAGGTAATCAGCTCGGATCTTCCACTCTGGTCCAGAAATTGATGTAGCTTGCTGCTTCACAATATATTCTCCTCCCCTCATCCAATGTGGTTTCAGCCGGGGCCTGGTAGATGGTGGTCTTCTATTTACATCTTCCGGCATAACATTAGATTCAGCAGACACAGAATCACTTGAATCTTGGTTGTCAAGTGGACGAGCGTCCTCATCATTTTCTGTGTTCTGCACAGTTGCAGCAAGGGGCTGATCGTCATCAGTGTTGCTGGCAAGTAGGTGTAGGTGGCATATTTGTCAAAGGCGGTATATATGGTAAATCTTGGCCTGGTGGTGTTCCTTGTGATGCAGGTCCGTCCTGAGCAGGTGCGCTAATATTACTTTGTGTAATATGATCTGCTTCCTGTATCTGGTACATTTCATCATTATCACTGTCCGACTCTTCTGTTGGTGTAACTGTTTTACTTTTCTGTCTTGGTGATACCTTTGGTTTTATCTTTCTGTGATGTTTGGGGGTAGGAATTGTTGGAACTGTTTCTTCTAAATAACCTATTGGCAGTAGTAAATTACGGTGGAGTGTTCTGCGTTGTTTCTCATCATTCTCTTTGTGCACAATATAAACAGGAACCTCAGAATTTGGTTGGCTATGAACTATGTATGGTGACTCTTCCCATTTATCCGACTTGTGTTTTCCGTCCCAAGCAACGATTTTTACTAACACTCGATCCCCTGGTTGTAAAATAGCACTTCTGACCCGCATATCATATATTTTCTTCTGTCTGTTCTGGGCCTTTTTAATATTGTATAGCTCCATGGTGACTTCTGCCACATAACTGAGCCAGTAACTCCTCTTTTTTTCTTTGAGCCAGATGGTAAGACTCTTCTAATCATGATCTCAACGTCTCAATGTATTTTCTTTGTGATGGTTTAGATTGAGATTGTTGAGTGTTAAACATCACATCAACAGCTAATCGAGGTTCTCGTCCGAACATCAAAAAGAATGGTGATTGACCTGTCGTCTCTTGTTTGGTACAGTTATTTGCGTGAACTAAAGGAAGTATACATGACTTCCAGTCAGGCTTCTGACTATTCTCTAAACTACTAAGCATCTTCAGCAGAGTTCTATTGAATCTTTCACATGCACCGTTTCCCATGGGGTGATAGGGTGTTGTCCGTGATTATTGATACCCATGATATTACATAGCTCCTTGATAATGCTGGATTCAAATTGTGGGCCTTGATCGGTGTAGATCTTCAATGGTATGCCATAATGCACTATAAAATTGTTGAAAATGACTTCTGCAGTTGTTCTGGCAGTGGAATTCTTGGTTGGTATAGCCTGTGCATATCGCGTAAAATGGTCTGTAATAACAAGGATGTTGCTGTATCCTCCCTTGGATGTTTCTAAAGTAAGGTAATCCAAACAGACAATCTCCAGTGGTTGGAATGATTTGATGTTTACCAACGGTGCACGCTCATTTGTAGGTGTTTTACTAAGCACACAACGTTTACACTTGCTGATATAATTTTCCACATCCGCTGTCATGCCATACCAAAAGAATCGGTCCCTTATTAAACTTGTGGTTTTGTCTCGACCTGGATGACCCATGTTGGAATGAAGCCGGTATAACACAGTGCGAATGCATGATCTTGGTAACACAATCTGTGATTTCTTTTTACCGTTGATGTCTATGTCTCGCATCAAGACTCCATTCTGGATGTGTAGTTTATCAAAGTTTCTATAGAGTAGAGAATGGTATTGTTGACTTCTGAATGGTAAACAGTATCTAGAAGGTTTGGTTTTCCTAGAAACATATGGTAACCAATATTGGATTACTGAATCTTCTTGTTGATGTCTTTTAATATCAATTTCTGCAAAATCTGGTAAAGGTAGTAAATTATCTATTGGATGAGTGGTAACAGTTAGACTTTCAATGTATGGAATTTCAAGGTTGGCATTACATATAGCTTTGATGGTTTCTGATGTTATATAAGAATCTTCTTGATGTATTGGAATCCTTGATAAGCAATCTGCATCTGTGTTTAAAATTCCTGGTTTGTATTTGATGTCAAAATTGTAGTTGGCCTGTGCAGCAACCCATCTCTGACTTGTCGCATCTAACTTTGCCGATGTCATGACATAAGTTCAGGGGGTTGTTGTCTGTGTAAGCGGTAAATTTAGCTCCATACAGGTAATCTTGAAACTTTTCAAAGACTGCCCACTTGAGAGCCAAAAACTCAAGTTTGTGAGTTGGATAGTTCTTTTCACTTTTTGATAGACTACGACTGGCATAAGCGATGACCCTTTTCACATCATCTTGGACCTGGTACAAAACGGCACCTAGACTGCTTGTTGACGCATCTGTGTGTAGTATGAATGGTAAATTATAGCTGGCATAACCTAAGATGGCATAGTTTTTCTTTCAAGGTGTTAAATGCAGCTTCGTGTTCAGAATTCCATATCCATCCAGCTGGAGGAGGTTTTGGTTTAGCTCCTTTTCTAGTTTTTGTCTTCGAATCTGGTAATAGATCATTCAAGGGTCGTGCTATGTTAGCAAATCCTTCAATGAAGCGACGGTAATAACCGACAAAACCTAAAAATTGTCGTACTTCATCTGGATTGGATGGTGTTGGCCAGTTTTTAACCTTGTCAATCTTACTTGGGTCTGAGGAAATTCCTTCTTCAGACACAATGTTTCCAACATAACGAACCTCGCGTTTAAAAAAAAAATCGCATTTCGTGGGAGACAACTTCAGATTCACATCACGAAGACGTTTAAATATCAGCTCAACTCGCTCTAGATGTTCATCAAAATCTTTAGAAAATATTATGAGTTCGTCCAAGTAGATGTAACAGATACTTAGATGTAACCCTTCAAAACACTGTTATATCAAGCGCTGGTATGTGGCTGGAGCGTTAACTAACCCAAAAGGCATGCGATAGTATTCAAAGAAGCCTAATGGACCAACAGTAAATGCTGTACGTTCTTTGTGGTCTTCTTGTACCTCTATTTGATGATAGCCACTCTTCATATCAAGTAAATTTAAAGGTATATATGTTCTATATTTATTATGGTAAAAAACTTATTTCCACTGAGGGCATCTAATATATCTTCTACTCGTGGCAATGCATACGAATCTCTTTTGGTGTGCATGTTCAAATGTCGATAATCCACGCACATTCTAAGCTCGTTGTTTTTCTTCCTGACTAATACGATGTTGCTTGACCAGGGTGATTTAGATCGTCTAATGATACCAGCATCAAGTAGCTGTTGCAGATGTTGTTTGACTTCATTGAACATGGCTGGTGGTATTCTATGTGGTCTTTGCTTGAAGGGTTATCGTCATGTAGTTCAATTCGGTGTTGGGTTATATCAGTATGACCAATGTCAGCATCGGCTGTTGAAAATACGTCACTATACTTTTCAATTAACTTCTCGCCTAATTTCACTTGGTTGAACGTTAAATCATCTCTCTCAATCGTCACGGTATCCAGTAAATTGTTAGATGTATGTGCGCCTTTACAGATGTTAGTATCCTCTATGGTAACTGGTTGTACTTCACAAAGAACTGACTTGGGTGATAATTGTACTGTGCGTGTTGTTACGTTGTCAATACATACTTGAACTAGGCTACACACTGAATAGCTATAGTTGATAACAGTTGGTTCAATGTCCAAATCAGATGGAATTATTGATTGCGATGTTGCATGAAGTAAAGCTGGTGTGGACTGGTATGGTAGAGATTTATCAATGTAACTTGATACTGTGACACTAGAATTCGGTGGAATGGTGACAGGTTGTTTTTCTGCACATTTCACAATTCCCAATCGGTTATTCTGTTTCCGAAGTTCATTTTCATGTAGTGTTGTTGTGCTGAACGTTAAGTACCATGGGATGAATAAGTTTGCTTTTTGCAAGTACTGCTCTCCATATCTCGTTTGAACAGACGACAGCAAATGGTGTAAAATGTTTGTCCCAAGTAATACAGGTACATTGCCGTTATAATTGCTATCTGGTACCACAAGGATGGGATAATTGGTAGAGGAATCTAAACATGATGGTAACCCAGCCGACATAATGGATGCTTCTATATATCCAGAGTATGGCAACACACCACCATCAGCACACTCAATATGTAGAAAATCATTCATGGGATGTAGTGTCAGATGTTGAAGGTTATGTTGATAAAATGATTCACTTACTGTTGATACTGTTGAACCGGTGTCCAAAAGTGCTTTTACTTTTTGATCTTCAATGTATATTTCAACTTCTGATGCATTACCAACTAGATATGTATTCTTTTATAAGCTGGACTAGGACTTCTTGTTCTAGCAAGACCTAAGTTCTGCCCTGGGGCGTAGGCCTGTTGAACTGTGGTCTAAGATAACACGACATCCAAAAGCCAAATGTCCCTCCTGTCCGCAACGATAACATATTGGACCACTTGAGTTATTGGTATCAGCTTGGTACTCGTCATACTGGCTATTACCCTGGTTGTAACCATCATAGTTGTAATACTGTCTATCATGCCACTGTCTTTGCCTTCTTCCTCTGTGTCTATGTCCTCTATTCTGTTGTACACCATGTCTACCATTGTTGTTATTCTGTTGTTCCTTAAGACTTAAGTGTTTGACTTAAGTGTTATTATACCTTTTCCCTGATGTTATGTGGCTTTGACACTTTCTATACAGTGTTTGTTCACATTCATTTATATATACAGTGTTGAATTATTATTGTTTCGTCTGTGTGCAAGGACATTCGCGGCGGGTGTGACTAGCCAAACAGGGGACGCTCACTCTTCCCGGGCACCTGGTCTCACCTCTGAATTTCAGGGGTCCGTGAATGTCCACTGTGGTACATTGTTGTTAGTGCCATAGTCATGTGACACCAGTTACTTTCGTATTTTGCATGAATGTCACACTTATTCCCTTTGCAGTGTGGAGCTCGTGAAAAAGTTCCCCGCGGAGGGTTTGACGTAAGTGTTATTATACCTTTTCCCTGATGTTATGTGGCTTTGACACTTTCTATACAGTGTTTGTTCACATTCATTTATATATACAGTGTTGAATTATTATTGTTTCGTCTGTGTGCAAGGACATTCGCGGAGGGTGTAGCTAGCCAAACAGGGGACGCTCACTCCTCCCGGGCACCTGGTCTCACCTCTGAATTTCAGGGGTCCGTGAATGTCCACTGTGGTACATTGTTGTTAGTGCCATAGTCATGTGACACCAGTTACTTTCGTATTTTGCTTGTCACCTTTTGTTGATTCATCTCTTTTCCGATTCCCCTTCTCTAATTGGTTGACCTTAGTAGTCAGCTGTTGAATCATTCCTTTTAGTTCTTGAAATTCAGATGTCTGTCCGGTGGCTCCATCTGTTGACACAGCCATGTTAGCCTGGGCTTTCTTGCAGCTATGCTCTTGTTCCATCAGTCGTACTGCCTTTCCAAACTCATCAAAGTCATTGATCTGATCATACTTGTAACCACTTATGTCTTTGAGCCATTGATGAAGAACATTCCAGTAACGAGATTTTAATTTGTCATTTGCCTCACTTCGCTTCATCACTCCTTTTATGACAGCTTTACGAAAAATCTCTTCAAGACGACAACTCCATGCCATACTATCTTCATCCTTCTTCTGTGTACTGCTGTAAAATTCTTCTAGTATCTTCTCGCCTCGTTCTAATGTTCCAAAAACACTATGCATCTTATCCAAAATATCCTTGATCATTGCTTCTGGACCTAGGCGCATTGCTACCTTTCCTGCATCCCCTCTCGGTGATCGACGGATGGCCTGGGCAATTGATTCTTCGCTGTAGTTTTCCTTGATGAGACAGTCAACCCCATAACGCTATAAGTCATATGATGTGTCGTGTTTGTTGCCATCACCAGAGAAACACAAGACCTTTGGAATGTGATGAGCCAACTTTGATGTGATTGATCCAATACCTGGTTCTTGCTTGACTGTAGCATTTCCATCATCAGCTTTCATCTGTTTAACGAAGTCTACCATCCACTGTTTCAGGTCTGATGCAGAATCAGCTTTGGGCTTCACATTTATCTCTTTGAAGGCTACAGCAATGGCTCCCAGTTCTTCTTCATTCAATTCTGCCATGACTCCTATATAGTTTCTCTCTAATTTTAAGTACTTAATTTAATACAAAGTTGCCCAATTGCACAAACAATTTTCAAATCTTACAATGAATACTAAGTGTTTTATGCAATAAGGAAATTAAATGTAAATGTATAGACAACTTGTGATTGAATTTATATATATATATATATATATATATATATATATATATATATATATATATATATATATATATATATATATATATATATATATATATATATATATATATATATATATATATATATATATATATATATATATATATATATATATATATATATATATATATATATATATATATATATGTGTGTGTATATATATATATATCAAAAATTCAATTCAACAATTTAATTTTCTTCAAAAAAATTCAAAAGTTTTGAAATAATATTACAGATACATGTTTGATTGAAATTTGCAAATTAGAATTGTATTAAGAATGAATGAACAAGTGCAAAACAAAACTTTTCAAAGATAAATAACTCTGATATACCAAAATGTTATTTCCAAAGATAAATAACTCTAATTTACCAAAATGTAAAGTTTTCAAAGATAAATAACTCTAAGATACCAAAATGTAAAGTTTTCAAGATAAATAACTCTAATATACCACAATGTCAAAGAAAGATAACTCTAATTCAAGAGAGGTAACTCTTCACTGACTTCTGATAAAGAGTCTACTAATTACATGGTGATCAGTCAAGCGTGAAGTATTTTCGGACAGCACCCTAATACATGTACTTAGGTGACCAGTATAGAAGAAAAAAGAGGAGTTACTGGCTCAGTTATGTGGCAGAAGTCACCATGGAGCTATACAATACATGAATATAAATAATATACTAGAACATATAACACATTACAAAAATATTTAATTGTAGTGCAATTACGATAGCGACTTAGGACGGTCATTTAATTTGACAAAAGCCAAACAAATGGTGTGGTTAACCGGTTTACGGGCCCACCTTCCCATTCACCGTAACAGCAGAACAATCAAAAGACGTACATTTGAAAATTTATAAATAATCCTCCATGTAAAGAACAAGGGTCAACAGGTATCGCATATTGAGAGGTCATAAAAATACAAACACGTAAGGTATTGTAAAATACATAATGGTATAAAAATATATGCGACATCAACATGTGCAGAAAACGCATCGCAGTGTTGACATTCGTGATTTTAAACCAGCCATTGAAAATTAGATACAAATATGACGAGCTCCAGGAAGATACAGTCATATGCTTTATCATTTCCAGGAACATACAGTCAGACTCCGGTAACATGCACGAAGTTTGAAATACTATGAATGTACGAAGTTAAACATGGCATTTTTGGTTGTTGATCGATAGCAGTTACAGAAATCCTTCTAGAATGCTTCATAAACACCAATCAATAATGACGTACCGTGACTATGACACCTACAACAATGTACCAAAGTGAACATTATTGGACCCCTGTGAGAGGTGAGACCAGGCGCCCGAGAGGAGTGAGCGTCTCCTGTTTGGCTTGCCACATTCGGCGTAAATGTTTTTAAGTGTATATTCTACTATAATGTTTTGTATGCATGTCCTTGGTGATTTTTGTTATACAGCTTTGTCAGATATCTTCAGTTTTCTCTCTTAAATAAAGACGGAACAAATAAAACTGAGCACTGTATATATACATAAATGTGAACAAAGGTTTATTTTAATATTTCACAATATTAATGACTGTCTAGCAAAGTGTACATTGATTATAATGTATATAACTTATTTTGCTTAAGGGTATTAGTTACACAAATTTTTGTATGTATTCTCCGTAAGGACATTAACTGTTTGAAATGCGTTGTCACAATTTTCAATACACATAATTTACATATATTTACGATATAGGAAAAGAAATGAATAAAAGTTTGGAACACTTGTAGTTGTCATAAAAACTGAGAATTAATATGGAATATGTGATATTTTCTATGTAATTGTGCTTTATTCCATTAGTAAGTCGGAAAACTGACATCTTTGAAACGCTTTAATCGCAGGTTTCATTTCTCATCAGTGAAATCTATAGCCTTCTTTCAAAATGAAAGTTTACAAGAATCGAGCCAGTGATTGTTTGTATTTAGCATTATTGTCATAGGCAAATTATATACGTTACTTTTCGCTGAAAGTCCATCAGGCATAAAGTTTAATTCTGAATCGAGTTTTTTTTATTCATTATCCTAATAGACATAATGTGCATATTATGTTACATCTACAATATTTCGTTGCGGCTTTACAATGAGTTTACTTGTTAAAGTAATCATGTAGACAGGATCCCGCAGAGGTTTAGATTGACTATGAAACCTTGACAGACAGTGTCAATGCACGAATATTATTAGTGAATGAAATGCTTACACCAATGCATAAATCATAAGACATTATAAGATTGATGTTCAATGTTTTGCTGTTACGCATAAACTTTTTCATCAGCAATAGTTTTATACGACATGTATCATTCCGAAACAACAGACAAATAATGTAAATAAAAAAATTTTAAAGTAAAAGATATTTGCAATCAGTCTTGATACACTTTTGAGGTCTGGTTATTTATAGAATGTTAAACATGTAGTTGAATATAAGTACCATAAATATCATACCTAAGTTCAGCATGAAATAGAAAAATAGAAAAGAGAAAACAGAAGACATCTGACAAAGCTGTATGACACAAATCACCAAGGACCTGCACACAAAAAAATGACAACAGCATAACATACACGGAATGACATAACAAAAATATTCGATTGTGCTGCGGTTACGATACCGACTTAGGACGATCAATTGAAGTAACAAACGTCACTCAATTGTTGTGGTTAATCAGTTTACTGGCGCCCACCTTCCCATTCACCATAAAAGCAGCACAATCAAAGGACACACATTTAAAAAATTATAAATAATCCTCCATATAGAGAACAAGGATCAACAGGTTTCTCAAGGAGAGAGATCATAAAAATTTATTACACAAGAAACAATTATAAAATAATATGTTGCCATCAAAAATATGTAAGGAGACATCAACATAAGTAAACCGTGCTCTGTCCGTCTGTAAGTGAGCTCAGATCCTTGATCAATAGGAGTCCCGACTAACAGTCAGAGGGGACGAGGATCAGGACCTCATCTCCTCTGAAAAGGTTTGGACAAGCCCGTTATAGAGTCCCCACCGCCCTGTTAGTCAGCGTGGAACGCTCAAGTAAAAGACTGCATTGGGTTGTAGAGGAACTCAATACAAGATCTATGGTCTTAGCGATGATCTCGAGGTCATACTCTCGATGTCGAAGAAAGAAAACAACAGAACGCCCCACTCCTTCGGAAAGGGTTGATCGCTGGAAGTCCATCATACATTAAGTTTAATTCTGAATCACTTACCTGATTAATTATCATAATAGACATAAAGTGCACATCACGTTTTATCTACAATTACAGATATTTACAGCCGACCTTGATACAATTTTGGGGTCTGGTCATTTTATAGAATGTTCAACATATACAATGAATATCAGCATCATAAATATGATAACTAAATAAAACATGTAATAACCACCCCCCCCCCTTAAAAAACCCAAAGAAACGAACAAAAACAAAAAATAAAAAATAAAAAAACACCCCAACTCCCTCAAAATACACAAACAAAATAAATTACATTTATTACAGCAAGAGGAATGTTTTGTATTAATAAGTAGTTGAGTTGGCAGCACTACACATTGTACATATATACACATTGTACATATAGTGAATGAAGATTGTTTAGAACACTGCAAGATTACAGAAACAATTTATAAATCTTATCGGTATTGTTTTTGTTAATGGACTGTACTTGTAATGTCTCATTACATTTAATAATAGAAATTCAAGTAGTACAGTGCAAACATAACATTCACGTTAACGTGAGAAGCGGTCATGTGGAATGCTTGAGTACACGTGGCAAGACTGCTCAACCAGACGCGTATGTGCTCTTCACGCGAGCGCGATTTATTCTCGTGTGGGCATATCTGGTTCCCCGTTTACCTTCTCAGACCATTATATGCCTAAAATATCGCACATTGTACTTGAAATACATGTAATATTTAAATGACATGCCTCTGTAAAGGCTTCTTAATACCTTAATACAACACAAACAACAACAACAACAACAACAACAACAATAATAATAATAATAATAATAATAATAATAATAATAAAAATAATAATAATAATAATAATATTAATCATCATCATCATCATCATCATCATCATCATCGTCATCATCATCATCATCATCATCATCATCATCATCATATAACAAATGAAATTTCTTGGTACATATGTAATAAAGACATCACGAGTAACTTTTCATTAACAAATATTAAAGAGAAACAGGAAGAAGTGAAGACATCTGATTTACTGTATGAAAAAGACGTCAAGAACATACACAACAAAAGAAGCAGATAAAAAGACATGGCAACAACATTCGATAGCAAAGCAGTTATAGAACCGATATATGCCGGGCAATTGACGTGACAGTCGTCATTCAGTTGGTATGTTTCGAAAATATTTTTGAAAGAGCAGGAAACAATTTTCGATATATTATTTTACCTTTATATATAAGCATACGAATATTCTCAAAGAGTGTTGTATGAAATTGTAAAAGTATAGATGATATATAAAAGTGCAAAAAGAATATAAGAAAATATATTTTATTGTTATGCTAACATATGTTCATAATTCTTTAACTATTCGTGTCTTCTGAGAGGCAAAATAATATTACAACTATTTATAAAGTGCATATTGATGGTTCATTGCTGAAAAACAAAATGTAAATGAGGAGTAGGCTGCGTAAATAATGAAACACATGTTGCACATAAATAGCATTATAAGAGAGTATATAAAATCTCTAAGCAATAAATGTAACTCATACTAAGAAGAGGAACAATTTGAGCAAGACAGCACCGCATTAAAAGAGTAAGTATTTCATCTACAATAATAAGAGTTATATGATCTTGAGTATAATTTTAACCTTTGTCTACAAATATTTTTCATAAGAAATTTAAAGCGTTTACTATATGATATTGAGTATGTTAAAGAAACTAATGTTATGTTCTTTTTTCTTTCTTTCGCCCCCCCCCCTCCCCTTCTTGGGGATTTGTTTATGTTTTTGTTTTTCAATAATTAAAATTAAACACTGAAAAATAGTGAATCACGTCGAAAATAAATATAGTGATATTTAAAAGGATTATTTATTTGTATCATTAATATTGCAGATGATGAACAAGTTGTTACTTATATTTGTGCTGTTTATCACTTTCATTCCTTATACTCACTGTACTCTGAAACCTGATACCAATCATGGGTGTACTTGTTCAACGTACAATCTACAAAAGCAAATGTGCAATGCGGATTGGGGTAAATAATTAATTTACTAATGTTATTATTGTACAATCCAAAAGGATAATTATAACATTTTGAAATTCTAGTGACATTAAATACATCTGATTATTATAATATGTTAATGCATTTATTTTTATGGTCATAATATAAATCCACATGGAATTACATGTATTTGGACACTTTTATACATGTGCTTGATTGTATGCCCTCTGGTATGCATTTACACTTTCGTTTAATGAGTTTTTGAGTCTCGTAACCGCAGCACATTGGAATATTTTTGTAATGTAGTTCCGTGTATGTTATGCTATTGTCATTTTTTGTGTGCAGGTCCTTAATGATTTGTGTCATACAGCTTTGTCAAATGTCTTCTGTTTTCTCTTGTTTTATAGCTGTTTTAGCACGTATTGTACAAAAAAGCAACAAGTTGATAGATGGAAATATAAGGTACAAGATCAAGGTGCTGACATATTATAAGGTACAGAACATTTTTTTATTTACATAATTATAGAGCTAGGAAGAAATTTATTTTTCAATAAAACAGTCTTTGGATTACACCAATTTCGGCCTTCAACATCTCAGAAGAGATATGCATTATCGAAACGCATATTTTGCAATAATTTAATACATGTATAAATGTTCTCATAATAATTTTTATATATAACACCTAAATGATGATTTTTCCATTCAAGCAACCAGATATAAGAAAACAGTTTTTGATCATCTGCCCCCCCCCCCCTTTCACCTCAAGTTAATATGTATACTATTAAACAAATAAGTTAACATATCTTAATTAGTAACTCAGGAAATTATAGCTATCGCAAAAGTGAAGTTTAGATTATAGACGTGATTTATTATATCCATTTTGGCAATAGAAAAATTGAAAACAAAGACGAAAACGTTTACTTTTAACAAATGCTGAAAACGAGAATTGGTTTTATTGGAAATATAAAAATATGTACATGTATGGACGACGAACTCACACAGTGAAGTTGGCTTTACGCAAAGTAGCCAAGTTATTACAATTATTCACAATATGCAATGATCATTTCCTTTTCCAATCACTCAAATAAAGACCAAAAGACCACTCCTAATCTGATGAAATGGGACGTCATAAATAAATCAGACCGATAATATTTCCTCAAACTTAAATTTAACAGAGTATAACACAAAAACATTTAGAATGAAGGACAAACAAATTTATTTAATATATGGTTGTAAACAAACAAACAAACAAAAAAAAAACAACAACAACAACAACAACGCCCCCCCCCCAAAAAAAAAAAAACAAAACAAAACAAAACAAAACAAAAAGGTGTTATTTTCATATTTAATACCATGTAACATTTACGAATGAATATTTAAGTAATCAGAAAATTTTTTAAAACATTTTTCATTGTCAGTACTTTTATCAGTGTATTTAAACATGAAGATATAGCGTTTTTGTCGGAAGTTTCAATTTTCTATTTTTGAAACAAAGGTTCAGAATCTTCATAAATAGTTATGCATAGCGATGACAGTCTCTGAAGTGGCATATTATACTGTTTTGCTTCACAGCTATCCCACATACAAGAGGGTTAAAAACTAAGTAAATATGTACTGGATTCATCAATATCTTTTCATAGGAGCATCTCAGTGCAATATCAACATAGCATGCAATAGTTCAAGTCATTGACAATTCGGATATCTTGTAATACTATCTGTGCTATTTTTCAGAAAGATGAAATATAGTTATCAAAAATTAGTATATTTATTGTTTATACATGGCATCTTTCACAGGGTAAAAGTAAAATGCAACCTATTAAAAACACAGCTAATGAAATATTTATATTCAACCCCACATTTCAATGTGCAACTGCAAAGATTGGACCTCCGAGTGAGATGATAAACTGGATTTTATCAGGTATCTTTTTACATTCAGTCCCACCGATAATTAATAAAATTCGATTTTTAGTTTAGTAATGCAAAGAGAGGCATATTAAAAAAAAGTATATGATTTGATTCAACAGGGGTAAGACTTTTACGAAAAAATTATGCTATAACTCTAAGTACTTTACTTTAGTTCACCTTTGTGAAGAAAGTTAAAAGACGGTTTGATATAAATGAACATGTAAAATATTCCAGCATAATACATGATTGCATTAATTGAAATCGTTGCAATACCTTGCTTTTACAGAAATAGCGATGATTTGGTCATAAAATGTACGTTTAAATTAAGTGTTTCAGCTTTGCCGCTAATACAAGAGCAACACATAAAGACTATATAACACCATTTAATATATTGCAGGTTACTTCAAAGATGGTAAGATGTACGTTGGTAAATGTTATTGGAACGTTGAATGGGAAAATCTTTCCAAGCATCAAATGGAATCCTTTACATTTTGGACATATATTGATGAATGTAAATGTAAGGTAAAGTTCGATACCGATTTTTATGTAACTTGACAAAACATCTACACACTATAACATAAACACCCAGCTATTGCGATAAGGACATACCCGACTCGCAAAACTCTCTGTACTAAGGAAGACCTTCTTATCAAATGCAGTTGATGACAAGAAAGATAACTCTATAATTGAGTTAAGAATAAAGCTCCAAGTTGCCAGAAATATTGCAAATACAGATTTTTCTGTTTTTTAACTGGAAAGGTTTCAATTCCTTTTCCTCATTCAAGCGATTATAAATCCAATATATTTTATTTCAAATATGAAGAGAAAATGTCCGCCATAAAAGAAAATATTGAGTAATGTTTGTTTATACCTATACATGGCGATAAAAATGTTTGAATCAGTGAATCGAGGAAGTTGTAAAAACTCCAAATTTTTATTTGGTAACCACATCAGGCGTCAGTATGAGTCTCTATGAGAAATCATAAGAAGAAACTTGTTTAGTTTTGAAACAAATGTTATAATTGATTTGATTTGATTTTTGTTTTAACGTCACACCACGAATATTTCACGTATATGGTGACGGCATCTGCCTAATGCGGGGCATACAAATTTTGACCTTTGCAACGGACCCACCCGAAGCAGTGAGGGATCTTTAACGTGCCATGCATACCACGACACGGGGCCTTGGTTTTTACTGTCTCATCCGAAAGACAGAACACCGGCATGGCCAGAGCGGGACTCGAACCCCAGCCTCCCGATCAGGAGTCCGACGCGATACTACTAGGCCACGCCGGCTTCAAATGTTATAATAAAATTGAATAAGTAGGATATGACCTTAAAGGGGAAGGTGTAAGCCCCGCCTCTTACTTGGACAGCTAGCGGATAGTGATAATTTGAAGCTGTCAATCACGTATCGATCCATCACTCTCACGCTGACCACAAGAACGGATGACCGGGGTATGTTTGGTCAACCATGCGACATAAAATTTATATCAATTGCGTTATTCAATATGAACGCAAATAACGATCTTCAAGATTTGTGAAGCCGCGGTTTTTAATGTCGAGTTAATTATTTTCTCCGAAAATGTTCTAAAATGCGTTGTTTTTATAAGGAAAGGAAATTGATAATAGGTAATTAACGTAATGAAGAAAACAAAGTAAAATTTGCAATTAGAAATTAATTATGAGAAAGCGTTTTAATATACACATGTATCTGAATCTCTTCCATACATCATCATTCTGTTTCTAAAACCCAACAATGAACACAGTAACTTTAAAACTATCACCTGATAAGCTTCAAGCGTTACAGGCATTTTTGCACACAATGACTGGGACTGGCAATGAGCCTCCCTGCGTGATAAATGATCGCAACCGGCAGATGTGGTGACCAGAACCAGACGTCCCTCCTCACCATCGTAATCATAGAAAGAGAAAGGTCCTATACAAAAAGTTCTGGACAATGCTATGCCATCTTGGTTTGTGGGATGATTCTCCATATTTAGATAGAAAAACTCGGGAAGTCAGTCTGAACAGAAAGCGAAATAGATTTGTATGGCAGTCCCATGGATATTGGGAGGAAATTATGTCATACTGTGTAATTGGTAAAGTACGGGAGAAATAACAACTAATGTCCTCAAACTTTCAAAATAAAACTTTCCGAATAGAGATCAAAACAAACAAATACATCAAATACCCGACCCCCTGAAAAGTAATAAAACCAATAAAAATGAAAAAAATAAAACACTACTAGAATCTTCATAATTGGGACTAATTACCAATTCAAACTATACACATTGTGTACATTAAACTATAGCATGTTCACACCTCCCGATTACCATGCGCCTCTAGGCATACCCAAAACCCCGATTACCAAGCGCCTCCGAGCTGGAGACAAGCAGTGATTTCGACGACCAGTTAAACCACGCCCTCAGCTAACCACATGACTTCGGCCGTACGGCTACTTTAAGTTTGCTCAAGACCTTGAAGTTGAAAAAGAACGATGATTCATGTAATTGACAAAATTAACATGCGTACACATGTAACATTTATACAGATTATAAAGAATATTTAATAGCTGTTAATTGTAAGAAGGGGACTTTAAGCGATCAAGCAATTTTATAGTTCCACTTTTACTCTTACGTATCATATTTTTGTGAGCACGGTTAAATTTACAATTTTGACAAATTTTACTCCTACGTCTCTTTATGAATTCTATTGATGGTTGTATACATGTATTAAACTGGATTTACATGTATTCTACTGTATGCAAATGTTATATATAGCAAAAACGGTATGCTCATTTGGGAATAACATTTCTGGATACTACAGTCAAAGTTTTAACACATTACCTTCGTTTTAACCAAAGAGTCTAAGAATTGTCTTAAAGATTTTATAACTCTTTTGATTAAAAAGAGATGATACCGAAAAATCAATATTTGGATTCCACTGCCACAATATAGAATTCCCATTCTCCCAGGAAACAAATTTACAAAACTTCCTATATTTACGCTACTCTTCTCTGCTTTGTTTGACTTCTACTTTATACCAGTTCACAGATTATCTGTGCTTTTATAAATTCAATTTGTATCTACTGTATATCATACCTTTAACATATTTATGAGTATGATAGAGTTATCATTAACAACTATCATCTATTTCTAATTACAGGATACCTGTAAAACGCCAATAGCGAAAACTCGGACCGAGCAACAAGCTACTGATTTTTGTTTTCATAGATATGCAACGTGTGTGAAGCAAAGACAAAAGAAGGGTTGGGAGAGATGTTTGTGGAGATCTGACAGGCATAGAATAGCAAAATGTTTAGATAATCGAAAAAACATCAAATTAAATAAAACGAAATAATAAATATATATTTTCAAAATATCTTACCAGAATAAACGATATTTAAAACAAAGTGTATCCATTTTCATTTCAAATTTGTCGGTAAAAATATTTCAGTATTATGAAGCAAGCTTTGGAATATCCAAGGATCATACAGCGAACTATAATTCATTTAAGAAGATATATACAGATATCGATTTGGTGTACCATATCGACAACTTTCCTATTGTTCGAATGTAAAGATGATGGATAAATCCAAACCACAAGTCCAAAAGAGATGAAACCAGAGGACATACAAAATCAGTGAAAATGAAAAACAAGTGGAAAATAACAAAATATGTCTACTTGAAGAGCATATGTGAACCCCTGTGATGGAGTGAGATCAGGTGCCCGGGGATAGTGAGCATCCCCTGCTTGCTAACAACACCCGTCACATATACCCAGTAGTAAGAGTCAAATCGTGTTAATTCCATATGTATCTATATATGGAGAAGTCGAAGTAGGTAACCTTCTAGTATAGAAGGTGTCAAATCTGTGTAAAATGATCGGAATCGGTCTCAGTCCAGAATATCATTTAAAAGTATGGGCAACGAGATATCATATGGAGTAATAAGAGTCTCGTAACGACCGTAGAACTTCCTCAGTGACGTTGCTAGTCTAGCACATATATAACCCTGGTTGAGCAGCTTAACTGAAAGTCGCCTAGCCCTCAGAACAAAGTCATTGTAATTTGAACATGCTCTGGAATAACGTATTAACTGAGATATGAATACGCCGTATGCGGGCGATGATGGAATGTTGCTACTTATGAAAGGAAAGTTTGTGATAGCGAAATTGAAATCGTCACGTTTGTCATAGAGTGGGGTGTTCAATTGACCATTAATGTCGAAAGAGAACATAATATCTAAATACGAAGTATTCTACTTTCTGTGGTTTCTTTGACCTCCAGTTCACTTGGATAGATGATGCTAACTTAATCCGCGAATGAAGGATTATTAATTGAAAGCAAGTCATCTATATATCTGTAAGTAAAATTGAAGCCAAGGGCCAATTGTTTTTTCTCATGCGAAAGCAAAGACTGAATGAAGTCAGCTCGTATGAGTAAAGGAATACGTCAGCCAGAGGCGGAGCACAGTTAGTGCCCATTGGAATGCCGACAATTTGTTGAAAAACCTTACCTCCAAACCTCATCTTTAGAAATCCAATGTAGAAATATTTATAGAGTAACCTCATTACCAAATTCATTGAAAAGTAAGAGCCAAAGAACCACACCAAGGACAAACATATTCACGGGGAAGACACTTCTTAGGTTTAAAGTAATTTACACATTTTGTTAGTAAATTGGAATTATATATTTTGGTCCAGTGCTGATGTACTGGTACCTAGACTTGTGAGACCAGATGCCGGTGTCAAATCAAGAATAGTCACTTCAAAACACTTCAAGAAACACTTCAAGAGAGCTAGTTTGTATGATCAGATCCCAAAATTTTTGAACGCAGGATCTCAAATTGCACTAGATCATCGACCAGAGATTTTATTCAGTGACAATTTCAGACATTCCTCAATATAGTCTTGTGAGAGTACATACGTGGCAAAACGCCTCGCTTTCAGGATAGAATCTTCGTATTTTGAACATGCCCCGGCACAGCGTATAAGTTGTGAAGTGAAGACGCCATATGCGGAAGGGATGTCACTACTTAGGAAAGTTATGTAGTCGGTAATAATGAAATTCAAATCGTCACATTTGTCATAAAGAATGTTAACCGATATTTTGGGACCTGACTATACAAACTAAGTATCTTAACTTTTTGACTATACTTCTATTTGAAATAATACGTATATATACAGGCATTTGTTCACGTGCATTTCCGATGCCGGAATTTCAGTAAAACAATATTTCATGCTTGAATATGAAAATTTGACTTCGTTTTCTTGTCTCCTTCATGTGTTCATACCTGTATATTTATGTATTTACTTCCTAGAATTGAACAATGTTTGCAGGACTTTTGCGACGGATGTTGTATGCAATCAGGGGACGCTTATTTCTCCTGGGCACCTGGTCTCGCCTCAATTTTATTGGGGTTCGCATTTGTTTGAATATGACACTATACACGATACTGTTCTTTTATTCCATGGACTATGAAATATGGTTTACCTTCGGTACTTCTTCGTTTTTACTCATAAAGAGAGGTAACTATCGTATCATCCTCAGTGATTGATATAAGGAGCATGTAGGTATGAAGCAGGAGATGCGCTTTCTTTGCATTTCTATCTCCAGTTCCTTTGGATATATGATGTTGAGGTGATCTTTATATACAGGGTTGTTAACAGAAATTTTGGGATACAAACAAACCATCTTGAACTTTTTACTATAATTGATTTGATATTATATATATAATTACAGATATTCATGGATCTGGGTTTATCAGAGACAGAGCCCGGTGTTCGGGAGGAATTAGTGTCTCTTGTTTGGCTGGCTACATTACTCCTAGGCAACCACTTTCTCATGAATTCTTTCTTCACATATTAAGATCGGTATACACACCTTGAACGGGACCTTCCCGTTTTAGTACGGGAACAAAATATAAATTGGAATATGCAGTTGGTTGTAAATTGTCATCATTTAGAATTTCGCAATATAATTATTACACCTTGCAAGCAACACCCGTCGTAAAAGACTTCCAACAACTATTCCATAAGTTCACTTGCAAAATATGTTAAAGTAAAAGTACCGAAGAATAAACCATATATCATAGTCCATGGAATAAAGGGGACAATATCGTGTTTAGTGTCATATTCAGACAAATGCGAACCCCAATAAAATCGAGGTGAAACCAGGTGCCCGTGAGGAATAAGCGTCCCCTGTTTGCATGCAACACCCGTCGCAAAAGTCCTACAACAACCTTTCAATTTGAGGAGGTAAATAGATAAATATATAAATATACACGCATGAACATACGAAGGAGACAGAAACACGAAGTCAAATTTCCCATTCAAGACAAGAAATACTGCCTGCCTGAAATTCCGGTGTCGGAAACGCAGCTGAACAAATATATTTATATACATGTATATACGTATTATGTCAAATCAAGTATAGTCAAAAAGTTAAGATGGTTATTTTGTATGGCCAGGTCCCAAAATATCGGTTAACATTCTTGAAAAAGGAAAGTTAGAATATGTTTTGGTAAACCTTTGCATATGACCTTTAAACAGCACACATGGACATAAAGAAAGAAGAAAATAAAAACAGTTCCAGTTTAAGCTCCTCCAATGGGGAAACCCTAGAAATCATGAGGTCCCTTAGTTTGAGATCATCATGGCATTAAGAATGGTTTTCATATCAGATAGAAGCATAAATTGTTCGTGAAGTTTTAGAGCTTGTATTTTAGATAATAACACTTATAATCAAAGTTTCTTTAATGAATATAATACACACTACATCAATATTAAATGTGACCCTTTATTGTGATAGATATAAAGGTTTTTTCATATGTTATAAGAGTTATCTGCCGCTTACTTAAGTAAAACCGGTTTTTTTTTCAAATGTCCATTTCAATAACCATTATGAATAGATTTGACAATAAATATGAATCCTGGTATACTTTTTAGAAAATGACCTTGGAATTTGAACATCGCATTTTCATCACAAAATAATTCTTCGTGAAGATTTATAATTTATATTTGAGATAATAACACTTTCGTTTTTAAATCGAATATAATCATATAGTTAATAGATAAAAAAAAATCAAGCTATAAAGGTACTTGTTATTTTCCTTTTTCCCCACTTTTAAACAGTTATTTACCCCTGATTTAGAAAAAAAACACATTCTTCTTCGTCAAGTTTTATAGTTTACATTTGAGATAATAAGACTTATAATCAATGTTTTTATGTTTTCATAATACCTGTAGTACATACAGTAGATATAGAAATAGAAAAAATACGTACTTTATGCAAAACTGATTAAGTTATATATTCATGAATTGGCAAGGTCGTGCATTTTAATTTGCGGAGAAGAGATATGAAAATGCGGTATTGTCCATTTTCAAATCCTCATATTTTGTAAAGTACTTGAAATAAACCAATGAAATTTTCAGAGCATATTAACTGTACAGTATACTTTGTAACTTATTTATTCTTTGATATATTGTGATATAAATAAATTACTTATAGTTATCTAAACCATGTGTTTTTAGGGAAAGAGTTTTGGCCTCACTGAACTTTAAACTTTTAATTTTTCGGTGCCTAAATATTGCGGTTTCTGATACGGATAGTATTCGCGGTGGTTTAAATTTCGCAGACTTCGAATTTTATCACAAAGGTGTTTTATAATAATAAATGCTAAGTTGCAATTTGTGTCAGTGGAAAATCCAAATCGCCTTTGCAAGATAAACCAATAATAAAATGTTTGATTTAGATAATAACAATGTTTATTCAGAAACCATACTACGCTTGGGGCAATTAGTTCTGATCAGAGTTCATATTATGTTCTGATTTGAACTGTCCATAAACATGTCTATTTTGAACCTATTCTCCTATACTTCCATGAAACTTATATTAGGATTGCCCAGATTATCACATCGTGTACTCAAGAAGTGGAAAACGGTCTTTCAATGATGGCAGAGGTTTTAATTTCGCGGAAAAATCCCAGACTGTGAACATATCGAAATTAAAACCACCGCGCTTATTTGGATAGCTTACAACATATCCCAAGGAACTCGAAATGAAAGAAACAACAGAATCCAGTCTCTGCACCTCAATATTTAGATCTCCTACTAAGTATTGACCAATACGGTAACTTACCAACTTACTGTATGATAAATTTCCTATCGGTTACTTTCCATATACGTGTAGTATTATTTCTATATAACTTGCATGTGGTGTCTATACGTCTCAACTGACCAGATATGCTACAGCTTCTTCAGATTAAAGTTTTTATTTACCCGTCAAGCTGCTGAGTGAAACGTTAATATAACAAGGATATAAAAACCACATTGAAGTCTACAGTTCATAAAATGAACGGTCGCTATACAGATCTTCTTTTTGCTTATCAGTAACCCTTTTCTGACCTGTTGATTGTTGTTTACTTGATTGCAGTTCTTATTGTATTTTTGTATTGTATTATTGTAATAATACAATATCACACATTCTAAATTATCATAACGTTTTACCGGTTGTAATTACGGTAATTCCGTATCCACCTCCTACGAGTTATAAAGTGCAAATAATCTTAAAGCATCACGAAGGGTGTGACCGATCACCTGATCCCACCGCTAAGTCTTACAGGGCGGTGATAATCTAAATCTCGGTTTAGTCTAGTATGATAAATATTCCTTATTGACTACCGCCAAGTATTCTAGCACTTTATTTATTACCATAGTAAACAACGTACCACTGTAAATCTCGAATATTGCTAAAACGAATAGCACGCGATTAAAGACATTACTTGAAGAAGATAGGAACGTACGGATGAGAATGGTCAACTATTCACGAAAAGCAAGTTTTCTTCTTCAGGGGACAAAAGTTGTCAATATGCACATCTGGTGTATAGAAGAAAAAGTATATATATTTATTCTTGTAATTGAAAGTCTGTTTCCATAACAAGTGTTTCTTTATAATGTCACGGAATGTGTTTCCATAAATGAAATGTTCATTGTAAACAAGGATTATTTCTGCATAACTGATATAAAATATATTTATATGGTCATAATATGCTGTTCTGAGAATGTTACAATGTAATTTAAGTATGTATATACATTGTTTTGTTAATCAAATGAGATAAAACAATGCATAAGCTTGGATTGCGTGTAAACACACGATGGAGTCATTGTACGGATATTATTATTTGTGAGTGAGGACTATAAACCAGTGCATGAATCATGTATTGAAATGAAATTTTCATGTGTTGAACATAGCAGTGTTTATGAAAAGCTTTCTGGTTAGATTAAATAATTGTTAATTTGGTGTTTACGTCGTTTTCAACAATGTTTCACTTATATTGCATGAAAGCAGGTGCTTAACTGTTAAAAGAGAAGACAGAAGACAACGGAACAAGCTGCAAGACACCGATCACCATGGACATGCACATAAAACATGATTATAATCAAATAAACATAAAAAACGACATTTCAAAAATAATACGGTCATTTAAAGTAATAAACCCATTTGGCGTGGTTAACTGGTTTACGGCCGCCCAAATTCCCATTCACCACAAAACAGCACAATCAATGGACATACATTTAAAGATTTATGAATAATCTTCCATATAGAGAACAAGGACCCACAGGTTTCTCAAATTGAGATAAAACAATTTTACCACAATATAAACAATAGTCAAATTTCTTCAGGCTGTATATACAAGCCCCTTGCTCTTTGAAGTTTTCAGAAATGTTCAAAGGTAACATGTTCTATATCAATGTGATTGTTACAATAATGCATATCCATGGAGATTATTGACCCTCAAATCTAACGGAGAGACGATTAAGCGCCTCCTAAGTGGCTAGCCCACGTGCGTAACGAATGTCTAAGTAAACAATTGGGTAAAATACATATTTGTCAGAAGTAAATGAATTTGAATCGGTTCTCGGTAAACACTATAAAATTAAAATTTCTTAAAAATATTAATTATCTAAAAAAAAGTATATTTTCATAAACAGGAAAATAATAAATTGTACATAATTATATTAGATGGGTAAGTCGATAGGTAGGGTACTTTCATGTCAAATAAAAGTACATAATATACGTGCATATTGATTCTTTTTCGCTGAAAAACAAAATGCAAATGAAGAAAAAAAGTACAAGAATGTTCAAACATATGTTGCATGTTTTGTTGGAATTATTTATCAGTCAGCAAAATAAGAGAGTATATAAAATCTTTAAGATCTATGGGAGAAACGTATCTTTAAAAGAGATACACTGTGGGCACGTCATTAGGAAAAAGCAGAGTAAGTATGCAATGTATATGAATTAGAGGTTTGCGAGGATGATAAATTCTCGATTAAGTCTATAATATTATAAAATTAAAAGCTAAAAATTTTGAAAATTTGTTAATGTTATTTGTTAATAAAACTCACTAGATAAAATTGATTCACGGCGAAAGCTTTTAATTATACAACTAATTTCAGATTATGACAAAGTTGTTACTTGAAGTTGTCCTGGCTATCATTTTTATTGCCCATATCTATTGTACTCCGTCACCATCGACAGACCGTCAGCGGTGTACTTGCTCTAGTTACAGTCGGCAAAAACAAATATGCAATGCAGATTGGGGTAAATAAACAATCTACATGTGTTGTTATTGTAAAATTAAGCACATCATATTTCTAATAAATATTGTTATATGAGAATTACAATATGCTCAAATATTGTGACAGACTGTACTTCGAATGTCAACCTGAAGTAAAGACAAGGGCAATTCTATATATTTAAAGGCTATAAAGACAATGTATGACGATTACCTATGAAAATGTACAAAGTTGTAAATTATTTGTAATTGGGATCCTTGAACATTAAGGTTAAGTAGGTAGTGGACAACTAATAAATGTATGCTATTTTAACTTAACAATTCATTGAAATGTTTATGACACTTGAATTTCAAGTTTCTATTTTTGACAAAATGTTTTAAAATCACATCCAGTGCAGAAATATTTTACAAAGTCACATTTAATGATATAATTATAAGATGAAAGTATCTTTATCTCTGTAACGAAAATTGCAAATGTTAATACAATCGATGTGATGACCTAATACACCAGCGCCAGAATCGTAGTAACCTAATAACTCTTTTTCAAATGGTATTAATTTAAAATGTTTTATATATATTTATAGCTGTTTTAGCACGCATTGTACACAAAACCAATAAATTGATAAATGGAGAAATGAGATACAGGATCAAAGTGCTGATATTTTACAAGGTTGCCATTTTTATTATTTATACAATTTTAATGAGAACATTGTTTTTGTTCATCTAAAAGAAAATTTAAGATAAAGAAAACTGGTATTGGTAAACGAAATTTTTGCAGAGATCGAAATATCGAACGATGGCATTTATCTTTGGAATGATGATTGTTAGCTATTAATTAATATCTATGAAGCCAACGTACACTGCACAAACATTTAAGTACCAGATTTCCAATCATAAAAACATGAAATAGGTGAACGATACGGCTCAGTATATTCACAAGTCCTTATCATATTAACAAAAATTTAAAACTTGTATTGATTCAATTGTTTCACCCCACTCTTATTATTATTATTATTATTATTATTATTATTATTATATTATTATTATTATTATTATTATTATTATTATTATTATTATTATTATTATTATTATTATTATTATCACAGGGTAAAAATAACATGAAACTTTTGAAGAAAAATGTCAATGAATTGTATATATACAATCCAACATTCCAATGCTCCAGTGCCAAGATTGGACCTCCGAGTGATAATATAAAATGGCTTCTATCAGGTAATTTTCATACTTTCCGTGCAATTATTGATTATTTTAATATCGAGGTCATAATGTCTTTTACAAGCTAAAATAATCAAGATATTACATTTAATTGTATGAAATAAACCAATATAAAACGAGTGAAGTCAGGTATGTAAATCATTGATCCACATTTAATACGGAATACCGCAATTTCGTCATATATTTATGACGTTAGTTAACCACATAAAAGAACCCACATCGAGAACAATGGATTTGGTAGGTGACTAAATGCAAACCGTGGCGGCGTTTAGTAGTTGCGATACTCCGTTTTGATTGTGTCATTGGTTTTTTGATTCCTACAATTATTTTTAAGGAAGAGAGAAAAGTTAAATTCAAACCAAAAATTATTTTGTCCGAAAGTTTGAGTCAAAACTAGTGATTAGTTTGCTCTTCAAATATATACAATTTGCATTTCCACAAATTAGGTTAGATCTTGAGCATCGCTGAATAGATATAAGCTCTCAAAATGCGCATATGGCGCACTGAATCTGAGTTTTATATTCTGATATTTATTGAATGCAAATTATTGCATATCCTTTTTATATAATGCATTTAGCATATCCCCCTTTCATTTATTAATACTCTTGATTGGCTTTTACTTACATATGTTCTCAAGATATTTTGTCATGGTCCTCTATACTTTCTATTCTTTTGCATAATTTCGGTGATCATTTTATACATACCAATTGGAGCATGTATCTTCATACTTTGTTTCTATGCATTGCTAGCCGACAGGAAATGCTTATTCTCCTTAAAATTCCAGTCACAAACCAATTCAATGACATGTATTTCTTTTTTGTTAAACTCTGTTATCTAACTACTGATGTCACATGGTGCTAGAGGGTTATTGCACTTCGAATGTTCACGTGCATTTCCAATTAAGGAAATTCAGTCAAACAACATTTCATGCCTTGAATAGGAAGATTTGACTTCGTGTTCTTGTCTCCTGCATGTGTATATCTATGTATTTATTTGCTAGACTTGAAAAGTTGTTGCAGGACATTTGAGACGGGTGTTGAATGCAACCAGGGGACGCTTACTCCTCCCGGGCACCTGGTTTCACCTCGATTTTATTGGAGTTCGCATTTGTCTAAATATGACACTATACACGATATCATTCTTTATTCCATGGACTATGAGATGGTTTACCCTTAGGTTCTGCATTTATTATAATCTTTTCTTTCTATGAATAGGATACTTTCGAAATGGAAAGATGTATGTTGGAAGATGTTTTTGGAACATGGAATGGCATAGTCTTTCTTTGCATCAAACGAATTCCTTCTTATTCTGGACATATATTGATGAGTGTGACTGCAAGGTAATTCTGGATATAGATTCCGTTTACTTAACCTGACTTATCATTTGTATTGCCATTTAACATAAAACTAAATTTAACCGATGTTTTCATGCGAAGTCTTAAGATTAAAATTACCTATTTAAAAATATGGGGCTCTATATACGAGAATTTAAATTATTGCACTTTGTTAATAGTAGTACAAAAAGGAAAATTATCTAGAGTCTTAAATGTAGTGGAGATTAGAGATCAGTGTCTAAATTGCCGTAATATTGATATCCGAAGTTTCCGTTTCGTTTCACGATATGAAACAAGTCAAGGATCGCCCATTCTTCACTACGTCTAATTCAAATTGGCAGATTTCTAGAGTTTTATATACATTTCCTTATGATCAAATCATTTCTATCCAGTTTTATCTCATTGTGGATCATCATGCCTAATATACACCCACTATAAAGTTTTACAATATATAAAATTGTTTTGATCAATACTTATATTTCTTTTACAGAATTCTTGTAAAATTCCAGTATTACAAAGTGGCCAACAAAAATCGGTTGATGCCTGTTACGATCGCTATGCCACGTGCGCTCGTGAAAGAAGGTCAAGAAGAGGTGGAAAATGTTTATGGAGAATAGATGATACCAAAATGGCAATATGTTTAATTAAAGGAAAGAAGAACTAAACATTTTCAAAGTCTAGTAATGAGCATAATATCGATAAATAAGTACAGGTATATATTTCCTAATAGTAACTACCAGTCCCAAATGACGATATCACCAGCCCTGTTAAGTGTATTTCTCTGCCGAGTCGTAAAAAGGCTTCAAAATGTATTGTGATGTTTCTGATTTATTTTAAATTCAAACAGTATCTCTCACACACTTAACTAATACTTAATTCAATTTGGTAATTAATTTGATTTTCAAATAATTTAGTGGTCTATAGTAGAGGTCGCTTTCAGGATAATTGAAGAAACATATGTTGTTAAAATGCGCATTTGGTGTAATAAACAAGAACATATAGGTGTGTCTTTATATTTGTTATACAGACTTAAAAAGAATAAGAAGGAGAAGAAATCGTGAAAATCTTATTATTATTTCAAATACCTACCAATACTACTAACTAACAACAGTCAATAAATGGATGCGAAAAGTGAACCAAAGATCAAGGTCATAGATATATAGAGAAATGTTTATTTAAGCTGTTACGTTGTTGTAGAGTCCCTTGAATTGTTAAATATTTTCAGTGCTGTATACTTTTAAAGTGTAATCTCTGTAACAATATAAAAGCTACAAAGCATTGTTTTGAAATCTTATACATGTAACAAGACACTACAGTGTATATAACTTTCTTCAATATCTTTATATCTGTAAATATAATGTTAAGAATACACATCATATATTTAACCAGTGCATCTTATGCCCATTGCCCCTAGAGACGATCAAAGCTGAACCAAAGAGCAAAATACCACAAAATCTTTTCTGTTCTGATGTGGCAATGACAGATTTTGAAATTATTCTTTTGTTATATAAAATGTATATGTGTTTTCATATTTTGTATCTCAAAATAACGAATGTAAAAGATTTATCATTGTGGATTTTTATAATATAATCTCTAATTTGAAATGGTAAGATTCTAAATCACTGAATTAAATAATTTATGAAGAGGATTTTTTTTCTGTGTATTTAATGCGTTGTATGTAATGAATGTTAAAAAGAGGAAAGAAATAAAGAGAAAGGAAAAGAAAAGATGAGCTCTGCCGGTTAGGCTTGAAAAAGACTTTAGATCCTAGCTGGGTTACTACATGGTTCATTACTCAGGGCTGTCATTTTCTGTCCTCGATATATATCAACCGAAAGGGTGCTCTATTCCGTAGATTTCATTTGATGACTTACAGTTATGATGTTCAAAGACAAATGTAATAAAAGATCTGTGGAGAGGTTGCTGGTAAATGAAACGTTGGTTGTTAATATGCTGAAGGATTTGTAGTAATGCTATCTGTTTATTTATTTGTTTTATTTCTTATTTTGGTTTTTTTTTTTTTTGCCCCACATCTAAAACCCTAACTGCTATAATTTGGAGAGATTTGCATTCCTTATTATCATCCAAAAGTTCAGACGCACACGACTATACTTGATGAATAAAAGCTGGTCAGAATTACAAAATTACATGTATAAAACCGAAAGGTACCAGAGAAGCAAATAGTAATAAACTAAAGACATCTATTGAAGAATCCCAGTGAATCCCTAAAAGGAAGTAACAATGCATGTCCAGATCCAGATAGTAAGCAGCCCCTACAACACACGTAAACTTATGTCGAATAAAAATTTTTCGAATACCAAAATACCAAATAAAGCTGTGAAATGTTAGGTACAAAATGGTCGAAATAGGTCTCCAGCTAGAGTATCAATTAATATTCTTAATCATATTGCATGATATGACCAAGGACACTATCCTTAGTGAGGTTATAAGTCTTTAATGGACATATCTTTGTAAGTAAAGCTCAAAACAGTCAGTTGGACTCGCTCTGGTATAACGGATAAACGAAGGCATGCAATAGGCGCAGGCGGGCGATAATGGGATATTGCTATGCATAAAGGACAATAGAAATCGTCACATTTGTTAAACAGAAAGGCGGTCAAGTGACCATAAACGTCATAAGATAACTAGGCCGGTGTCACTGCTGGTGAACTGATAGTCCCTAAAGCACCATGTCTTGTTTTCAGTGCTTTTGTACCGACATGAAATATATATACAAATTTTCAGTCATCAAATTAAGTAAATCACTCTAAAACTAAGGAGTATCTCCTTCATGCATAGCTCTGTCCTTAGATAGATTCTTTGGTTCACTTTTCGGTCATTTTAGCTTCAACACTGCTCTTCATATTTTTATATACATGTATTTTGACAATTCCAATCATTCGGCTACGATCATTACTGAAGAGACATAACTTGTCGAAATGCGCATATGGTACACAAAATTAATAGGTTTATTTGTTCTTTATTTTTTAATATGAGTAAGTGTATACGTCATTGAGGAGAGGGACACATTTGATGCCAATTAGAATGACAACAAAACAATAAAAGCTCAAAAATAATATGCCCTACACACATTATACACAATATTACTAAGGAAAGGACAATATATGGTTTGGTGAGCAATAAACTATATTCAATTAATGGAAAACTGAAATCTACGGTTTTATGCATGATAGCACATTTTTGGAAGTTTTATATGGGAAGAAAAATTAAATCAACACCAAAATTGTTGAAATCGAGAAAACATCTCTCTCAAAATAGGTATGGCTTCATTTGAATTTTAACAATTTTCCTACCGATAAACATGGGAAAATTGCCACCCAAGGATTTTTTCCCGAATTTCAGAACTCGTATGGTAAACTTTAGTTAAATAGATAATATATACATCTAATTTACTTTGAAAATATGACTGACATGAAATATATACTTCAAATTTTCAATCATTAAATTAAGTAAATCACTCTAAAACTAAGGAGTAACTCCCTCATGCATAGCTCTGTCCTTAGATAGATTCTTTGGTTCACTTTTCGGTCATTTTGGCTTCAACTCTGCTCTTCATATTTTTATATATTTTGAGAATTCCAATCATTCGGCCACGAGCATCACTGAAGAGACATAACATGTCAAAATGCGCATATGGTGCACAAAATTAAAAGGTATATATGTTCTATATTTATTTGAAAACAAATTTGTAAATTGTTATAAAACTAAAGAGTATCTCCCTCATCTACAACTTTATCCTTAGATAGTTACTTTGGCATTTACTTTTAGATCACTTTGATAACGAGTTTGCTATTCAAATATTAGTAATTTCAGTTTCCACAGTTTCGGCCTTGAGCATCACTAGAGAGATAAAAATCTGTCGATATGTGCAACTGATGCACTAAATAAAATGAATACAGGTATAGATGTTCTGATATACATGGCCTTTTTAAAATCAGCAGTTCCTCCTTTTCTACTGTTTTGTTTAAATTTCAACTACTTCAAGTGCATTCAGTTCTGTCAAATGCCATTTCCAGAATGATTTTAAGAATGCCTAGAACTGAAATAAGATATAATGGACATATGACATAAAACAGATAAATAAAAAAGACTGCTTATATGCATTTTATGGATCTTCTTTGAAGACTTTATGCGCTCTAGCTCGATACGTGTTTGATAAATCCGAAAGTATCAACAATAGAGGAATCCCAATCAAAATAGAAACTCCTAAGACGAAACCCGTCACTTTTGCGGACATCCGGTCGTCGTTTGCTGATATTTTGGTTGCTTTATATATCATGGTGCCTTTCTTGTCGATTTTCAACTCCGATCTTAAGTTAGTTAAGGAAACTGCTAGCTCTGACTTATTTACATTTGTATATAACTTGACATCTGGCGAATCAAGGTCTTTGCAAAATGTGTCCTTGGCTGTAAATAATACAGTTATTAGAGTGAACTACAATTGTTACACCAATACATAATTTATACCTATCAATATATCAGGCACGTAGGAAGCAATTCAAAAATGTGGAGGGGGTCGAACTCAAAACAAAATTTGCAATATGATACCATAGTTTTAAGCCACATTTTGTGCCAAGGAGTCTTACTTGAATCACATAGAGCTAGACACTGACCAAAGGCGGATATAGAAATTTTGGAAAAGGGAGGTGGGTTGCAGCCTGCCATGACTATTATCTTCCACTATTAAGTCTGGAAAGGGGATGGGGCGTTGCAGCCGTGATAAGGACCGAAAATGACCCTTTTATGAAAGAGAAAACAGAAGACATCTGACAAAGCTGTATGACACAAATCACCAATGACCTGCACACAAAAAATGACAGTAAAATTTTCAGATCAAAGGAGGTTGCAATACCTCCTCAAAATCCGCCAATGTGACAGTTAATAATAAATTCATTTTTACCTCCTAAACATGGATAAACAGTATTCAGGGCCTGTCATTTCATCTTTGAGGCACTAAGAGGAACGGGAAATTGCGTCTGATTGCATGATTAAATGTTTTTCACAGCTCGAACCCTTTTTATCTTTGCATGATGAAAATAACTTGTAGCATAAACGTTCAGAGGGAAATGAACAAATTTATACATAATGCTGTAATACAATTTATCAAATTGCAAATCAATTGCATGTTAAGAAAAATTTTTTAAATTAATTTATTTAGAAAACAAGCTATGTAACAATTATGATCGGTCAAAAAAGGGGAATGGGGAATGTTCCTACGGCCATGCAGTATATATAATTGTTCAGTTCTTTGAAAATATTTGTTTCTCCGTTGCTCACCTATTTCGCAAAACTCTCCCATACAGTTTTCGGTGCAATTACAAGTAAACGAGTCTACTCCGTCTATACATCTGCCTCCATTCAGGCAAGACGATGGCTGGCATTCATTTACATCTGTAAGAATAATCATACATTTATTTTTTTTTAAAAAAACCAGTTATGTTGTAATGGAACCTTATCGACTGTAAGTTACTCACTCAATAAACCCAAATAAAGGCACACATTCAGTGACGTAAAAGTAAAATTCTGCAACATTTAAACAAACTAATAAACACATTCACGAAATATAGTTCATGGTAGACTAAGGTCTTATGGGCATGTCATATTTCTGTCCTTCATGGTTTTCATATGTTTATTGATACGTAATACATGTTTGAGTTGTCAATTAACATCTGTATTTAAATATCAGCCAAGAAATTTCATTGCAATCTATTCAGGTACTTCGAACTGAAAATACGCTTAGGATGATGTGCTAAAGAAAGTTATGATTAAGAGTTTACTTATTTCACATATGTGTCCAGTAAATCCTTTTTCACATGCGCAGTGAAAGTCATTTACGGCATCCACACAAAACCCTCTTGAGGTACATGTAATACCTGCACAATCATCGATATCTGATGAAGAAAAAAGTCAGAAAAATCATACGAATTGTTGTCAAAAAATGAATGTATGATCCATATCTCTATCCAGGTTTGATGATATACTGCTCTGTAATATAACATAACAATAGTAATAACGTTCAGGCAAAATGCTGTTAGAATTATGTCAAATTTCTTAATATCCATCGATCATGTGAAAGGTTACACTCAGTATCTAATGACTTTAAAGTATATCCAAAAGCTAGAGAAAAAGGTTTATACATAAGAATGAATATACAGATTTAAAAGTAAAATTTGTCTCAAAACATGTTAATAACACAACTGCTTTTAAAGTAAACTATTTCCCATGCCTTGAGTAAATCTAAAGTAAAACAGAAAATTTGCTTCAAATTTTGTAAAAGATAGTTAATTGCAAGTATAATACTAAACCTGTTTCATATAATTGGCCGGTGAAACCATCGCTGCAATTACAGATGTATCCATTCACCTTTTCCAAGCAATTGCCACCATTATGACAATCGATACCATCACATTCTTTTATTTCTGGAATAATGACAAAACTTATATCTCAATAAATATTCCAATTGTAAGGACAATAATATGCATTTTTGCTTTAAATTGAACCTACCCTCATGATATATACGGCAAACGTGAGATTTTTGTTTTATCTGGATAATCAGAAACAAAGAAAGAAAGATGACAGAAAACACAAACATGTATTGATGTGAGAACGGTAGAAACAGAACCAGTAACAAAAGCCTTGGACTGCACCATAAAAAATGAAAACCGTACTAGTGTGAAGTAAAGAGCATGATAAATGGAATTACGGTACACTCCATCGTTATTTAAGAAACTTGAACATACCCAATATAATACAAAAGATATGATAAAAATAAACGTGAAAAGAAAGTATATGAAAATGTAGATACCGACAGCGCTGATGGTAGACTGTCAGTGTCCAAGCTTTTCAAAAGCTCAGTTTTAGTGACACTGTACTAACCCGAACATCAATCAATGCAGATGACATATTGTTAATTATTATAATACTTTGGCACATTGTTTTCATACATCTGTTATTTGTTCATACATTCGGTTCAATGTGGTTCTTTACGTTTTGAATTTCCACACTGTCGTTCTTAAATCCAGTTATCGAAATGCACCGACGGTACAATAAACAGGTGTACATGTTTATGATAAAATTAAGGAGTGCGTGTCTTATTGCTGGTGTTCCCGGTATTTCCATTACAACGGAAAAGAAAAAGGGGAAAAATAGAAAAGAAAGAAGAAATCTGTCACACGACAGAAGTTGCCACACAAGTGCATTCGTAATATAATGCTTTCTACACAGTGTTCTTCACATTCATGCATATAAACAGTGCTCAATTATATTTGTTTCGTCTGTATTTAAGGGCATTAACAGCGGGTGAGGCTAGCCAAACAGGAGACGCTAACTCCTCCCGGGCATTTGGTCTCACCTCTGAATTTCAGGGATCCATGAAAGTCCACTGTTGTATATTGTCAGTGCCATAGTCATGTGACACTAGTTACTTTCGTATTTAAAAAAGGATAAGAACACCGCAGAAATTTTCGAATAAAGTGCAGTTGCGATACCGACATAGGAAAGTCAATTGATATGACAACAGTCATTTAACTGGTGTATTTAGCCAGTTTACTGGCCCACCTTCCCATTCACGAAAAATATTTCAAAATCAATAAATGCCACATAGAGATCAAGAATCAACAAGTTTCTCAAGTTAAAAGGTCATAAAAATATAAGCACGTATTCTAATGCACAGTAAGAAAAAAGAGGAGTTACTGGCTCAGTTATGTGGCAGAAGTCACCAAGGAGCTATACAATACATGAATATAAATAATATACTAGAACATATAACACATTACAAAAATATTTGATTGTAGTGCAATTACGATACCGACTTAGGACGGTCATTTAATTTGACAAAAGCCAAACAAATGGTGTGGTTAACCGGTTTACGGGCCCACCTTCCCACTCACCGTAACAGCAGAACAATCAAAGGACGTACATTTAAAAATTTATAAATAATCCTCCATGTAAAGAACAAGGGTCAACAGGTATCGCATATTGAGAGGTCATAAAAATATAAACACGTCAGGTATTGTAAACACATAATGGTATAAAAATATATGTGGCATCAACATGATAAGACCAAAATATAAAAAATTTACATGTATAAATTCATATCAATAAGAGAAAATCGTGTTCTGTCGATCTCGGACGCTTGAACTTAGTCCCAACCAACAGTCAAAGAGGACGAGGTTCTGGACCCTGTCTCACCTGAAAATGATTTCAACAAACTCGTTATAAAGTCCTCATCGACCTGTTAGTCAACGTGCAGAATTCAAGTAAAAGGCTGTGGAAGGCCAAAATACAAGATTTAGAGTCTTTTTGATGATATGCTTAGGTCCAAGAAAGATGTTTATGTATAACAAATAATCGCTTTGTTTAGTTGAAATTCAGGTAGGTATAAGTAATAGTAATATATCTTTTAAAGTGAGATAGCTGAAATGTCAAAATACCAAGAGATATCTTGAACATACCAAAACAGTCGAAACGTTTAGATTTTTGAATAGAATACATGAAGTTCCTACTTTAACAGATACAGATAGGTGCAGTCCTAACCTTAAACAAAGTGCATTTCAAGTTAAGTTTATGACTGCTTTTCAAGTTTACTTGGCAACAACAGAGTAAACCTAGAATCAAGTTTAGTAGTAATCTTGATCCAAGTTTAGTACTTAACTTGATTCCAAGTTTACTCCAAGTGCACTTCCAGTTTAGTTTACTTTCTATACACATGTAGATTTACTATATATTTTTCTATTAAAACATTTTTTATATGAAATATACAACTGTACATAATAAGACAATTATATCGATCGTGTTATACGAAACTGGATAATTGTTATAAACAAACGTGAAGAGTAAACTTGGTGTCACGTGATAGTAAACCTTAAGACGGAATTACTTTAAAGTAAACTTGATATCAAGTGCAATTGACTATACTTTATGACTGGTTTTCAGGATGAAAAACTAAACTTGAAGTGCACTTGTCAAGTGCACTTGAATGTGAGGTTAGGACTGAACCCAACTGTATGCCATTAGTACCCATAGGAATCCCATCTATATGCTGATACATCTTGTCCTTAAACTGCACATAAATATTATGGACAAAAGTCGATGGCCTAGCATAATTCAGCGAACGTCCATGTGTAATAGAGGTAAACTAGGTAGAAAAGGTGCGATCGAATGTGGAGACTTTAGTAACTTGAAAATTTTGTAAAAGTAGTTTCTCATATAGACAAAAGTTATTGATACTGCTACTATGAAATGCGACAGATTTTATTTGATAATATGATATTTGATTGCTATTAGACAAGACGTAATATGCGTTGAAAGTACAGCAGAAGAACAATAACTATAATTAGATATGGAACGTGATTTATAATGACTTTTATGTAATACAGGGGGCCAATACATGTTTAAAAGATAATGTTTATAAGTGTTAATTTTGTAGTCGAACATAATCAAGTGATGGTTATGTAAGATGTGGTCTTTCGACGTAAGAGACCAAAAAAGGCAATTTCGGAATTATTTTGTGATCCACAAATAAACTTTTCATTCCTTGGATATTTTTTTCCTAAAAATGAATTGTAAGCTAACTATTTGTTAAATTCCCCGAGCTTTATTTTTAAATTTGCATAAAAATTATGCATGTTTAGTTGAAAAATGTTAAAAATGAATAACAATAAACCAATATTATCAAAAGTTTATTACAATTATAACAGTTGAAAACTATCTAAAGTTTCATTGCATCACAATTTTGTCTGACTTCAAACGTGTTGATGTCACCGGTAAGCCTTTGATAATATGCTGGACCATGTCGCTATAACCGGCAGGCGCAAAAGCCACGTCCACTTCATATTACTCTGCAAGGCTTCATATATTAACTCCACCCATTAATTACGCCATTATTGTGCATTTGTCATGATAGCATTCATGGAAAATAACTTCACGATCCTCTGTTTGGTTCAGTGAGAGAAATATGTTGAAAATAAAAATAGTAAATGATTATCACCCTATAATGTTGACGCCAAATTATTAGCTTTTAGAATATCAGGAATATTTTCGTATACCTAATGTTATTTATTATGAAAAGTTACATTTCAGGTTTTTCATATACTTGGGTAAACATAGAAATAGACTGTATGTTATGCCCTTTATGAACACCACTGCGAATGGCCTTTTTGTAACCATAGGATGCGAGTATATAAATGCATTACCGCAGGTAAATTGAAATTTAGGAAGTGCAATGACCATCCCATATGTCAATATGGATTATTATTATTATTATTATTAGTAGTAGTAGTAGTAGTAGTAGTAGTAGTAGTAGTAGTAGTAGTAGTAGTAGTAGTAATAGTAGTAGTAGTAGTATTCATTTTATCGAATTGTATACTTCAAATATACTGTGCAAAAAGTTTATAAAATATACAAAAGTTCTTCGTCCCGTCTGACTGTTAGTCGTGTCTCCTATAGATCAATGATCTGAGCTCGCTTACTGATGAAAAGAGGACGGCTTACTAATGTTGATGTCGGCTAACATATTTTAATACTAGCATGTACTTCCATAGTACGTTTCGTATGTTAAAATTTTTATAACCTCTCGTCTTGATAGACCTATTGATTCTTGTTCACTATATGGAGAATTATTTATAAATTTATAAATGTGTGTCCTTTCATTGTGCTTCTTTAACGGTGGGTGGGTAAGTGGGCGCCCCTTAACAGATTAACCACATCAATTAAGTGACGTTTGTTACATTAATTGACCGTCCGAAGTCGGAATCGTAACTGCGGTATAGCCGAATAGTTTCGTAATGTTGTTTTCTGTGTGTATGTGGTGTTTTGGTTTTTTCCTATCATCATGTTTATGTGCACGTCCTTGGTGATTTGTGCCATACAGCTTGGTCAGATGTCTTCTGTTTTCTTTTGTAGAAGAAGTATCTACTTCATGCATAGGATCTGTCCTTGTGGGTTACTTGGCTCTTAGTTTCGTTCAAATTTAGCAATGAGTTTGCTCTCCGAATATTTGTACTTTCGATTTCCACTGTTTCTTATCGAAATGTGCATATACTGCAGAAATGTATATACGTATGTATGTTCTGGTATTTATCATTTATTTATTCGTTAGTTATTTATTGTATTGTGCTGCGTCCGATTGATGATAGATGTGATAGTGAAAAAATATTAAAGAAAACCTTCTTAATAATGTTTATATTTTTATGACCTCTCAATATGCGATACCTGTTGACCCTTGTTCTTTACATGGAGGATTATTTATAAATTTTTAAATGTACGTCGTTTGATTGTTCTGCTGTTACGGTGAGTGGGAAGGTGGGCCCGTAAACCGGTTAACCACACCATTTGTTTGGCTTTTGTCAAATTAAATGACCGTCCTAAGTCGGTATCGTAATTGCCCTACAATCAAATATTTTTGTAATGTGATATATGTTCTAGTATATTATTTATATTCATGTATTGTATAGCTCTATGGTGACTTCTGCCACATAACTGAGCCAGTAACTCCTCTTTTTTCTTTCAACCTAAATTGATATTTTTTGATCTATCAACGATGCTCAGCATTCAGCATCGTACTCGGTTTATTCAACAAAAGCCAGAGGAGGCATCGAAGTCATGGTACACGCAAATACAACAAACCTGAAATACATAATATTTCCTTTGATGCCCTTTTGCCATTTATAAATAAACCTTTGGGCCTTCATCACATTCGTACAAAACTTTATTCTATTTCACTCAGAAAATTACACGAGGTGTACGTATCGTCCAGACACCGTATATTTACTGATATAAGCTCTGCAGAGTATAGACTAGATGGCATTATTATGGACATATCGACCGCTAGACTTTTTCGTCCCGTCAAGTCCGATATTTCTATGGAAAAATCTAATCGCCCTTTCATCAAAATTAAATTTGCAAATAAAGGCATTGATTATTTAAATTTCGGCCAAATTTTAAATCATAAGTCTGTTTTAGAGAAAATACCTCCATATTTCAAAAACAAAGATCCGCCATGTATTTCCTATAGCTACACGCCATCAGTTGCATCCAAAAATTTATAATTACCAAGGGTTTCTACAGTGTCTTGATCTTAGCAACTCTGCATGCCATTCTCAACCTTGTGCATGTTCCTCATCTAATTTCGTATATTCTCCTTGTGGCCATGTCATTACTGGTGATCTCGATATAGTTAAAAACATTAAATTAAGGGAACTTTTACTTAAAGGTCCAAAATACAGAGAACCCAGATCATTCACATGGAGCCAAAATTTTGAGAATATTATGAACTGCTGCGAGGAATATGCCATACGATGGGCAAAAAGAGAGGAAGTACAAGTCGACACTCTTTCGGAATGGATAAAATCTATTGCAGTACTGCTGAGATCAAAAATTAAAAAATTACAAGGTTCTGTAAACACCAGATTCGAATCTATTTTTAAAGATCCTGATGTTGTCAGAGAACTTACCTTCCTCCAAGAACATTATATCATTACACCAGCAGATAAAGCATCTAATAATTATACATTTACTTGTAAGAAATATTACTTTGACAGCCTAGTGAAAGAATTAGGATTAAATTCAGCTCCAGGAAATCCTACTTATACTCTCACGAACTTTTCGGTTTCGGAAGTACTCGAGAATCATAAATCTGGATACATCCAAACCACAAGTCCAAAAATCATAAAACCAAAGGACATACAAAATCAGTGAAAATGAAAAACAAATGGAAAATAACAAAATATGTCTACTTGAAGAGCATATGTGAACCCCTGTGATGGAGTGAGATCAGGTGCCCGGGGAGAGTGAGCATCTCCTGCTTGCTAGCAACACCCGTCACTTATACCCAGTAGAAAGAGTCAAATCGTGTAAATTCCATATGTATTTATATATGGGGAAGTCGAAGTAGGTAACCTTCTAGTATAGAAGGTGTCAAATCTGTGTAAAATGATCGGAATCGGTCTCAGTCCAGAATATCATTTAAAAGTCTGGATAACGAGATATCATATAGAGTAATAAGAGTCTCGTAACGACCATAGAATTTCCTCAGTGACGTTGCTAGTCTAGCACATATATAACCCTGGTTGAGCAGCTTAACTGAAAGTCGCCTAGCCCTCAGAACAAAGTCATTGTAATTTGAACATGCTCTGGAATAACGTATTAACTGAGATATGAATACGCCGTATGCGGGCGATGATGGAATGTTGCTACTTATGAAAGGAAAGTTTGTGATAGCGAAATTGAAATCGTCACGTTTGTCATAGAGTGAGGTGTTCAATTGACCATTAATGTCGAAGGACAACATAATATCTAAATACGAAGTAGAATTACTACTTTCTGTAGTTTCTTTGACCTCCAGTTCACTTGGATAGATGATGCTAAGGTAATCCGAGAATGAAGGATTATTAATTGAAAGCAAGTCATCTATATATCTGTAAGTAAAATTGAAGCCAAGAGCCAATTTTCCTTGCTTTCGGACTGAATGAATTCAGCTTCGTATGAGTAAAGAAATATGTCAGCCAGAAGCGGAGCACAGTTAGTGCCCATTGGAATGCCGACAATTTGTTGAAAAACCTTACCCCCAAACACCACAAAAATGTTATTGATAAGAAAGTTCAACATCTGGATGACAGCTGTTTCAGTGTATTTATTTTTGGAATCAGAATTTTCCCTAACAAAGTAAGTTTTATCGTGGCCTATTACTATATATTTGAATTTGCGGCTTCCGTTTTTACTAGTAAATGCATTTTGAATAATTTCCGCTAATCTGTCTTTTAATTTCTGATGAGGGGTCGTTGTGTAAAGAGTCGAAAAGTCAAAAGACTTGATAGAGTGAATTTTAGTAAAACTTTTTGATTTTAGATTTTCTAACAACTCTTTTGAATTTTTAAGGATCCACATTTGATTAATTCCACTTTTGGAATATACTGTTTCGCAATATCTATGAAGGCCAGATTTAATTTCTGATAATATTTATGTGAGTAGCATCGATACAGATTTTGTGGAACACTTCGAGGAACCAGCGAGCAAAAGCGTTGTTTGTAAGGATTTTTGTGCATTTCTGGAATGCAGTACAAATATGGAAGTTCTAAATTTAACTTATTTGAGTCAATACCAAACGTATTGAGGACAGATTTATGATTCTCGAGTACTCCCGAAACCGAAAAGTTCGTGAGAGTATAAGTAGGATTTCCTGGAGCTGAATTTAATCCTAATTCTTTCACTAGGCTGTCAAAGTAATATTTCTTACAAGTAAATGTATAATTATTGGATGCTTTTTCTGCTGGTGTAATGATATAATGTTCTTGGAGGAAGGTAAGTTCTCTGACAACATCAGGATCTTTAAAAATATATTCTAATCTGGTGTTTACAGACCATTGTAATTTTTTAATTTTTGATCTTAGCAGATAATGAAAGAAATTTATTTCAGAATTACGTTTTGTTACAGATTTTTTCACAACTTCATATTGTAGTATACTGTCTAAGCAGCTACTTGTTTTTCATATCCACATTTCAAAGGAAGGTTATATGTGGGTTTTCAAGGGGGCAACGGGATATAGATATTTCAAAAATCTTCCCCGTGGATTCCATCGTCTGTTTTCAGTTACAAACACTATATGGGAAATCGACATAGTTTCCTCGTGGTACATTATTGTAAGTACTGTAGTCACTCGACACCAGTTCTCGTATTTTGCTTTACAAATCAATATACACTATTACATAGACAGTTTTCTTCCCAAGTGGGGATACTTAACTACAGCACATAATAGTTTCAGAGCTATAATTCTTAACTTTTGATAAGTCGATCACACCATTTTTGGAGATGCTGCTTTCTCAGAAATCATGCAATAGACTTATACACAACTCAGCTATTGCAAAATTCGTTAAGATATCTGACATCCCAAATTGATTATGTCTCTCGGATACATATATCACCTGCTTCCGCAAGTCACATAATATATCCGCATGATACACGGTCTAATATTCAATTCAATATATTTGGATACAAGAAGTATAACAAGGTGCACATCTGTATTTACTTGTAGTGTATTTGGTTCTGTCCAGTCATATGTCAAATTCGGATTGTGATGTCATGAAAAGGTCGGTAATATCAAGTCTATGAACTCCAAGGAGCACATACATTAAATATGTGGTTTGTTCCAGTGGTATTTAGGTACATTTATTTCTACAGGATATGTAGATTCGGGGCATATTGTTTTATAACCTGTCTGTTTGTTGTCTGTCTATTGTCAACTTTAAACTTCTTTAAATTTTTTAACCATGAGACTTTATATCTGGCAGCAGATTCCACTAAAGAGCCCTTTCAAATTACACCAGTCATTGACATAATGGAGGCTAAGCTTCTTGCCACGAAGATACTCGAGCACAGATATCTTAGAGAACGTCAAAATTGTCACTGAGGAAATATTTTGGTAGGGGTTGTTATCTTGATAACCGACATATTGGGACATGATCATATAAAATTACCACCTTTGCCTTTTTACAGTGCCAGAGATTTTACATATATAATTACAAAATGACATGTTTCAACTTGAATCTTGCAAAATATGTTACTGCAATGTGAGACGCTTGCTTCTCTCGGGCACTTGTCTCGCTTTTAAAACTGTTCCAGCAGCTTTTTTGATGTGTGTTGCTAGCAAGCAGGAGATGCTCACTCTCCCAGGGCACCTGATCTCACTCCATCACAGGGGTTCACATACCATCACGTTCAAGTCCACCATTTACTGATGAACACCAACAGCCGAACTCGTGGTTCTATGGCAAACATCCGCCAGATCAGCACCAGAGTTGACTTATACAAATACACCTCCATTCCGGCGACCATAGTGGCATAGAACAACATCCCAGTCATAGTCAGGAACTCGCCGTCAGTGGACAGCTTCAGGCACGCTATACATACCATCAGCTTGTCGAGGCTTTTACACCATTAGTCTGTCCATATTTTATCCACTTTTTAACTGTAAGTTTTTAGCTGTTCGCCACGAACACTGGAATATTAACACTCGTAACAAGTCCAATCCAAAACGGGAAGAAGAAGAAGAAAAACCTATAACGTTAAGCAGATGAAATCCGAGTCGCCCCAAACTGACAGTACTGACTTAGAATCACAGACGGAACAGGAGGAAATCGATTTCGTTCGTCATTTCAGAATCCTACAGAAAATGGATTATCGGGAAATTTTTTGAATTTTGATGATACATTTAAAATTCTTAAACAAAGTTATGGCCATAGTTTTAATCTGTTCCCAATGGGCGAAAAGAAAACGTTTTCTTCCTAGTCTGTACTTCAGTTACATCTGGATTTTTCTCTAATAAACAATATGATAATTATATATATTGGACTTGTACTGAGTTGTGTAATGCCATCACATTTTTGATGGATAATATTTATGTACATTTTAATGGCAAGACTTATCAACAGATTATTGGGATTCCTATGGGCACTAACTGCGCTCCCCTTATAGCAGATTAATTTTTATACTGTTATGAGAGAGACTTTATGCATTCTTTTCAAACTTCTAAACTTTTCGACCTTATTGATAAGTTCAATGACACCTCTAGATATTTTGATGATATTTTAGTAATCGATAACCCTAAGTTTGAAAACTATATGTCTGACATTTATCCATCTGAATAAAACTACTTCCGACTAGGAAACACCTTTGCTTGGACTTAAATATTAAAATTGTTAACAACAATATTCATACCAACATATATATAAATGTGATGACTTTGGATGTCCTATTGTAAATTTCCCTTATATTGAAATGGTGATGTCCCCAGACTCCCATCATATGGTATTTATATTAGTCAATTGGTTCGATTTCCTAGAGCCTGCACTAACGTTTTGGATTTTCACGAAAAAAAGAATTCTCAGATTACTTTTAAACTTCTTACTCAGGGTTATAGATATCATAAACTTCGAAAAACTTTTGGTAAATTTTATAGATCTTATTCAGACATTTTATCTTAATTCGGAAATGTTACTTTTCAACAATATGTATCCAGAGGAATTTCCCATTCCATTTTCTACGGTGATCTAGTGTACAAACTAAGGAGGATCAAAGGTTCCGATAATTTCATATCGGCTGGTTCTAAAATTATTAAACGTCTTCGACATCGACAGTATGACCACGAGATCATCGCTTAGACCATAAGTCTTGTATTGGGTCCCTCTACAATCCAATGCAAACTTTTTACTTGAGCGTTGCACGCTGACTAACAGGGCAATGGGGACTCTTTGATGAGCCTTGTCCAAACCTTTTCAGAGGAGACAAAGTCCTGATCCTCGTCCCCTCTGTCGGGACTCCTATTGATCAAGGATCTGAGCTCGCTTGTAGAGGGGCAGAGCACGGTTTACTTATGTTGATGTCTCCTTACAAATTTTTGATAGCAACATATTTTTCTATAATTGTTTTGTATGTAATAAATTTCTATTACCCCTCTCCTTGAGAAACCCGTTGATCCTTCTTCTCTATATGGAGATTATTTATAATTTTTTATATGTGTGCCCTTTGATTGTGCTGCTTTTGCGGTAAGTTGGAAGGTGGGCGCCCGTAAGCCGGTTAACCACACCAACTAAGTGACGTTTGTTACTTCAATTGACCGTCCTAAGTCGGTATCGTAACCGCAGCACAATCGAATAGTTTTGTAATGTTGTTCCGTGTATAATCTGTTGTTGTCTGTGATTTGTGTCATACAACTTTGTCAGATATCTTCTGTTTTCTCCGGTAGACAGTAGTTATGAACGGACGAACAAATGATCCTTTGTAGATGACTGCGGTGCATGGTTGAAACATTTTTAAAAACTCATCAGTATTTAGCAAATTCTTCAGGAACTTTCGATTACATTTACAAAAAACCGAACCAATTTTTTTCGTAAAGTTAAGAGTATTCTGATTCTGATTGAGCCACAACCTGTTCCGTAGTAACTTAACCACGTTATCAGACAAAATTAAAGAAAGATCAAAATTATCAGAGAAGGGTTAGTTGGTTTGAAATGCTTCCAGACTTTGATAAAACTTATCTGGTTTATATTTTTGAATACACTTCCCGGTCATATGCTCTATGGGCTTTCAAAAGTAACAAATCAGCCTTATAAACGAACAACTTTAGATCAGAGGACAGCTAATTCTGAAGCATCAAAACACAGCAAAAACGCCCAAAATTGCAATGAACAGAGGAAAATGCAACGTATAGAAACGATAAACAGCAAAAACCCATTAACTCTTCTTGTTATGATTTGTCGGATGGTTTTCAATCCATTTTTCAAGTATGGCTGTATGCCCAATAATAAATTAATATAATGACATCACGAAAAATTTAAACAAACAAAAACAAAAAACAACCCGCACCTCCCGCCCCCCCCCCCCAAAAAAAACATCAGTTGCAATGCAGCTGAGTAGGACGGTCAATAAAGATAATTCTAGTTACTCAATTGGTTCACTTGCCAACCTTCCACTCACTACAACGGCAGAACAATTAAAGGCCTTAATTTAAAAATATATAAATTATATTCTTATTATGTCCTTATTTGTTTTATTTTTCATACCATTACTGCATATACTATATATTTCCGTGGTGACTTCTGTCATACGGCTGAGTCACTAACTTTTCTTTCTTCGTAGATAAAATAATACAGTAGATCGCCGTAGAATTTGTGATGAAAAATTTCGCTGAATACATACTGTTGAATAGTCAGATTTCCGAATTCAGATAAAACATCTGAATACGATCTGTAAAATTTACCAGAAGGGTTTTTCAAAATTATATATGTATATGTATATATTGTATATATTTATATATTCCACCGAGAATACATTGGTGTTCTGTCTTTCGGAAGAGACTGTAGAAGCCGAGTTATCGTGTAACGGTCGGGGTGGAATATGAAAGATCCTTTACTGCTCAAGGGAGTGGGTGTCTGTTGCAAAATTATATAATTCTATGCAATGCATCAAGCAAAAATCGTCACAGTATAACCGTGGATTGATGTAAATCAGTAAACAATCAATCAATCTGTCGTCTAACCAAGATTTAACCTGGCGTAAGATTTAGTAATCCATCATCTGACAAATTAAATTACAACTCAACTTATGATGCATTTTATCATTGAAGTTTTCATAAAATAAGTGATTTTGAAATGTGCCCCCCCCCCCCCAAATGGTTGTTTTCCCTAGTCCTAACTAGATATAAAAATTATATCAGATCAATCCCAACTAGATATACAAATGCCATCAAATCAGAAAAAGTGCAGATATCAATAAAAAGTGACAGTTATGCATTGCAGGTAACTTGGTGTTCAATATTTGTAGTGAAAGGTACATTGTCATTGGTTTAATTAAGTTTTATTTTTCTACACACCCACATTCATGTCCAGTATGTAAATATATGATGTATAGTATACATTATTCAGTACACAAATACGTCTTGACGTCATTGTTGATCGAGCGTTAAAATTTGCAAACAACCGTTACAAATTATTATGGTATATACACCAATTCACCCTTAGTCAAATTTTACCAAAACACACACTGAAAGCTTAGCAGTCGTATTCAGCTGGATATTCTTGTGCAAGTAATCATTTCATGAGGAGAGAAAAGTAACATTATTTCAAATTCCATGTAAAATGCATGCCTAAAATATGTATAGTTGAGTTTTTAATTACACAGATAAAATCCGTTATCATTAATTAAAACACTGCATAGGTCCATGAGTCTCTTTTCTAGAAAAATAAAACCATAGATCCACAGTCCGAAAATCTAATTTTTAACCCAACTCGCCTAATTGGCAATCTTAAATTTGAGCGGATTTCTAAACCGGAATAATAATAATAATAATAATAATAATAATAATAATAATAATAATAATAATAATAATAATAATAATAAATATAATAAATATAATAAAACCAAGTAAAAGATATAAAAGTCAGTTATCGATTTAACCAATTAATTACAAACTCGGTTAATCTGTTACCGAATGAAAACTTCGTGTTCTGTTTTATAAACACAAACAACATGTGAAATACTATATCATCGTATAATGCAATATAGCCTAAAATCAATATCAGTTATACAAGACACTCAAAACTCGCGTTCCGTTTAGCCCTAACAATCTCTGGATTATGCTTACAAACAGGTAGAGTTAAAATTAATTGATAGTCCCTATGAAGGTTATGTTTTAATTACTTTAAAAGAAAAAAGAGGAGTTACCGGCTCAGTTATGTGGCAGAAGTCACCATGGAGCTATACAATACATGAATATAAATAATATAATAGAACATTTAACACATTACAAAAATATTTGATTGTAGTGCAATTACGATACCGACTTAGGACGGTCATTTAATTTGACAAAAGCCAAACAAATGGTGTGGTTAACCGGTTTACGGCCCACCTTCCCACTCACCGTAACAGCAGAACAATCAAAAGACGTACATTTAAAAATTTATAAATAATCCTCCATGTAAAGAACAAGGGTCAACAGGTATCGCATATTGAGAGGTCATAAAAATATAAACACGTAAGGTATTGTAAAAAACATAATGGTATAAAAATATATGCGACATCAACATGATAAACCGTGCTCTGCCAGTCTGAAAGCGAGCTAAGACCCTAGATCTGTAGGAGTCCCGACTAACAGTCAGAGGTGACGAGGTTCAGGACCATGTCTCCTCTGAAAGAGGTTTGGACAAGGCCCGTCATATAGTCCCCACCGCCCTGTTAGTCAGCGTGCAACGTTCAAGTAAAAGTCTGCATAAGGCTGTAGAGGGGCCAAATACAAGACCTATAGTCTTTTTGATGATCTCAATATCATATTGTCTATTTAGGAGACATTTGACTATTTTATTACATGATAAAATAACGTTATCGGAGCCTTTTACTTTCCTTAGTTTATATACGAGATCACCGTAAAAAATTGGGATGGGAAATTCCATTGAATACATACTGTTGAAAAGAAATATTTCCAAATTTAGATAGAAGTTCTGAATAAGATCTGAAGAATTTGCCGAATGTTTTTCTTAGTTTGTGATATCTGTAACCCTGAGTTAAAAGTTTAGTAGTAATTTGTAAATTTCGTTTATGAAAGTCCAAAACATCGGTGCAGCCTCTGACAAATCGAACTAATTGAGATATATAGATACCATATGATGGGAGTCGAGGGACATCGCCATCCAAGTAAGGGAAATTTACAATAGGAAATCCAAAATCCTCACGTTTATCATAAATATTAGTATATATTAGGTTGTTGATAATTTTGATGTTTAAATCTAAGAAAGGTGTAGATTTATCTCAAGTATTAGCTTTATTCAATGTGAGCTCTGGTGGATATATTTCTGATATAAATTGTTCGAATTCAGGGTTGTCGATAACCAAAATGTCATCCAGATATCTGCAAGTATAATTAAATTTGTCAATGAGGTCAAAACGTTTAGATTTTTGAATAGAAACCATAAAATCCCTCTCATAACAATAAAGAAATAAATCTGCTATCAGAGGCGCGCAGTTAGTACCCATAGGAATCCCAACTATTTGTTGATATATCTTGCCATCAAATTGCACAAAAATATTGTTCATGAGAAAATCTAGTGCTTTACATAATTCCTTGCAAGTCCAGTATTTATATGAAGTATATTGTTTGTTGGAAAAGAATCCAGAGTTATTGGAGGTACATATGTACGTTTTAGATTCTCTGTGAAAACACCATTGTATAAGATCAGAGACAGCAACTTGCTTTTAATCAAATCATGAGGCAGAGATGTATAAAGTGTAGAAAAATCAAATGTAGAAATTTGAGTCGCTTTGAAATTTAGCGAAAGAAGTTTGTCTATAACTTCATGAGAATTTTTAATCGACCAAAAGTAATTGATGTTACTATTATGAAATGCGACATCACAATATTTGATAATATGATCTTTTATAGCAGTAAGAGCAGACGTAATATGTTTCGATAGTACCATAGTAGAGCAATGGCTAGAATTAGATATGAAACGTGATTTATATGGACTTTTATGTAGTTTTGGGAGCCAATACATGGTTGGTAGATCAGATTTATCAGTTTTAATTTTGAAGTCGGACATGGTCATGAGGTGATCGTGCAAGGTGCTCTCTTTTGAGGTAGGGCTTTCCACATATGTATGAGTGGAGTTTAATTCGTTTTAAGTACTTCAATATAATATAGTTTTCAAACAACTATTATGTTATTACCTGCTTTATCAGCGGGAACAAAGACATATTTAGACTAAAATTATACATCGGTTAGGCGTTTGAAGAAAGTAATAATTGTTTTATACTTATCTCATATTTATAAATTTGTATACTTTATTATTTATTCTTATACTTTAATTTTATACTTTATTATTTTGTCATAAAGCCCCACTTTTTATTAGTTTTAAATCTTGAGTTCTGTTTTTCAATCGGCAATGTCTTTTGTGTATTCTCGAAAATCAAAGTTATTTAAACTATATATGTTCGATAATTAAACATAATCAATAAATTGTACTTTAAGAGTTTTATAAGGTAAAGATGATAGATAAATCCAAACCATAAGTTCGAAAATCATGAAAACAAAGGACATACAAAATCAGTGTAACTGAAAACCAAATACAAAACAACAAAAAATGTCTACTTAAAGAGGATATGGAACCCCCCTGATGGAGTGAGATCAGGTGCCCGGTGAGAATGAACATCTCCTGGTTGCTAGAAACATCCGTCACATATACCCAGTAGAAAGACTCAAATCGTGTAAATTCCAAATATATTTAAGTCAAAGTAGGTAATCTTCTAGCATAGAAGGTGTCAAATCTATGTAAAATGATCGAATCGGTCTCAGTCCAGAATATCATTTAAAAGTAAAAAACGAAGAAGTACCGAAGGGTAAACCATATCTCATAGTCCATGAAATAAAAAGACAATATCGTAAATAGTATCATATTCAGACAAATGCGAACCACAATGAAATCGAGGCGAAAGTCTGGATAACGAGATATCATATTATGTAATAAGAGTCACGTAACGACCATAGAACTTCGTCAGTTACGTTGTTAGTCTAGCACAGATATAACCCTGGTTGAGTAGATTATCTGAAGGTCGCCTAGCGCTCAGAACAAAGTCATTGTAATTTGAACATGCTCTGGAATAACGGTTTAACTGAGATATGAATACGCCGTATGCGTGCGATAATGGAATGTTGCTACATATGAAAGGAAAGCTTGTGATAGCGAAATTGAAATCAGGCTTAAGAAGCCAAGATATTTTAAAAATATAAACAATACAAAACTGTTCAATAAGCAATAGTATTGTCTACTATTCAATACATATTTGTCTGTTGTGCAACTAGATATCAGGAAACAAGTAATTTAGTTTCAATTTCTGAACTTCACTGCGCCTATATGTTTTTAGGAATGCATATGGTAATCCATGTTAATCTGTGATACGATTACAAATTTCTTGAAAGTGATGTAAGATTCCGCGCGCTATTTTTCCATCTCAAAATCAAGTTAATGTTCTTATTAGGAAAATATGTATTGGCACGCTAATGTGTTCGTTTTCATCAAAACACGTTTATTTAATTTATTAATTCATTGTATACAAAACTTTACCGCTTTTATTTGATGGTCATTATTTCAGTTTCCTTTTGTTAGAATTATGTGGGCATATGTTCTTAACATGAATGTACATTTAAGATCTGATCAATCTGCATAAGTGTTTCTGATCTACATTATGTGATATCAGAATATATGTAAAGCGCTACACGTTCATTTTTCGTCAGTATGATGTTTTATTGTTGCATCATATTATTCACAAATTATGATTTATTTCAGCATGGGATCAGTAATACTGCAAATATTCCTCATGTCCATTTTCGTTATTGCGACCAATGGAGTCGATTGGAAATGCACAAATAAGGCACCTCGATGGTCTAAAAATGGATGTAGTATTGCAAATGGATTACCGAATGCTTTCAGAGGAATATTTGTTGCAGCATGCAACATTCATGACGTTTGCTATAAATGTGTAATTATCTCCTTTTTACATATGTTTGTCCTTCAGGACCACGAAGAAGGAAATGATTGTTTCATTACTAATATAATATATATGAAGCATATCACTTATGATATTTAAATGATTATATCAAGGTTTTACTTTTTCAGACATGTAACATTTAAAATACATGTCACTGTAAGAAGCAGCAAAATCTAAAATAAAAATATGAAATGTGACCATTTATGAATAATGAATATTGAATACAAATATTTTGAATTTAAGAAAGATTCGTATCAATGTAAAATACGAGAATAACTGATGTCACATGACTATGGCACTAACAACAATGTACCACAGTGGACATTCACGGACTTCTGAAATTCAGAGGTGAGGCCAGGTGCCCGGGAGGAAGAACCCAGACAAATACTTTTACAAACAAAATTGGCCTTTTGCTTTCTTTTTTTTTTTTTTTTTTTACTTTTTTAAAGTCAAATTTGTACTGTTGCTGAAGAATACTAATAAATAATATTAAATACTTATAATAATGACACACTACTTTCAATTATTTGGGTACATTATAGGGACACATTCTTTCCACTTCTAGAGAGACATGTGACCGCATGTTCGCCTACAACCTCAGAGACAGATGTCGTAGATACAGATACAACCGTCGGTTCAAAGGCTGCGATAAGGCAGCGAAACTTTACTTTAATGCCGAAATCATACACTGTGACAAAGGTTACCGCAACCCTTTTCCTATTTTCTGCAAGGCCAGATGGGTAAAACCGGGTGTTTCTTTGTAAGGACATAACATCTGAAACACTTTATATTGAATGTTATTAAAGTTATGCATTATATGATAAATTGTCTTATAGCATTTTTTTCAATCAAGAGATTTTTCTATAATTTCAGAATAAAGAATTGATAATTGCTCTTATATATCACTGTCTAAACCAGATCTCTTTAAAGATACTATCATAAGGATACAAGAAAGTTTTACGTCAACATTTCACAGATTTAATGGCGGCATAAAACACAAAAGGGAGCATAGTAGGATTCTTCAAAATCTACTAGAACTTATAACTCGTAGCAGACATCCATTTTTGTATTTTCCACAGCGCTGGTGTTGGTAATGAGCAGGGAGGTTTGCTTTATCAAGAATCCAAATATGAAGCTAGAATTAACCTTATTACACATTATTTGAAATTAATGATAATTTGTTCTAATGATTTAGTATCTTGATACATTACCTAGATGGTATATTGGGACCCGAGTAACTAACCCATTTGACAAACTGATGGTATTTCCTCTACACTTAAATCTGTAGTGACCCTGCAATAGAACAACAAATCAATTTCAAAATGTTAAAATGATAATTTATTAATAGTAAATATAGAACCTATATACATAATTTCTACTACCAAGAACAAAATGTAAGAGTCTAAGGCATATAAAATATGCTCGCACATAGATTATCGACTCTGAAGCCCCAATAGCAGCGCTATAAAATTATGTGTCAATCTTTTCATAACATGATGAAAATATATCTGACTCGGCTGTTTCAGACCTGAACTTTCATATAATTATGGGATATACATAAAATGGAACTCTATTTAGAGAGCACACATTCAACTATTAATTCATAGTGAAATGAATATACCTTGAACATTCAGAAATAGGAAATTGCAAAGGTCCATAACTTCAAATTTCTGTTATACATATGCATTATCTATAGAATAATTAATTTTTTTTCAAAATCGTTTCCTTTATATCAGAAAATAAGAAAACACTGAAGTATCTTGCCGTCTAATCATATTCTTAGGAGATTGTAATCTAAAGACGATGCTTTGGGTTTCAAAACATTTCAAAGTTGTCTTAATGTTGTAATTCCTTGAGTAGAAATCAGCGTTAAATGTGTTGAATAGAAATTTATAATCGTAGAAGTAACTGAGTCATTAGAATGCATTTCAGAGAGCGCCCCGGACTGAAACAAGTGTAAAAGTTAAACGGTATTATCTGTACACATGGAACAATCATACTTCAGTGTACTTCATGTACAGTCAATTATATTGTGTAAGGCATAACTATTCTCAAAAGAAAATAGAAAGTAGTATGCCGTATAATTATATAGGGCATATAAGTTTGGGAAAAAAGACATCTGCCTTAGCTGTATGACAAAAGTCGTCAAGAACTTGCAGATCAAAGAAAAATAAGCACAAGAGAAGACTTCACAAAATATTCGATTGTAATGCAATTACTATAACCAAGAACGATTAGGTGAAATGACAATCATAACACAATTTGTTTGGTTAACTGATTTTACATGAATTAATCAAAGAATGAAATATGATCTTTTTGACAATACATATATGGAAAAGAGAGCCTTATTCATATAAATAGTATTCAATATATATGATACATTTGTTTGAATTCCTTGCACAGCATCGGAATATCAAGAAGTTTTTTAAATACATTTTTGTAAAGTACTTTCATAGTATATAAAATACCAGTACCAGTACCAGTATTTCTAATAATCATGCATGTAATATATATTATGATTTATGATGATAAAAGATTTCACACAATTCTACCCTATTCATATTTAGTAGAGTCATAAAAATATCTTAGTCTAATTTTCCCATTTATTTTCTATTTGAAAGCATACTTACTTCAAAATATATCGACCCAGGGTTTTTTTTTCCTTGCTATATATCCCATACAAAAGGATAATATTTATATAACAATTCCACCAAATACCAGGACGATGGTAGTTATATTGCTGCATTTTTTGTTTTAATGATTCATTAAACTTTTTTCGATATAAAAAATGTACGTGTATTTGACGCAGTTTAAAGAAATAGTCAAATCGACGAAATAAGCAATATTAAAAATTTCTAAATAAATTATCTCCCCTTGCGAGCTTTTCAGACTTAAAACAACGAAAACATGATAAATGGCGACTTCAATGGAAGAGGAAACATTTGGCGGTAAATGTTCAATATCTTTATTTACAAACACATCATGTGGTTATTCGGTGCATTACTCAGTTGATAAAGAAATTATAAAACTGAATCGATGTAAAAGATCGATTACACGCCATTTGCAAAGTTTCTCAATCAATAATAAAGACATTGAATGCGAAGGGCAACTGATCGCCTTAAGATGTGGCCTATTAGACGTATTTGGTGTCCTTATGGGACAGGTCAACGAGCAAATATTGCAGGCGGGGTGTCATTGATCTTTCGATCAACATTTCTAGTTACAATGTAATTTGGATTTTGGATATCATTCATGCATCTTGCTAACAAATAATATAATGTCAGCCTTGTCATGATGAGAGAGCATTGAATTAGGGTCAAGATCAAATAGTTTAAATGTCATTATTTTGTACAATGCAATTAATACAAACATCAAACATCATTCATTGAATGTATTAGGCTTCCTAATGTATGTTAGATGTATATCGAAGTAAAATCAAATGCTAGATTAGTTCTTTTTATTGAAGAACATCTGCAAGGGATCTGATGTAATCCATATAGTTAGAGAGCCAGGTGACATTTAATCATCATCTTGAGTACAAAAGGTTTTGGTGCCAAAATCTATCGTAAAGTCCCTAGCAAGAGAGAAAACCGACGTCTTAAGTTTTTTGGTCCTGGGCTTTGGACCCCAGGGTGACCAACAGTTGACCAAAAATCACTTTTAATCATAATTTTGAGTACAACATTCCTTTAAAGTTATCTTTATTAGGAAACCCAACCGAAATAAAATGGCACAACTTAAGACGCTAAAATACCTGGCATTATTAATTAAGACGTATACTAATTAATGGCCAATTAACGATTTATTCAAACCTTTGAGTACATCCAAAATTCTTGTTGCATATGTTCACGTTAAACTGTCTCACATTATATCCCCAACTAAAGAGTGTGAATTTCCCTGGGGTTTCTATTTAAGAGGGGGGTACTCGGAATCCTGGGGGATCAGGACGATCAAAATGCATTTATCTAAAGTTGGGAGTACATCAATTTTGATTGGAATTATAGATGCTATTATACTCCAAAAGAATAAAAATGGAATTTAAGACGCTAAAATACCTGGCTTTACTAATTAAGACGCATGCTAATTAATGGCCAATTAACGATTTATTCAAACTTTTGAGTACATCCAAAATTCTTGTTGCATATGTTCATGTTAAGCTATCTGGCATTATATCCACAACTTAAGACGTGAATTTCCCTGGGGTTTCTATTTAAGAGGGGGGTTACTCGGAATCCTGGGGGGATCAGGACGATCAAAATGCATTTATCTAAAGTTGGGAGTACATCGATTTTGATTGAAAATATGGATGCTATTATACTCCAAAAGAATGAAAATGGAATTTAAAACGCTAAAATATCTGGCATTACTAATTAAGACGTATACTAATTAATGGCCAATTAACGATTTATTCAAACTTTTGAGTACATCCAAAATTCTTGTTGCATATGTTTATGTTAAGCTATCTGACATTATATTCACAACATAAGACGTAGTATTCCCTGGGGTTTCTATTTAAGAGGGCGGGGAGGGGGTGGTATTAAGGACCTGTACATGCACATATGTACAAATGCATGATGAACATACAATAACACGGCAAGATGGACGGGCCAATAGACAATTTTTTTACCTTTGCATACAATTTAATTTTGCAAAAATCAAATGCATGCATGCTGTAAATTACAAAGGTAATAAAAAATCAAATCTAATTGGCAGGTAAAGTAAGGGAGATGATTTCCGGTCGATGGTGCCCGATCGGGACACTTTGCTTCTGTTATTATGAAAGAATAAGAAACATCTCCGGCACTGAAACGTCAAATATCCGATGGGAGTCGAACTTGATTGATAATGAACCTTATATAATGAGAAAAAACCCACATTGTAAATGAGACCCCTGTTTTGTGTAATTAAGAGACATCATTGATATGGACTTCAACATTTTGTGAAAGAAGAGGGAAAATATAATTTCATTATTTAATAATCAAAAATTAGCCAATGACAAAATATACATCTTCCTTAACCAAGCTACTGATTTGCTCTAGCTCATTTGTCTTGGCAGGGAATGACAATGCATCTTACAGAGCGCTGGTAGGTTCATGACGAAACCGATATGCAAGACATGATGTGATTGGATTCCCTATAATTCAAGAGAGGCGACAATTTTGAGGTAGAGCTAAAAGGTCGCTTAGCTAAAGGAGCAACCATTTGATTTTCAGAGGGGGGGGGGGGCAGGAAGACTTTCATGAGCCGGAATTTTTTTCTTTTTTTGCTTGTATTGAGAGCCTGATTTTTTTTTTTTTTTTTTTTTTTTTGTTTGACGGCCCTTCGGAACGGATTATTTTTTCCCCACTTAATTGTCAAATTAACCATTCGTGGGAGGGGGAATTAGGTATTTAAAACAAATAAAACCGGATAATGTTTTACCTATATTGGGAGCCGGATTTTGTTTTTGCAAAGTCTTCCTGCCTCCCACCCTTAAATCAAATGGTCGCTCCCTAATGCCAAAATGCATGTACATGTACTCTAGTACAATCTCCTTCCCCCAAATATGCTAAAAGGTAGCGTCAAAATTTAGGTATGTCTATCAATCTTAGCAATGAACCAATATATACTATCCCTATATATAAGGCAAATCCACTTACCAGATTATCAATAGAATAATGCAATATCAGATACTTTCCAGTAGACTGGTACTTAAAAATAAAATTAAATGGCTTTTTGCATCGAAATAAAATCATGTCTATGAACAAAATTTATTCTAGATGAAAACACATTAATTAGAAATATTTCAATTATCAATTGATATATGTCCAGGTTGGTAACCGCATGTTCAGTTTAGCTGAGTGTAGTCTTAACCTGACTTTATTCCCTTCATTTTCACTTTTTGACTGATTTCCAGCTTAACGTTGAGACATTGAATGTAGAAACATATATACGTATTAGAAATTGGTGCACCATATGCGCATTTCGACAAATTATGTCTCTTCAGTGATGCTCATTGCCGAATGATTGGAATTCGAATATATATAAATCTTCGAAGAGCCGAGTTAAAGCCAAAGATGCCGAAAAAGTTAGCCAAAGAATCAGTCAAAACAGACCAACCTTGGCAATTGAGATTTGACGACTTGAAATTATCATTTGATATAACAAAGAAATGCCTGTCGTAAAGTCATTTCGGACGTCAATACAAAAATGCACATGTTTAGCATAAGATCTATAATATTATATTGTGAATTGATTTCGAATATTGAAATTCTAATTCTGAAGTGTACAATGTACGTATCACATTCACTTGAAGGTTAGGATTACACCCCCCTCCCCCAAAAGGTAGATGTTCATAAAACGCTGCGGAAAATCAATTGTCATCTGTCTCTTCGTCTGAGGATTCCATTTCTTGAGGTAAAGGTTCATGGTCTTCATCGCCATAATCACTTTCTCTTGGATCATCAGTGATCATCAGTCATCTGTGGAAGAAGTGCAGGTGGAAGCATCCATCCATTTGAGAAGCTAAAACGTATTTCAGGTAGTAGCATCCCTCCATGTGATCGAGCGGAACTTTCTCCTCAGAAGTGCCTTTGTTTCCAGACTCTGGGGTAGTGCTCATCAACCAATCTTAAACAAGACACCGGACAAACGTTGGAAAATTGTGGAAGGCGAATTTCGTGTCATATTGTTTGACGGACAACAGCTTCCACCTGCACTTCTTCCACAGATCCAGACTGATGTAGAACCAAACACTGATGATCCAAGAGAAAGTGATTATGGCGATGAAGACCATGAATCTTTACTCAATTTTTCCCATTATAGGTAAAAAAATGTCCGGTTTTATTATTATTTTTAAATACCTAATTCTCCCTCCCACGAATGGTTAATTTGACAAATAAGTGGGGAAAAAATAATCCGTCCCGAAGGGCCGTCAAAAAAATTCTGGCTCTCAAAACAGTCAAAAAAAATATTCGGTTCACGAAAGTCTTCCTGTATCTCAGTTAATACGTTATTCCAGAGCATGTTCAAATTACAATGACTTTGTTCTGAGGGCTAGGCGACTTTCAGTTAAGCTGCTCAACCAGGGTTATATATGTGCTAGACTAGCATCGTCACTGAGGAAGTTCTACGGTCGTTACGAGACTCTTATTACTCCATATGATATCTCGTTATCCAGACTTTTAAATGATATTCTGGACTGAGACCGATTCCGATCACTTTACACAGATTTGACACCTTCTATACTAGAAGGTTACCTACTTCGACTTCTCCATATATAGATACATATGGAATTCACACGATTTGACTCTTTCTACGGGGTATATGTGACGGGTATTGCTAGCAAGCAGGAGATGCTCACTCTCCCCGGGCACCTGATCTCACTCCATCACAGGGGTTCACATATGCTCTTCAAGTAGACATATTTTGTTATTTTCCATTTCTTTTTCAGTTTCACTGATTTTGTATGTCCTATGGTTTCATGATTTTTGGACTTGTGGTTTGGATTTATCCATCATCTCTACATTTAAAGGAATGGTGTACTCAAAATTATGATTAAAAGTGATTTTTGGGCAACTGTTGGTCACCCTGGGGTCCAAAGCCCAGGACCAAAAAACTTAAGACGTCGGTTTCCTTTCTTTCTAGGGACTTTGCGATAGATTTAGGCACCCAAACCTTTTGTACTCAAGATTATGATTAAATGTCACCTGGCTCTCTAACTCTCTCGATTCCGATCATTTTACACAGATTTGACACCTTCTATACTAGAAGGTTACCTACTTCGACTTATCCATATATAAATACATATGGAATTTACACGATCTGACTCTTTCTACTGGGTATATGTGACGGGTGTTGCTAGCAAGCAGGAGATGCTCACTCTCCCCGGGCACCTGATCTCACTCCATCACAGGGGTTCACATATGCTCTTCAAGTAGACATATTTTGTTATTTTCCATTTGTTTTGCAGAGCACGGTTTATCATGTTGATGTCGCATATATTTTTATACCATTATGTTTTTTACAATACCTTACGTGTTTTTATTTTTATGACCTCTCAATATGCGATACCTGTTGACCCTTGTTCTTTACATGGAGGATTATTTATAAATTTTTAAATGTACGTCTTTTGATTGTTCTGCTGTTACGGTGAGTGGGAAGGTGGGCCCGTAAACCGGTTAACCACACCATTTGTTTGGCTTTTGTCAAATTAAATGACCGTCCTAAGTCGGTATCGTAATTGCACTACAATCAAATATTTTTGTAATGTGTTAAATGTTCTATTATATTATTTATATTCATGTATTGTATAGCTCCATGGTGACTTCTGCCACATAACTGAGCCGGTAACTCCTCTTTTTTCTTTTTCTTTCATTTTCACTGATTTTGTATGTCCTTTGGTTTTATGATTTTTGGACTTGTGGTTTGGATTTATCCATCATCTTTACATCTCTAACTAATACACATTGTTGTCATCTATAATATGTATAGGGTTGTCTGGTTTTGAATATAAAATAAATACTCAAAAATTGAGTAAAATTGATAATTTTGAAAATAAAGATTTTTGACTTTTTGAATATTGATTTTTTTTTAAAATAGAACACAAAGAAAACACACAAATATTATTTTTTTTAGACAAAATGTATAATAGGGGTTCATTATATTCCATGTCATTAATTTTTTCAACTGACATGGTCTTGCTAGAAATTAAGCTTCGAAAATCATCAAATTTTAGGATTTTCAATTTTTTCACATTTTTGTTGCTATGGCAACCAAATATAAAAATTTTATCAACAGACAAAATATGTATCATTTTTTCAGCAATGGTTTATACTTTATGAAAGAAGAATAAACAATTCACTCTGAAATAGAATATGGTTGTTATTACTGAAATAGAAATGCCAATTTTAAAAGTAAATCGAAATTCTCTTATTTTGTTGACATGGAAACGGTATTAGGATAATGGAAATGTTTATTTGGATGCATTTATTTATATTTTGCTTATACTTTTCTAATTTTGTGTCTTCAGTTTTTCAAAAGGTTATTGAATTATTCAGGAAAATAACTCCCAAAAAATTCACATTCATTTATGACATCCTTTTAGAATAGTTTCCATGGTAACCAATTTTTGTTTTATTCTTGATGCTTTATTTTGGTTAGTAACTGCTTACTTAGTCTGAATTCAAAGTCTTTTTTTATATTCTTGAGAGATGATAAATCATGTCCTGCATGGTTCTTAGAAATGCTGTACTTCAAATGAAAATGAAGGGGCTCGTGTTGAAATAATGGAGCTGCGGCTAGAAATAAAACAAGGGATTTATATGCTATTTATTTATTTAAATATTCATAGAAAAAAAAACTTTCATTTAATTCAAGATTACAAGATAATTAGAGCTAACACATTAACTATTTTGTTTTATTTGGTAAATTTATATATAATTCGAAGTAGTCCTCCAAATGGAAGTCCGGTACATATAAAGTAAAGGAACACAAAAACTCTATATTGCAGATTGTCGGCTTCACGACCTTTACCAAGATATTTAAGAGACAACAAATACAAAGCTATGTAAAATCCAGGTTTTCAAAAATACAAAAGCTTTTGTATGTTTAAAACGTAAACATGGATTTTTCTGAGCTTTGTATTTGTCATTTCTTAAATTGCTTGGTAAAGGTCGTGAAGCTGACAATCTGCAATATAGAGTGTTTTTTTTTCTTTACTTGTAATACATAATTCATTTTAAAACCAGAAAAAGTAGTTTCTTCAAATGTATTTCGACTCTGTATTTGGTAGAAATTCGTTTGACACTATGTGTATAAAATTAGCCAAGAAGGGTTTTCTATTGTCTTTTTTTTTTCATAAGGAGTATCAAATTTTTTGTCGTTTACTATTCACACACATTTGATCAATGCCCTGAAAAGGCTTCAACAGAAAAATATATATATATATATATATATATATATATATATATATATATATATATATATATATATATATATATATATATATATCGTTAAAGGAAATATTTAATTTTATATATCTATGGACTTTTTACAAGGTGAATATGCTGTGATACTGATCAGAAAAACAAATATTGAATGGCAATATTTCGGCAATGTTTAATGTTTTCCATAGACCTGTCAAAAATGTCAGCCAATGGGATGGGTTTAATAATAAATGACCGGTATATAATGATGTAACAGTGGCCTTGTTGTGGTAAAAAGACAAAGTTCCACTATATGGTCTAGAGTTCATTAAGTATCCAATATGATACTGGTTCTAGATTCATAATAATAATATTAAGCTCTGAAAATACAATAATAACAATCATATATAAATGCAACACAATGATGATAAATTATAAAAAATATAAATAAATACTAAGTTATTTCCCTTTAGATATAAAAATAATACAGTATCATTATTTCAATTACTTGTCAAATTATAATTTAAATTCGATCCATAAAATTAGTATTTTATACAAAAATACACAAATAACCAATTAGGTAATTTCACACAGTTTGATCACAAAAATTAATACAAACGTCAAAGATACGTTATATTATAAATAAGCATAGTTACAAATTAAATTATAATAAATTACCTGCATGTGAGGCAGAGCTCTAATGTACTAATCTCACTGTAGTCTGGACAACTATGGTATGGATCTAATGAAAATAATAACAATACTCGAGACAAAAAGTCCATACTCTATGATCACATTCAAATATATAATTATACAATTTGATGATCAAGTAAAAATGAATAACAATATCATTGGAGAAAATTATACAAAGAACTTGAAATCAATAGAATACAAAATTATTACAAATTTTTATATATTATTCACAAAATACATAATAAAATAATACTTACGATCAGCTCTTTTAAGTTACAAATCTAATAATTATCAAATATAGGAATTATCAATTCATTAATCCATGCATTCACTTTAAATATATTTCTATCAATGACAAAGTAACCAATAAAGATATGTTTTACATGTCAATGACCTAAAGTGACCTTTGTGATGTAATTACACTTCCTGTATATAAAAATAAATAAGAACAAAGGAGTACCTCTGGAAATCCCCTTCTATAAATAAATATAGATGTTAAATGCATGTACATAGAAAATGCATATATCAAAAACATGACTACATTAATTATAGAAAATTAATGAGTTACAAAACAATCCATGTAAATATATAATAACTAAAAAAATGATAATGTATTACAAACATAGTAATAAATGACTCTACTACAATGATAAATGGATTTTTAACCATATGCATAGAAAGCTATCATAATTAACTCTCTTTTGTAGAAATCTATAGATGCAATTATATTATATATCGATCCCTGCATGCACACTTAATGAACTAAACACACAAACTTGTCCACTAGTGTTACATATATTTATAACTTGAATATATTATGTACATGTTTATAATTATAGATATTTAACAGATACACATATGTATACCTGTGCATTCAATATAATACTTCGATATATTTCCATTTTCATACATACAATTTACATGATGCAGTCATATAATTAATCATAAAATTTAACAGTACACACGAACACCTGCACATACATGGACTACGATACATTTATAGTTATTTAATGAGATATAGATACACATCGTGCATAACTTATACATTCAATATAACACTTGTAAAATTGGTTCCTTGGAACTATGATCTGAAACTACCTCGGAAAGTCTGTCATAACAATTCATGCAAGCTTCAGGAAAAAGTTTTTTTAACCAGTCAAAAGCAGCATCAATAATAGTTTCAATAAGCTCGCCGGTTTCATTCAGTCTATATTTTAAAACGTTGTTCCTGACTGAATATTTAGGTGTTGCCAGGACATCATTTGGCGATCCCGTTATTCCAGTGAGTACCATAACTGAAAATCTAATATCATTTTACTAAGATACCAGAAATTACTGAAATGATAAATAACAACAGTCAATAATTAGACGGCAACTCTTAATTTCAGCCAATCACAGGCTCTCAAACTGATCGTCATATTCATGTAGAAAATGTTCTACAGAGATGCTGAAATAGACATCGATTTACCGTGTTCCGGAAAACCAATGTTCATTTCATATGATCTACATGTACACTATTGGGAAGATGTATAATGCAACAGTTACTATTGTCAGCACCAGGGAGCTCATGATCATCAGTGGCGTTTGTACTATCAGACTTTTTTCCTTAGTGGCTGTTGCTTAGGTAGGATTTTCGTCCTTGGTGGTAATATTCAGAGCAGGGTTGTCGTTCTTTTCGGTTTTCGGGTGGATTGAGAGTGTTACTTATATCCTGTAGCATCGGTGTCAGTTCGCATTTGACGTATTTACAGCAGAACTTCTATGCCAGGATCGGCTAGATACTGCCTTGTCGTCAAAGCCACTATTATATGATGTGGTACAACATGTCACACGCCCAGTATGATTAGATATATTTATATTCTGTATGTCTATTTCCGCATACTTAAAAAATTGTTTAATCATATTCCTTAGGGTTTTCTCTGGTACCACAGCAGCACTAAATCTTGAATATAGAGGATTCACCTCAGTGCATTTGTCGAAAGGCTTTCTATAAAACAGGCCCTTTTGGGGAATGAGTGAGAGATATAAAAAGTATAATTTGACCAAACAACGATCATTCGAAGTGTCCTCATAATGTTTGACTTCTTTGGGATCTATTTCCTCTGATTTAGACCAACCTGCACATTTTTCAAAATATTTGTACGATTTTGCACATACTTCTTTTGATTCGCGGAGTCCGTATGTGTTGTGAACTGTTCTGCACCAAGATTACGATGTTCCTCCATCCCTCTAAAGCCGAAGGCTTTACAATTATAAAAAAATACTGCATTGGATAATCCAGTTGCGGTCGACATATTAAAAACGCCTTTGTTCAAAAAATCACGTTCTTCTTTGTGTGTGTGTGTGTGTGTGTGTGTGTGTGTGTGTGTGTGTGTGTGTGTGTGTGTGTGTGTACTCCGATGTCATCGCTCGTGAGTTCCTTCATGTGTGCATCAACAGCCTTGCGGGACAAATCGAATGTGACATCGCTCTTGGAAAATAAGTTGATATCAGGGCGCCCTGCTTCGTCTCGCATGTCTTTGTATTCCAGACGCAATATGAGTGAGCGTATTTGGTGGAATCGCCGAATTTCCACTATAAACTTAGACATCCAAAAGTTAAGCACATCTTTATCTGCTGTGTTTAGATCCAATGGAAAAGGATGAAGCTCAGAGAATGTCTCCGGTCGAGAATATCTATATTTTACCCAATCGTTCCATAGTGTGACGGCCCATTTAGTGTTACTGCGTGTTTTCTTCGGAATATGCTGCAAAAGCTTTTTATCTGTCTCCTCTGCAGATAAAGGCTGAGCGAATCTATCAGATTGTTAAACTTTTCCCAACGTTTGAGTTGGAATATCAAATAATTGTGATAATGGCACATTGTTATTATCGTCATCCTCATTAAATAAAATGTCTAGGTCCCCAAGATCGAAATTTGGCACGTTATCACTCATGACTGATGACGTAAATATGACTAAATGCTGCATGGCTATCATTAATCGCGTGACTAGCTTATTATGCACAGTGGGTGGGAACTTTTTTAACTGATCGGTCAATCGGTTGCCGTCTAAATCGGTTAGATGTCATTTTTATGTTTCAACATGATTTAGATAGGGCTCCGCTAATCTCCGCCCTATCTAATTCATGTAGTAACGCCAAAATGACATCTAACCTATACATGGATGCGAAAAGTGAGCCAAAGATCAAGGTCATGGATATATAGAGAAATATTTATGTACAATGCCGTGTGTCGTCAAATGAAAATCCCCAAGGGACGTAAATGTATCATTTGATGAAAACGTTTCAAACTTAAATAAACAAGTTTCTGAAATGAAATTTGGATACTATTCACACCAATATAGTAAAACTACTACTCAAATATGCTGAATTCTGATAACTTTTTTACAATATATTAATTCAATGACGTTGTAGCGGTTGCAAGGAACTATATGCACACATGTCATGAGTGATGTTTCTTAAAAGGACCAAACTAATAATTTTGCTCAAAGATAAATCTATTTGTATATTTGTCTTAATGAATATATCTTATAATGACAAGTGAAAACTTTTTTTCTCAAAATGACGTCAAATACCGTCTGTATGACACAATAAAACTGTATCAAATTGGCAAATATATGCAACGTGACATAAGAAATGCTTAAATATGATTCTCTCATAAACTATTAAGATTAACCTATTTTAGTTTATGTCTCACTTGTTTGTTGTTGGTAAGTAAATGTAAAGATGATGGATAAATCCAAACCATAAGTCTAAAAATCATGAAACCAGAGGACATACAAAATCAGTGAAAATGAAAAACAAGTGGAAAATAACCAAATATGTCTACTTGAAGAGCATATGTGAACCCCTGTGATGGAGAGAGATCAGGTGCCCAGGGAGAGTAAGCATCTCCTGCTTGCTAGCAACACACGTCACATATACCCAGTAGAAAGAGTCAAATCATGTCAATTCCATATGTATTTATATATCGAGAAATCAAAGTAGGTAACTTTCTAGTATAGAAAGTGTCAAATCGTTGTAAAATGATCGGAATCGGTCTCAGTCCAGAATATCAATTAAAAGTCTGGATAACGAGATATCATATGGAGTAATAAGAGTCTCGTAACGACCGTAGAACTTCCTCAGTGACGTTGCTAGTCTAGCACATATATAACCCTGGTTGAGCAGCTTAACTGAAAGTCGCCTAGCCCTCAGAGCAAAGCCATTGTAATTTGAACATGCTCTGGAATAACGTATTAACTGAGATATGAATACGCCGTATGCGGGTGATTGAAGGAATGTTGCTACTTATAAAAGGAAAGTTTGTGAAATTGAAATCGTCACGTTTGTCATAGAGTAAGGTGTTCAATTGACCATTAATGTCGAAAGACAACATAGTATCTAAATACGAAGTAGAATTACTACTTTCTGTGGTTTCTTTGACCTCCAGTTCACTTGGATAGATGATGCTAAGGTAATCCGCGAAGGAAGGATTATTAATTGAAAGCAAATCATCTATATATCTGTAAATAAAATTGAAGCCAAGAGCCAATTGTTTTTTTCCTTGCAAAAGCAAAGACTGAATGAATTCAGTATGAATGAAGGAATATGTCAGCCAGAAGCGGAACACAGTTAGTGCCCGTTGGAATGCCGACAATTTGTTGAAAAACATTTCCCCCAAACACCACAAAAATGTTATCGATAAGAAAGTTCAACATCTGGATGACAGCTCTTTCAGTGTATTTATTTTTTGAATCAGAATTTTCCCTAACAAAGTAAGTTTTATCATGGCCTATAACTATATATTTGAATTTGCGGCTTCCGTAAAACTACTTGTGACAAAAATATCACATCGTGTCTTGCATGTACTCAAATTCAAATTTAAAGTGTTCAGTTTTTTCTTAAATCTAAAGTGTTCACAATTGTTGTTGACAGCTGCAGCTACGAATATATCAATGCAGAAAACGCATCGCAGTGCTGACCTTCGTGATTTTAAACCAGCCATTGAAAATTAGAGATAAGTATGACGAACTCCAGGAACATACAGTCATATGCTTTATCATTTCCAGGAACATACAGTCAGATACTTTATCAACTCCCGGAACATATATGAAGTTTGAAATACTATGAAAGTACGAAGTTAAACACGGCATTGTTGGTTGTTGATCGATAGCAGTTACAGATATCCTTCTAGAATGCTTCATAAACACCAATCAATAATAACGTATCGTGACTATGACACCTACAACAATGTACCAAAGTGGACATTCATGAGCCCCTGTGAGAGGTGAGAATATTAGAATCATAAATATGATAACTAAATAAAACATGTAATAACCCCCCCCCCCCTTAAATACCCAAAGAAAAGAACAAAAACAAAAAATAAAAACAAACAAACACCCCAACTCCCTCAAAATACACAAACAAAATAAAATTGCATTTATTACAGCAAGAGGAGTGTTTCGTTTTAATAAGTAGTTGAGTTGGCAGCACTACACATTGTACATATATACACATTGTACATATAGTGAATAAAGATTGTTTAGAACACTGCAAGATTACAGAAACAATTTATAAATCTTATCGCTATTGCTTCTGAAAATGGACTGTACTTGTAAAGTCTCATTACATTTAATAATAGAAATTCAAGTAGTACAGTACAAACATAACATTCACGTTAACGTGAGAAGCGGTCATGTGGAATGCTTGAGTACACGTGGCAAGACTGCTCAACCAGACGCGTATGTGCTCTTCACGTGAGCGCGATTTATTCTTGTGTGGGCATATCTGGTTCCCCGTTTGCCTTCTCAGACCATTCTATGCCTAAAATATCGCACATTGTACTTGGAATACATGTAATATTGAAATGACATGCCTCTGTAAAGGCTTCTTAATACCTTAATACAACACAAACAACAACAACAACAACAACAATAATAATAATAATAATAATAATAATAATAATAATAATAATAATAATAATAATAATAATAATAATAATAATAATCATCATCATCATATACCAAATGGAATTTCTTGGTACATATGTAAAAAAGAGTAACTTTTCATTAACAAATATTAAAGAGAAACAGAAAGAAGTGAAGACATCTGATTTACTGTATGAAAAAGACGTCAAGAACATACACAACAAAAGAAGCAGATAAAAAGACATGGCAACAACATTCGATAGCAAAGCATTTATAGTATCGATATATGCCGGCCAATTGACGTGACAGTCGTCAATCAGTTTGTATGTTTCGAAAATATTTTTGAAAGAGCAGGAAACAATTTTCGATATATTATTTTACCTTTATATATAAGCATACGAATATTCTCAAAGAGTGTTGTATGAAATTGTAAAAGTATAGATGATATATAAAAGTGCAAAAAGAATATAAGAAAATATATTTTATTGTTATGCTAACATATGTTCATAATTCTTTAACTATTCGTGTCTTCTGAGAGGCAAAATAATATTACAACTATTTATAAAGTGCATATTGATGGTTCATTGCTGAAAAACAAAATGTAAATGAGGAGTAGGCTGCGTAAATAATGAAACACATGTTGCACATAAATAGCATTATAAGAGAGTATATAAAATCTCTAAACAATAAATGTAACTCATACTAAGAAGAGGAGCAATTTGAGCAAGACAGCACCACATTAAAAGAGTAAGTATTTCATCTACAATAATAAGAGTTATATGATCTTGAGTATAATTTTAACCTTTGTCTACAAATATTTTTCATAAGAAATTTAAGGCGTTTACTATATGATATTGAGTATGTTAAAGAAACTAATGTTATGTTCTTTTTTCTTTCTTTCGTTTTTTTTTTCCGCAACCCAACCCCCCCCCCCTCCCCTTCTTGGGGGATTTGTTTATGTTTTTGTTTTTCAATATTTAAAATTAAAATTAAACACTGAAAAATAGTGAATCATGTCGAAAATAAATATAGTGATATTTAAAAGGATTATTTATTTGTATCATTAATATTGCAGATGATGAACAAGTTATTACTTATATTTGTGCTGTTTATCACTTTCATTCCTTATACTCACTGTACTCTGAAACCTGATACCAATCATGGGTGTACTTGTTCAACCTACAATCTACAAAAGCAAATGTGCAATGCGGATTGGGGTAAATAATTAATTTACTAATGTTATTATTGTACAATCCAAAAGTATAATTATAACATTTTGAAATTCTAGTGACATTAAATACATTTGATTATTATAATATGTTAATGCATTTATTGTTATGGTCATAATATAAATCCACATGGAATTACATACATTTGGACACTTTTATACATGTGCTTGATTGTATGCCCTCTGGTATGCATTTACACTTTCGTTTAATGAGTTTTTGAGTCTCGTAACCGCAGCACATTCGAATATTTAATATGAGCTTTTAAGTCTCGTAACCGCAGCACAATCGAATATTTTGTAATGTCGTTCCGTGTATGTTATGCTATTGTCATTTCTTGTGTGCAGGTCCTTGGTGATTTGTGTCATACAGCTTTGTCAAATGTCTTCTGTTTTCTCTTGTTTTATAGCTGTTTTAGCACGTATTGTACAAAAAAGCAACAAGTTGATAGATGGGAATATAAGGTACAAGATCAAGGTGCTGACATATTATAAGGTACAGAACATTTTGTTATTTACATAATTATAGAGCTAGGAAGAAATTTATTTTTCAATAAAACAGTCTTTGGATTTCACCAGTTTCGGCCTTTAACATCTCAGAAGAGATATGCATTATCGAAATGCGCATATTTTGCAATAATTGTATGTATAAATGTTCTCATAATAATTTTTATATATAACATCTAAATGATGATTTTTCAATTCAAACAACCAGATATAAGAAAACAGTTTTTGATCATCTGTTCTCCCCCCCCCCCTTTTCACCTCAAGTTAATATGTATACTATTAAACAAATAAGTTAACATACCTTAATTAGTAACTCAGGAAATTATAGCTATCGCAAAAGTGAAGTTTAGATTATAGACGTGATTTATTATATCCATTTTGGCAATAGAAAAATTGAAAACAAAGACGAAAACGTTTACTTTTAACAAATGCTGAAAACGAGAATTGGTTTTATTGGAAATATAAAAATATGTACAAATATGGACGACGAACTCACACAGTGAAGTTGGCTTTACGCAAAGTAGCCAAGTTATTACAATTATTCACAATATGCAATGATCATTTCCTTTTCCAATCACTCAAATAAAGACCAAAAGACCACTCCTAATCTGATGAAATGGGACGTCATAAATAAATCAGACCGATAATATTTCCTCAAACTTAAATTTAACAGAGTATAACACAAAAACATTTAGAATGAAGGACAAACAGATCTATTTAATATATGGTTGTAAACAAACAAAAAACAAAAACAACAACAACAACACCACCCCCCCCCCTCCAAAAAAAAAAAAAACGAAAACAAAAACAAAAAGGTGTTATTTTCATATTTAATACCATGTAACATTTACGAATGAATATTTAAGTAATCAGAAAATGTTTTCATACATTTTTCATTGTCAGTACTTTTATCAGTGTATTTAAACATGAAGATATAGCGTTTTTGTCGGAAGTTTCAATTTTCTATTTTTGAAACAAAGGTTCAGAATCTTCATAAATAGTTATGCATAGCGATGACAGTCTCTGAAGTGGCATATTATACTGTTTTTGCTTCACAGCTATCCCACAATACAAGAGGGTTAAAAACTAAGTAAATATGTACTGGATTCTTCAATATCTTTTCATAGGAGCATGTCAGTGCAATTTCAACATAACATGCAATAATTTAAGTCATTGACAATTCGCATATCTTGTAATACTATCTGTACTATTTTTCAGAAAGATGAAATATAAAAATTAGTATATTTATTGTTTATACATGGCATCTTTCACAGGGTAAAAGTAAAATGCAACCTATTAAAAACACAGCTAATGAAATATTTATATTCAACCCCACATTTCAATGTGCAACTGCAAAGATTGGACCTCCGAGTGAGATGATAAACTGGATTTTATCAGGTATCTTTTTACATTCAGTGCCACCGATAATTAATAAAATTCGATTTTTAGTTTAGTAATGCAAAGAGAGGCATATTTTTTTTTTTTTTTTTTTAAAGTATATCATTTGATTCAACAGGGGTAAGACTTTTACGAAAAAATTATTCTATAACTCTAAGTACTTTACTTTAGTTCACCTTTGTGAAGAAAGTTAAAAGACGGTTTGATATAAATGAACTTGTAAAATATTCCAGCATAATACATCATTGCATTAATTGAAATCCTTGCAATACCTTGCTTTTACGGAAATAATGATGATTTGGTCATAAAATGTACGTTTAAATTAAGTGTTTCAGCTTTGCCGCTAATACAAGAACAACACATAAAGACTATATAACACCATTTAATATATTGCAGGTTACTTCAAAGATGGTAAGATGTACGTTGGTAAATGTTATTGGAACGTTGAATGGGAAAATCTTTCCAAGCATCAAATGGATTCCTTTACATTTTGGACATATATTGATGAATGTAAATGTAAGGTAAAGTTCGATACCGATTTTTATGTAACTTGACAAAACATCTACACACTATAACATAAACACCCAGCTATTGCGATAAGGACATACCCGACTCGCAAAACTCTCTGTACTAAGGAAGACCCTCTTATCAAATGCAGTTGATGACAAGAAAGATAACTCTATAACTGAGTTAAGAATAAAGCTCCAAGTTGCCAGAAATATTGCAAATACAGATTTTCTCTGTTTTTTAACTGGAAAGGTTTCAATTCCTTTTCCTCATTCAAGCGATTATATATCCAATATATTTTATTTCAAATATGAAGAGAAAATGTCCGCCATATAAGAAAATATTGAGTAATGTTTGTTTTTGCCTATACATGGCAATCAAAAATGTTTGAATCAGTGAATCGAGGAAGTTGTAAAAACTCAAAAATTTCATTTGGTAACCACATCAGGCGTCAGTATGAGTCTCTATGAGAAATCATAAAAAGAAACTTTTTTAGTTTTGAAACAAATGTTATAATTGATTTGATTTGATTTTTGTTTTAACGTCACACCACGAATATTTCACGTATATGGTGACGGCATCTGCCTGATGCGGGGCATATAAATTTTGACCTTTGCAACGGACCCACCCGATGCAGTGAGGGATCTTTAACGTGCCATGCATACCACGACACGGGGCCTTGGTTTTTACTGTCTCATCCGAAAGACAGAACACCGGCATGACCAGAGCGGGACTCGAACCCCAGCCTCCCGATCAGGAGTCCGACGCGATACTACTAGGCCACGCCGGCTTCAAATGTTATAATAAAATTGAATAAGTAGGATATGACCTTAAAGGGGAAGGTGTAAGCCCCGCCTCTTACTTGGACAGCTAGCGGATAGTGATAATTTGAAGCTGTCAATCACGTATCGATCCATCACTCTCACGCTGACCACAAGTGTGGATGACCGGGGTATGTTTGGTCAACCATGCGACATAAAATTTATATCAATTGCTTTATTCAACATGAACGCAAATAACGATCTTGAAGATTTGTGAAGCCGCGGTTTTTAATGTCGAGTTAATTATTTTCTCCGAAAATGTTCTAAAATGCGTTGTTTTTATAAGAAAAGGAAATTGATAATAGGTAATTAACGTAATGAGGAGAACAAAGTAAAATTTGCAATTAGAAATTAATTATGAGAAAGCGTTTTAATATACACATGTATCTGAATCTCTTCCATACATCATCATTCTGTTTCTAAAACCCAACAATGAACACAGAAACTTTAAATCTATCACCTGATAAGCTTCAAGCGTTACAGGCATTTTTGCACACAATGACTGGGACTGGCAATGAGCCTCCCTGCGTGATAGATGATCGCAACCGGCAGATGTGGTGACCAGAACCAGACGTCCCTTCTCACCACCGTAATCATAGAAAGAGAAAGGTCCTGTACAAAAAGTTCTGGACAATGCTATGCCATCTTGGTTTGTGGGATGATTCTCCATATTTAGATAGAAAAACTCGGGAAGTCAGTCTGAACAGAAGGCGAAATAGATTTGTATGGCAGTCCCATGGATATTGGGAGGACATTATGCCATACTGTGTAATTGGTAAAGTACGGGAGAAATAACAACTAATGTCCTCAAACTTTCTAAATAAAACTTTCCGAATAGAGATCAAAACAAACAAATACATCAAACACCCGACCCCCTGAAAAGTAATAAAACCAATAAAAATGAAAAAAATAAAACACTACTAGAATCTTCATAATTGGGAATAATTACCAATTCAAAATATACACATTGTGTACATTAAACTATAGCATGTTCACACCTCCCGATTACCATGCGCCTCCAGGCATACCCAAAACCCCGATTACCAAGCGCCTCCGAGCTGGAGACAAGCAGTGATTTCGACGACCAGTTAAACCACGCCCTCACCCTAATCACATGACTTAAGCCGTACGGCTACTTTAAGTTTGCTCAAGACCTTGAAGTTGAAAAAGAACGATGATTCATGTAATTGACAAAATTAACATGCGTACACATGTAACATTTATACAAATTATAAAGAATATTTAATAGCTGTTAATTGTAAGAAGGGGACTTCAAGCGATCAAGCAATTTTATAGTTCCACTTTTACTCTTACGTATTATATTTTTGTAAGCACGGTTAAATTTACAATGATGACAAATTTTACCCCTAAGTCTCTTTATGAATTCTATTGATGGTTGTACACATGTATTAAACTGGATTTACATGTATTCTACTGTATGCAAATGTTATATATAGCAAAAACGGTATGCTCATTTGAGAATAACATTTCTGGATACTACAGTCAAAGTTTTGACACATTACCTTCGTTTTTACCAAAGAGTCTAAGGATTGTCTTAAAGATTTTATAACTCTTTTGATTAAAAAGAGGTGATACTGAAAAATCAATATTTGGATTCCACTGCTGCAATATAGAATTCCCATTCTCCCAGGAAACAAATTTACAAAACTTCCTATATTTACGCTACTCTTCTCTGCTTTGTTTGACTTCTACTTTATACCAGTTCACAGATTATCTGTGCTTTTATAAATTCAATTTGTATCTACTGTATATCATACTTTTAACATATTTATGAGTATGATAGAGTTATCATTAACAACCATCAGCTATTTCTAATTACAGGATACATGTAAAACGCCAATAGCGGAAACTCGGACCGAGCAACAAGCTATTGATTTTTGTTTTCATAGATATGCAACGTGTGTGAAGCAAAGACAAAAGAAGGGTTGGGAGAGATGTTTGTGGAGATCTGACAGGCATAGAATAGCAAAATGTTTAAATAATCGAAAAAACATCAAATTAAATAAAACGAAATAATAAATATATGTTTTCAAAAAATCTTACCAGAATAAAAGATATTTGAAACAAAGCCTATTCATTTTCATTTCAAAAATGTCGGTAAAAATATTTCAATATTATGAAGCAAGCTTTGGAATATCCAAGGATCATACAACGCACTATAATTCATTTAAGAAGATATATACAGATATCGATTTGGTGTACCATATCGACATTTCGACAACTTTCCTTTTGTTCGAATGTAAAGATGATGGATAAATCCAAACCACAAGTCCAAACATCATGAAACCAGAGGACATACAAAATCAGTGAAAATGTAAAACAAATGGAAAATAACAAAATATCTCTACTTGAAGAGCATACGTGAACCCCTGTGATGGAGTGGGATCAGGTGCCCGGGGAGAGGGAGCATCTCCTGCTTGCTAGAAAAATACGAAAGTAACTGGTGTCACATGACTATGGCACTAACAACAATGTACCACAGTGGACATTCACGGACCCCTGAAATTCAGACGTGAGACCAGGTGCCCGGGAGGAGTGAGCGTCCCCTGTTTGGCTAGCAACACCCGCCGCGAATGTCCTTACACACAGACGAAACAATAATAATTCAACACTGTATATATAAATGAATGTGAACAAACACTGTATAGAAAGTGTCAAAGCCACATAACATCAGGAAAAAGGTATAATAACACTTAAGTCAAACCCTCTGCAGGGAACTTTTTCACGAGCTCCACACTGCAAGACAACACCCGTCACATAAACCCAGTAGTAAGAGTCAAATCGTATAAATTCCATATCTATCTATATATGGAGAAGTCGAAGTAGGTAACCTTCTAGTATAGAAGGTCTCAAGTCTGTGTAAAATGATCGGAATCGGTCTCAGTTGAGAATATCATTTAAAAGTCTGGATAACGAGATATCATATGGAGTAATAAGAGTCTCGTAACAACCGTAGAACTTCCTCAGTGACGTTGCTAGTCTAGCACATATATAACCCTTGTTGAGCAGCTTAACTGAAAGTCGCCTAGCCCTCAGAATAAAGTCATTGTAATTTGAACATGCTCTGGAATAACGTATTAACTGAGATATGAATACGCCGTATGCGGGCGATGATGGAATGTTGCTACTTATGGAAGGAAACTTTTTGATAGCGACATTGAAATCGTCACGTTTGTCATAGAGTGGGGTGTTCAATTGACCATTAATGTCGAAAGACAACATAATATCTAAATACGAAGTAGAATTACCACTTTCTGTGGTTTCTTTGACCTCCAGTTCACTTGGATAAATGATGCTAAGGTAATCCACGGATGAAGGATTATTAATTGAAAGAAAGTCATCTATATATCTGTAAGTAAAATTGAAGCCAAGAGCCAATTGTTTTTTCCCTTGCAAAATGCTGAATGAATTCAGCTTCGTATGAGTAAAGGAATATGTCAGCCAGAAGCGGAGCACAGTTAGTGCCCATTGGAATGCCGACAATTTGTTGAAAAACCTTACCTCCAAACCTCATCTTTAGAAATCCAATGTAGAAATAATTATAGAGTAACCTCATTACCAAATTCATTGAAAAGTAAGAGCCAAAGAACCACACCAAGGACAAACATATTCACGGGGAAGACACTTCTTAGGTTTAAAGTAATTTACACATTTTGTTAGTAAATTGGATTTATATATTTTGGTCCAGTGCTGATGTACTGTTACCTAGACTTGTGAGACCAGATGCCCGTGTCAAATCAAGAATAGTCAAACAGTTCAAGAGAGCTAGTTTGTATGATCAGATCCCAAAATTTTTGAACTCAGGATCTCAAATTGCACTAGATCATCGACCATAGATTTTATTCATTGACAATTTCAGACAATATAGTCTTGTGAGAGTATATACGTGGCAAAACGCCTCGCTCTCAGGATAGAATCTTCGTATTTAGAACATGCCCTGGCACAGCGTATAAGTTGTGAAGTGAAGACGCCATATGCGGAAAGGATGTCACTACTTAGGAAAGTTATGTAGTTGGTAATAATGAAATTCAAATCGTTACATTTGTCATAAAGAATGTTAACCGATATTTTGGGACCTGACCATACAAACTAACTATCTTAACTTTTTGACTATACTTCTATTTGACATAATACATATATACAGGCATTTGTTCACGTGTATTTCCGATGCCGGAATTTCAGTAAAACAATATTTCATGCTTGAATAGGAAAATTTGACTTCGTTTTCTTGTCTCCTTCATGTGTTCATACCTGTATATTTATGTATTTACTTCCTAGAATTGAAGAATTTTTGCAGGACTTTTGCGAAGGATGTTGCATGCAATCAGGGGACGCTTATTCCTCCTGGGCACCTGGTCTCACCTCAATTTTATTGGGGTTCGCATTTGTTTGAATATGACACTATACACGATACTGTTCTTTTATTCCATGGACTATGAAATATGGTTTACCTTCGGTACTTCTTCGTTTTTACTCATAAAGAGAGGTAACTATCGTATCATCCTCAGTGATTGATATAAGGAGTATGTCGGTATGAAGCAGGAGATGCGCATTCTTTGCATTTCTATCTCGAGTTCCTTTGGATATATGATGTTGAGGTGATCTTTATATACAGGGTTGTTAACAGAGATTTTGGGATATGGTCATACAAAAAAACCATCTTGAACTTTTTACTATAATTGATTTGACATTATATGTATAAATACAGATATAGATATATATATATATAGATATATATATATATATATATATATATATATATATATATATATATATATATTATATATATATATATATATATATATATATATATATATATATATATATATATATATATATATATATATATACAAAGGTAGAAATAAAAGTTTATGACAGAAGTCACCACGGAAATATACAATATTTAGTGTAATGATATGGGAAGACACATATGAACATCTCAAATATATTCAATTGTAGTGCAGTTACGATACCGACTTAAGACGGTCATTTGTTGAAAGGGGAGGAAATCTTACCTAGCCGTAGGGCAGAAGTCATCAAAGAGATGTACAATAAAACTTGATAACAATGAAATGCATGTAATGACATTACAAAAATATTGATTGTACGACAGATGCGATACCGAATTAGGACGGTCAATTGAGTAACAAAAGATTCTCAACTGTCGTAATTGAATGTGTGACACAAATGTTATAAGGAAAAAGGGCAGTTGCTTGGCAATTTTTCCGTTCCACTAACTACAACGTACAGTGGTTGGCATTCATGGATCTGGGTTTATCAGAGACAGAGCCCGGTGTTCGGGAGGAATTAGTGTCTCTTGTTTGGCTGGCCACATTACTCCTAGGCAACCACTTTCTCATGAATTCTTTTTTCACATATTAAGATCGGTATACACACCTTGAACGGGACCTTCCCGTTTTAGTACGGGAACAAAATATAAATTGGAATATGCAGTTGGTTGTAAATTGTCATCATTTAGAATTTCGCAATATAATTATTACACCTTTCAAGCTACACCCGTCGTAAAAGACTTCCAAACAACTATTCTATAAGTTCACTTGCAAAATATGTTAAAGTAAAAGTACCGAAGAATAAACCATATCTCATAGTCCATGGAATAAAGGGGACAATATCGTGTTTAGTGTCATATTCAGACAAATGCTAACCCCAATAAAATCGAGGTGAGACCAGGTGCCCGTGAGGAGTAAGCATCCCCTGGTTGCATGCAACACCCGTCGCAAAAGTCCTACAACAACCTTTCAATTTGAGGAGGTAAATAGATAAATATATAAATATACACGCATGAACATACGAAGGAGACAGGAACACGAAGTCAAATTTCCCATTCAAGACAAGAAATGCTGCCTGCCTGAAATTCCGATGTCGGAAACGCAGTTGAAGAAATATATGTATATACATGTATATACGTATTATGTCAAATCAAGTATAGTCAAAACGTTAAGATGGTTATTTTGTATGGCCAGGTCCCAAAATATCGGTTGGCATTCTTGAAAAGGGAAAGTTAGAATATGTTTTGGTAAACCTTTGCATTAGACCTTTAAACACCGCACATGGGAAGAAAGAAAGAAAAAAAAAACAAAAGCAGTTCCAGTTTAAGCTCCTCCAATGGGGAAACCCTAGAAATCATGAGGTCCCTTAGTTTGAGATCATCATGCATTAAGAATGGTTTTCATGTCGGATAGAAACATAAATTGTTCGTGAAGTTTTAGAGCTTGTATTTTAGATAATGACACTTATAATCAAAGTTTCTTTAATGAATATAATACATATTACATCAATATTAAATGTGACCCTTTATTGTGATAGATATAAAGGTTTTTCATGTGTTATAAGAGTTATCTACCGCTGACTTCAGTAAAACCGGGTTTTTTTTCAAATGTCCATTTAAACAACCATTATGAATAGATTTGACAATAAATATGAATCCTGGTATACTTTTTAGAAAATGGCCTTGGAATTTGAACATCGCATTTTCATCACAAAATAATTCTTCGTGAAGATTTATAATTTATATTTGAGATAATAACACTTATAATAAATTTTTTTTTTTTTTTTTTTTTTTTTTTTTTTTGTTTTTGTTTTTATAACGAATATAATCATATCGTTGATTGATAAAAAAAATTAAGCTATATTGCGATGAATTTAAAGGTAATTGCTATTTTCCTTTTTTCCCCACTTTTAAACAGTTATTTATCCCTGATTTAGAAAAAAAAAACACATTCTTCTCCGTCAAGTTTTATAGTTTACATTTGAGATAATAAGACTTATAATCAATGTTATTATCTGTTTTCATAAAGGTAATTGCTATTTTCCTTTTTCCACACTTTTAAACAGTTATTTACCCCTGATTTAGAAAAAAAACACATTCTTCTCCGTCAAGTTTTATAGTTTACATTTGAGATAATAAGACTTATAATCAATGTTATTATCTGTTTTCATAATACCTGTAGTACAGATAGTATATATAGAAATAGAAAAAAATACGTATTTTATGTAAAACTGATTAAGTTATATATTCATGAATTGGCAAGGTCGTGCATTTTAATTTGCGGAGAAGAGGTATGAAAACGTGGTATTGTCCATTTTCAAATCCTCATATTTTGTAAAGTACTTGAAATAAACCAATGAAATTTTCAGAGCATATTAACTGTACAGTGTACTTTGTAACTTATTTATTCTTTGATATATTGTGATATAAATAAATTACTTATAGTTATCTAAACCATGTGTTTTAGGGAAAGAGTTTTGGCCTCACTGAACTTTAAACTTTTAATTTTTCGGTGCTTAAATATTGCGGTTTCTGATACGGATAGTATTCGCGGTGGTTTAAATTTCGCAGACTTCGAATTTTATCACAAAGGTGTTTTATAATAATAAATGCTAAGTTGCATTTTGTGTCAGTGGAAAATCCAAATCGCCTTTGCAAGAGAAACCAATAATAAAATGTTTGATTTAGATAATAACAATGTTTATTCAGAAACCATACTACGCTTGGGGCAATTAGTTCTGATTAGAGTTCATATTATGTTCTGATTTGAACTGGACGATCTGTCCATAAACATGTCTATTTTGAACCCCAAGTTCTCCTATACTTCCATGAAACTTATACTAGGATTGCCCAGATTATCACATCGTGTACTCAAGAGGTGGAAAACGGTCTTTCAATGATGGCAGTGGTTTTAATTTCACGGAAAAATCCCAGACTGTGAACATATCGAAATTAAAACCACCGCGCTTATTTGGATAGCTTACAGCATATCCCAAGGAACTCGAAATGAAAGAAACAACAGAATCCAGTCTCTACACCTCAATATTTAGATCTACTAAGTATTGACCAATACGGTAACTTACAAACTTACTGTATGATAAATTTCCTATCGGTTACTTTCCATATACGTGTAGTATTATTTCTATATAACTTGCATGTGGTGTCTATACGTCTCAACTGACCAGATATGCTACAGCTTCTTCAGATTAAACTTTTTATTTACCCGTCAAGCTGCTGAGTGAAACGTTAATATAACAAGGATATAAAAACCACATTGAAGTCTACAGTTCATAAATTGAACGGTCGCTATACAGATCTTCTTTTCGCTTATCAGTAACCCTTGTCTGACCTGTTGATTGTTGTTTGCTTGATTGCAGTTCTTATTGTAATTTTGTATTGTATTATTGTAATAATACAATATCACACATTCTAAATTATCATAACGTTTTACCGGTTGTAATTACGGTAATTCCGTATCCACCTCCTACGAGTTATAAAGTGCAAATAATCTTAAAGCATCACGAAGGATGTGACCGATCACCTGATCCCACCGCTAATTCTTACAGGGGCGGTGATAATCTAAATCTCGGTTTAGTCTAGTATGATAAATATTCCTTATTGACTACCGCAAAGTATTCTAGCACTTTTTTTATTACCATAGTGAACAACGTACCACTGTACATCTCGAATATTGCTTAAACGAATGGCACGCGATTAAAGACATTACTTGAAGAAGATAGGAACGTACGGATGAGAATGGTCAACTATTCATGAAAAGCAAGTTTTCTTCTTCAAGAGACAAAAGTTGTCAAAATGCACATCTGGTGTATAGAAGAAAACGTATATATATCTATTCTTGTAATTGAAAGTCTGTTTCCATAACAGGTGTTTCTTTATAATGTCACGGAATGTGTTTCCATAAATGCAATGTTCATTGTAAACAAGGATTATTTCTGCATAACTGATATAAAATATATTTATATGGTCATAATATGCTGTTCTGAAAATGTTACGATGTAGTTTAAGTATGTATATACATTGTTTCGTTAATCAAATGAGATAAAACAATGCTTAAGCTTGGATTGCGTTTGAAAACACGATGGAGTCATTGTACGGATATTATTATTTGTGAGTGAGGACTATAAACCAGTGCATGAATCATGTATTAGAATGAAATTTTCATGTGTTGAACATAGCAGTGTTTATGAAAAGCTTTCTGGTTAGATTGAATAATTGTTAATTTGGTGTTTACGTCGTTTTCAACAATGTTTCACTTATATTGCATGAAAACAGGTGCTTAACTGTTAAAAGAGAAGACAGAAGACAACGGAACAAGCTGCAAGACACAGATCACCATGGACATGCACATAAAACATGATTATAATCAAATAAACATAAAACACGACATTTCAAAAATAATACGGTCATTTAAAGTAATAAACCCATTTGGCGTGGTTAACTGGTTTACGGCCGCCCAAATTCCCATTCACCACAAAAGCAGCACAATCAATGGACATACATTTAAAGATTTATGAATAATCTTCCATATAGAGAACAAGGACCCACAGGTTTCTCAAATTGAGATAAAACAATTTTACCACAATATAAACAATATTCAAATTTCTTCAGGCTGTATATACAAGCCCCTTGCTCTTTGAAGTTTTCAGAAATGTTCAAAGGTAACATGTTCTATATCAATGTGATTGTTACAATAATGCATATCCATGGAGATTATTGACCCTCAAATCTAACGGAGAGACGATTAAGCGCCTCCTGAGTGGCTAGCCCATGTGCGTAACGAATGTCTAAGTAAACAATTGGGTAAGAAAAAAGAGGAGTTACCGGCTCAGTTATGTGGCAGAAGTCACCATGGAGCTAAACAATACATGAATATAAATAATATAATAGAACATTTAACACATTACAAAAATATTTGATTGTAGTGCAATTACGATACCGACTTAGGACGGTCATTTAATTTGACAAAAGCCAAACAAATGGTGTGGTTAACCGGTTTACGGGCCCACCTTCCCACTCACCGTAACAGCAGAACAATCAAAAGACGTACATTTAAAAATTTATAAATAATCCTCCATGTAAAGAACAAGGGTCAACAGGTATCGCATATTGAGAGGTCATAGAAATATAAACACGTAAGGTATTGTAAAAAACATAATGGTATAAAAATATATGCGACATCAACATGATAAACCGTGCTCTGCCAATCAAATACATATTTGTCAGAAGTAAATGAATTTGAATTGGTTCTCGGTAAACACTATAAAATTAAAATTTCTTAAAAATATTAATTATCTAAAAAAAAGTATATTTTTATAAACAGGAAAATAATAAATTGTACATAATTATATTAGATGGGTAAGTCGATAGGTAGGGTACTTTCATGTCAAATAAAAGTACATAATATACGTGCATATTGATTCTTTTTCGCTGAAAAACAAAATGCAAATGAAGAAAAAAGTACAGGAATGTTCAAACATATGTTGCATGTTTTGTTGGAATTATTTATCAGTCAGCAAAATAAGAGAGTATATAAAATCTTTAAGATCTATGGGAGAAACGTATCTTTAAAAGAAATACACGGTGGGTACGTCATTAGGAAAAAGCAGAGTAAGTATGGAATGTATATGAATTAGAGGTTTGCGAGGATGATAAATTCTCGATTAAGTCTATAATATTATATAATTAAAAGCTAAAACTTTTGAAAATTTGTTAATGTTATTTGTTAATAAAACTCACTAGATAAAATTAATTCACGGCGAAAGCTTTTAATTATACAACTAATTTCAGATTATGACAAAGTTGTTACTTGAAGTTGTCCTGGCTATCATTTTTATTGCCTATATCTATTGTACTCCGTCACCATCGACAGACCGTCAGCGGTGTACTTGCTCTAGTTACAGTCGGCAAAAACAAATATGCAATGCAGATTGGGGTAAATAAACAATCTACATGTGTTGTTATTGTAAAATTAAGCACATCATATTTCTAATAACTATTGTTATATGAGAATTACAATATGCTCAAATATTGTGACAGACTGTACTTCGAATGTCAACCTGAAGTAAAGACAAGGGCAATTCTATATATTTAAAGGCTATAAAGACAATGTATGACGATTACACATGAAAATGTACAAAGTTGTAAATTATTTGTAATTGGGATCCTTGAACATTAAGGTTAAGTAGGTAGTGGACAACTAATAAATGTATGCTATTTTAACTTAACAATTTATTGAAATGTTTATGACACCTGAATTTCAAGTTTCTATTTTTGACAAAATGTTTTAAAATCACATCCAGTGCAGAAATATATTTACAAAGTCACATATAATGATATAATTATAAGATGAAAGTACAGATGGGTGCAGTCCTAACATAACATGCACGTTAACGCAAAAAGCGGTCACGAGGACTGCTTTAGCACACGTGCTAGGACTGCTCGACCGGAGGCGCGTGCGCTCCTCGCGTTAACGCGGGAGGGAATTCGCGTTAACGCGATTTATTCCCGCGTGCGCTCCGTCCAGTCGCACGTTCACATGTCTACATGTATATTTGTAATTCTCTATGCAATACGAATGGAGAAAAGTAAATGGATCTAATTAAATTACCGCGAATGTCGCCATAAAACGTGTATTAAATGTAATGTTATAATGAAACCCTACATTAAGGAGTTTATATGTAATACAACAAAGGATATTATCGCGTAGACATGCAATAAGGTATTAATGAAAAAAAAAATCATCAGTTTATACTAGCATTAATAGATTTTAATTTCATTTATTTACTCATCTTTAAATACTTAATTTATGTTTTTATTTCTTATTTGGTTATTCATTTATAAATAAATTATTTATGTATTTACATGTATTTCTTATTTAGGTATTCATTATTATTATTTTTAATTAAGCTATTTTCTATAATATATGAAAATAATAATTATCATCATTATCATTATATTTATTAATTTTTATTTCATTTTTATTATTATTATTAGTAGTAGTAGTAGTATTATCCTAAAACAAGAATAAATTTCATTCAAGTCAATCTTCGGAAATTGCCTTCAATATTTTTAAAATTCATTCCTTAACTTGGAAGGGTTTTACTTAATTCTAGATATTTTACTTACACATTAATATGTTTTTTTTTTTTATATTTGAATATACAATGCATATATCGATTCTCCTTCAAAATCTTCTATATGAACATGTTAATACAAGTTTTAAGTTGTACGCAAGCAAACGTGGCTGTCAAACACGTTCACGCGGCAGTCAAGCGCGTTAACGCGGCGGTCAAGCGCGTTCACGCGGTCTCGAATTTAAGTTCACGTGGAAATCTGCGTTAATTCAAACGCTTGTGCTCAGCAGTCCTGAGTGCACGAGGAAAGCAATCCTCACGTTAACGCGACGTTAACATAATGTTATGTTAGGACTGCACCTCACTGTATCTTTATCTCTGTAACGAAAATTGCAAATGTTAATACAATCGATGTGATGACCTAATACACCAGCGCCAGAATCGTAGTAACCTAATAACTCTTTTTCAAATGGTATTAATTTAAAATGTTTTATATATATTTATAGCTGTTTTAGCACGCATTGTACACAAAACCAATAAATTGATAAATGGAGAAATGAGATACAGGATCAAAGTGCTGATATTTTACAAGGTTGCCATTTTTTTTATTTATACAATTTTAATGAGAACATTGTTTTTGTTCATCTAAAAGAAAATTTAAGATAAAGAAAACTGGTATTGGTAAACGAAATTATTGCAGCGACCGAAATATCGAACGATGGCATTTATCTTTGGAATGATGATTGTTAGCTATTAATTAATATCCATGAAGCCAACGTACACTGCACAAACATTTAAGTACCAGATTTCCAATCATAAAAACATGAAATAGGTGAACGATACGGCTCAGTATATTCACAAGTCCTTATCATATTAACAAAATTTTAAAACTTGTAATGATTCAATTGTTTCACCCCACTCTTATTATTATTATTATTATTATTATTATTATTATTATTATTATTATTATTATTATTATTATTATTATTATTATTATTATTATTATTATTATCACAGGGTAAAAATAACATGAAACTTTTGAAGAAAAATGTCAATGAATTGTATATATACAATCCAACATTCCAATGCTCCAGTGCCAAGATTGGACCTCCGAGTGATAATATAAAATGGCTTCTATCAGGTAATTTTCATACTTTCCGTGCAATTATTGATTATTTTAATATCGAGGTCATGATATCTTTTACAAGCTAAAACAATCAAGATATTACATTTAATTGTATGAAATAAACCAATATAAAACGAGTGAAGTCAGGTATGTAAATCATTGATCCACATTTAATACGGAATACCGCAATTTCGTCATATATTTATGACGTTAGTTAACCACATAAAAGAACCCACATCGAGAACAATGGATTTGGTAGGTGACTAAATGCAAACCGTGGCGGCGTTTAGTAGTTGCGATACTCCGTTTTGATTGTGTCATTGGTTTTTTGGTTCTTACAATTATTTTTAAGGAAGAGAGAAAAGTTAAATTCAAACCAAAAATTATTTTGTCCGAAAGTTTGAGTCAAAACTAGTGATTACTTTGCTCTTCAAATATATACAATTTGCATTTCCACAAATTAGGTTAGATCTGAGCATCGCTGAATAGATATAAGCTCTCAAAATGCGCATATGGCGCACTGAATCTGAGTTTTATATTCTGATATTTATTGAATGCAAATTATTGCATATCCTTTTTATATTATGCATTTCGCATATCCCCCTTTCATTTATTAATACTCTTGATTGGCTTTTACTAACATATGTTCTCAAGATATTTTGTCATGGTCCTCTATACTTTCTATTCTTTTGCATAATTTCGGTGATCATTTTATACATACCAATTGGAGCATGTATCTTCATACTTTGTTTCTATGCATTGCTAGCCGACAGGAAATGCTTATTCTCCTTAAAATTCCAGTCACAAACCAATTTAATGACATGTATTTCTTTTTTGTTAAACTCTGTTATCTAACTATTGATGGCACATGGTGCTAGAGGGTTATTGCACTTCGAATGTTCACGTGCATTTCCAATTACGGAAATTCAGTCAAACAACATTTCATGCCTTGAATAGGAAGATTTGACTTCGTGTTCTTGTCTCCTGCATGTGTATATTTATGTATTTATTTGCTAGACTTGAAAAGTTCTTGCAGGACATTTGAGACGGGTGTTGAATGCAACCAGGGGACGCTTACTCCTCCCGGGCACCTGGTTTCACCTCGATTTTATTGGAGTTCGCATTTGTCTAAATATGACACTATACACGATATCATTCTTTATTCCATGGACTATGAGATGGTTTACCCTTAGGTTCTGCATTTATTATAATCTTTTCTTTCTATGAATAGGATACTTTCGAAATGGAAAGATGTATGTTGGAAGATGTTTTTGGAACATGGAATGGCATAGTCTTTCTTTGCATCAAACGAATTCCTTCTTATTCTGGACATATATTGATGAGTGTGACTGCAAGGTAATTCTGGATATAGATTCCGTTTACTTAACCTGACTTATCATTTGTATTGCCATTTAACATAAAACTAAATTTAACCGATGTTTTCATGCGAAGTCTTAAGATTAAAATTACCTATTTAAAAATATGGGGCTCTATATACGAGAATTTAAATTATTGCACTTTGTTAATAGTAGTACAAAAAGGAAAATTATCTAGAGTCTTAAATGTAGTGGAGATTAGAGATCAGTGTCTAAATTGCCGTAATATTGATATCCGAAGTTCCCGTTTCGTTTCACGATATGAAACAAGTCAAGGATCGCCCATTCTTCACTACGTCTAATTCAAATTGGCAGATTTCTAGAGTTTTATATACATTTCCTTATGATCAAATCATTTCTATCCAGTTTTATCTCATTGTGAATCATCATGCCTAATATACACCCACTATAAAGTTTTACAATATATAAAATTGTTTTGATCAATACTTATATTTCTTTTACAGAATTCTTGTAAAATTCCAGTATTACAAAGTGGCCAACAAAAATCGGTTGATGCCTGTTACGATCGCTATGCCACGTGCGCTCGAGAAAGAAGGTCAAGAAGAGGTGGAAAATGTTTATGGAGAATAGATGATACCAAAATGGCAATATGTTTAAATAAAGGAAAGAAGAACTAAACATTTTCAAAGTCTAGTAATGAGCATAATATCGATAAATAAGTACAGGTATATATTTCCTAATAGTAACTACCAGTCCCAAATGACGATATCACCAGCCCTGTTAAGTGTATTTCTCTGCCGAGTCGTAAAAAGGCTTCAAAATGTATTATGATGTTTGTGATTTATTTTAAATTCAAACAGTATCTCTCACACACTTAATTAATACTTAATTCAATTTGGTGATTAATTTGATTTTCAAATAATTTAGTGGTCTATAGTAGAGGTCGCTTTCAGGATAATTGAAGAAACATATGTTGTTAAAATACGCATTTGGTGTAATAAACAAGAACATATAGGTGTGTCTTTATATTTGTTATACAGACTTAAAAAGAATAAGAAGTAGAAGAAATCGTGAAAATCTTATTATTATTTCAAATACCTACCAATACTACTAACTAACAACAGTCAATAAATGGATGCGAAAAGTGAACCAAAGATCAAGGTCATAGGTATATAGAGAAATGTTTATTTAAGTTGTTACGTTGTTGTAGAGTCCCTTGAATTGTTAAATATTTTCAGTGCTGTATACTTTTAAAGTGTAATCTATGTAACAATATAAAAGCTACAAAGCATTGTTTTGAAATCTTATACATGTAACAAGACACTACAGTGTATATAACTTTCTTCAATATCTTTATATCTGTAAATATAATGTTAAGAATACACATGATATATTTAACCAGTGCATCTTATGCCCATTGCCCCCAGAGACGATCAAAGCTGAACCAAAGAGCAAAATACCACAAAAATCTTTTCTGTTCTGATGTGGCAATGACAGATTTTGAAATAATTCTTTTGTTATATAAAATGTATATGTGTTTTCATATTTTGTATCTCAAAATAACGAATGTAAAAGATTTATCATTGTGGATTTTTATAATATAATCTCTAATTTGAAATGGTAAGATTCTAAATCACTGAATTAAATAATTTATGAAGAGATTTTTTTCTGTGTCTTTAATGCGTTGTATGTAATGAATGTTAAAAAGAGGAAACAAATAAAGAGAAAGGAAAAGAAAAGATGAGCTCTGCCGGTTAGGCTTGAAAAAGACTTTTGATCTTATCTGGGTTACTAGATGGTTCATTACTCAGGGCTGTCATTTTCTGTCCTCGATATATATCAACGGAAAGGGTGCCCTATTCCGTAGATTTCATTTGATGACTTACAGTTATGATGTTCAAAGACAAATGTAATAAAAGATCTGTGGTAAGGTTGCTGGTAAATGAAACGTTGGTTGTTAATATGCTGAAGGATTTGTAGTAATGCTATCTGTTTATTTATTTGTTTTATTTCTTATTTTGTTTTTTTTTTTTAATTTTTTTTTTTTTTTGCCCCACATCTAAAACCCTTACTGCTATAATTTGGAGAGATTTGTATTCCTTATTATCATCCAAAAGTTCAAACGCACACGACTAGACTTGATGAATAAAAGCTGGTCAGAATTACAAAATTACATGTATAAAACCGAAGGGTACCAGAGAAGCAAATAGTAATAAACTAAAGACATCCATTGAAGAATCCCAGTGAATCCCTAAAAGGAAGTAACAATGCATGTCCAGATCCAGATAGTAAGCAGCCCCTACAACACACATAAACTTATGTCGAATAAAAAATTTTCGAATACCAAAATACCAAATAAAGCTGTGAAATGTTAGGTGGTCGAAATAGGTCTCCAGCTAGAGTATCAATTAATATTCTGAATCATATTGCATGATATGACCAAGGACACTATCCTTAGTGAGGTTATAAGTCTTTAATTGACATATCTTTGTAAGTAAAGCTCAAAACAGTCAGTTGGACTCGCTCTGGTATAACGGATAAACGAAGGCATGCAATAGGCGCACGCGGGCGATAATGGGATATTGCTATGCATAAAGGACAATAGAAATCGTCACATTTGTTAAACAGAAAGGCGGTCAAGTGACCATAAACGTCATAAGATAACTAGGCCGGTGTCACTGCTGGTGAACTGATAGTCCCTAGAGCACCATGTCTTGTTTCAGTGCCTTTGTACCGACATGAAATATATATACAAATTTTCAGTCATCAAATTAAGTAAATCATTCTAAAACTAAGGAGTATCTCCCTCATGCATAGCTCTGTCCTTAGATAGATTCTTTGGTTCACTTTTCGGTGATTTTAGCTTCAACACTGCTCTTCATACTTTTATATACATGTATTTTGAGAATTCTTATCATTCGGCTACGATCATTACTGAACAGACATAACTTGTCGAAATGCGCATATGGTACACAAAATTAAAAGGTATATTTGTTCTATATTTTTTAATATGAGTAAGTGTATACGTCATTCAGGAGAGGGACACATTTGATGCCAATTAGAATGACAACATTTTAGCAAAACAATAAAAGCTCAAAAATAATATGCCTACACACATTATACACAATATTACTAAGGAAAGGACAATATATGGTTTGGTGAGCAATAAACTATATTCAATTAATGGAAAACTGAAATCTACGGTTTTATGCATGATAGCACATTTTTGGAAGTTTTATATGGGAAGAAAAATTAAATCAACACCAAAATTGCTGAAATCGGGAAAACATCTCTCTCAAAATAGGTATGGCTTCATTTGAATTTTAACAATTTTCCTACCGATAAACATGGGAAAATTGCCACCCAAGGATTTTTTTCCCGAATTTCAGAACTCGTATGGTAAACTTTAGTTAAATAGATAATTTATACATCTAATTTACTTTGAAAATATGACTGACATGAAATATATACTTCAATTTTTCAATCATTAAATTAAATAAATCACTCCAAAACTAAGGATTAACTCCCTCATGCATAGCTCTGTCCTTAGATAGATTCTTTGGTTCACTTTTCGGGCATTTTGGCTTCAACTCTTCATATTTTTATATATTTTGAGAATTCCAATCATTCGGCTACGATCATTACTGAACAGACATAACTTGTCGAAATGCGCATATAGTGCACAAAATTAAAAGGTATATATGTTCTGTATTTATTTAAAAACAAATTTGTAAATTGTTCTAAAACTAAAGAGTATCTCCCTCATCTACAACTTTATCCTTAGATAGTTACTTTGGCATTTACTTTTAGATCACTTTGATAATGAGTTTGCTATTCAAATATTAGTAATTTCAGTTTCCACAGTTTCGGCCTTGACCATCACTAAAGAGATAAAAAGCTGTCGATATGTGCAACTGATGCACTAAATACAATGTATACAGGTATAGATGTTCTGATATAAATGGCCTTTTTAAAATCAGCAGTTCCTCCTCTTCTTCTACTGTTTTGTTTAAATTTTAACTACTTCAAGTGCATTCAGTTCTGTCAAATGCCATTTCCAGAATGATTTTAAGAATGCCTAGAACTTAAATAAGATATAATGAACATATGACATAAAACAGATAAATAAAAAAGAGTGCTTATATGCAGTTTATGGATCTTCTTTGAAGACTTTTTTCGCTCTAGCTCGATACGTGTTTGATAAATCCGAAAGTATCAACAATAGAGGAATCCCAATCAAAATAGAAACTCCTAAGACGAAACCCGTCACCTTTGCGGACATCCGGTCGTCATTTGCTGATATTTTGGTTGCTTTATATATCATGGTGCCTCTCTTGTCGATTTTCAACTCCGATCTTAAGTTAGTTAAGGAAACTGCTAGCTCTGACTTATTTACATTTGTATATAACTTGACATCTGGCGAATCAAGGTCTTTGCAAAATGTTTCTTTGGCTGTAAATAATACAGTTATTAGAGTGAACTAGAATTGTTACACCAATACATAAATTATATTTATCAATATATCAGGCACGTAGGAAGCAATTCAAAAATGTGGAGAAGGTCGAACTCAAAACAAAATTTGCAATATGATACCATTGTTTTACTTAAATCACATAGAGCTAGACACTGACCAAAGGCGGATATAGAAATTTTGGAAAAGGGAGGCGGGGTTGCAGCCTGCCATGACCATTATTTTCCACTATTCAGTCTGGAAAGGGGATGGGGCGTTGCAGACTTGAAAAGGACCGAAAATAACCCTTTTATGAAAGAGAAAACAGAAGACATCTGACAAAGCTGTATGACACAAATCACCAAGGACCTGCACACAAAAAATGACAGTAAAATTTTCAGATCAAAGAAGGTTGCAATACCTCCTCAAAATCCGCCAATGTGAAAGTTAATAATAAATTCATTTTCACCTCCTAAACATGGATAAACAGTATTCAGGGCCTGTCATTTCAACTTTGAGGCACTAAGAGAAACGGGAAATTGCGTCTGATTGCATGAGTAAATGTTTTCCATAGCTCGAACCTTTTTATCTTTGCATGATGAAAATAACTTGTAGCATAAACGTTCAGAGGGAAATGAACAAATTTATACATAATGCTGTAATAGAATTTATCAAATTGCAAATCAATTGCATGTTAAGAAAAATTTAATGAAAACGAATAAGTAAATTAATTAGAAAACAAGCTATGTAACAGTTATGATCGGTCAAAAAAGGGGAATGGGGAAGGTTCCTACGGCCATGCAGTATATATAATTGTTCAGTTCTTTGAAAATATTTGTTTCTCGTTTCTCACCTATTTCGCAAAACTCTCCCATATAGTTTTCGGTGCAATTACAAGTAAACGAGTCTACTCCGTCTATACATCTGCCTCCATTCAGGCAAGACAATGGCTGGCATTCATTTACATCTGTAAGAATAATCATACATTTATTAAAAAATTAGTTATGTTGTAATGGAACCTGTAAGTTACTCACTCAATAAACCCAAATAAAGGCACACATTCAGTGACGTAAAAGTAAAATTCTGCAACATTTAAACAAACTAATAAATACATTCACGAAATATAGTTCATGGCATAGTTCATGCCATAGTTCTTATGGGCATGTCATATTTCTGTCCTTTATGGTTTTCATATGTTTCTTAATACGTAATACATGCACATGTTTGAGTTGTCAATTAACATCTGTATTTAAATATCAATCAAGAAATTTCATTGCAATCTATTCAGGTACTTCGAACTGAAAATACGCTTAGGATGATGTGCTAAAGAAAGTTATGATTAAGAGTTTACTTATTTCACATATGCGTCCAGTAAATCCTTTTTCACATGCGCAGTGAAAGTCATTTACGGCATCCACACAAAACCCTCTTGAGGTACATGTAATACCTGCACACTCATCGATATCTGATGAAGAAAAAAGTCAGAAAAATCATACGAATTGTTGTCAAAAAATGAATGTATGATCCATATCTCTATCCAGGTTTGATGATATACTGCTCTGTAATATAACATAACAATAGTAATAACCTTCTGGCAAAATGCTGTTAGAATTATGTCAAATTTCTTAATATCCATCGATCATGTGATAGGTTACAATCAGTATCTAATGACTTTAAAGTATATCCAAAAGCTAGAGAAAAAGGTTTATACATAAGAATGAATATACAGATTTAAAAGTAAACTTTGTCTCAAAACATGTTAATAACACAACTGCGTTTAAAGTAAACTATTTCCCATGCCTTGAGTAAATCTAAAGTAAAACAGAAAATTTGCTTCAAATTTTGTAAAAGATAGTTAATTGCAAGTATAATACTAAACCTGTTTCACATAATTGGCCGGTGAAACCATCGCTGCAATTACAGATGTATCCATTCACCTTTTCCAGGCAATTGCCACCATTATGACAATCGATACCATCACATTCTTTTATTTCTGAAATAATGACAAAACTTATATCTTAATAAATATTCCAATTGTAAGAACAATAATATGCATTTTTGGTTTAAATTGAACCTACCCTCATGATATATACGGCAAACGTGAGATTTTTGTTTTATCTGGATAATCAGAAACAAAGAAAGAAAGATGACAGAAAACACAAACATGTATTGATGTGAGAACGGTAGAAACAGAACCAGTAACAAAAGCCTTGGACTGCACCATAAAAATGAAAACCGTTCTAGTGTGAAGTAAAGAGCATGATAAATGAAATTACGGTACACTCCATCGTTATTTAAGAAACTTGAACATACCCAATATAATACAAAAGATATGATAAAAATAAACGTGAAAAGAAAGTATATGAAAATGTAGATACCGACAGCGCTGATGGTAGACTGTCAGTGTCCAAGCTTTTCAAAAGCCCAGTTTTAGTGACACTGTACCAACCCGAACATCAATCAATGCAGATGACATATTGTTAATTATTATAATACTTTGGCACATTGTTTTCATACATCTGTTATTTGTTCATACATTCGGTTCAATGTGGTTCTTTACGTTTTGAATTTCCACACTGTCGTTCTTGAATCCAGTTATCGAAATGCACCGACGGTAACAGGTGTACATGTTTATGATAAAATTAAGGAATGCGTGTCTTATTGCTGGTGTTCCCCGTATTTCCATTACAACGGAAAAGAAAAAGGGGAAAAATAGAAAAGAAAGAAGAAATCTGTCACACGACAGAAGTTGCCACGCAAGTGCATTCGTAATATATTGCTTTCTACACAATGTTCTTCACATTCATGCATATAAACAGTGCTCAATTATATTTGTTTCGTCTGTATTTAAGGGCATTAACAGCGGGTGAGGCTAGCCAAACAGGAGACGCTAATTCCTCCCGGGCATTTGGTCTCACCTCTGAATTTCAGGGATCCATGAAAGTCCACTGTTGTATATTGTCAGTGCCATAGTCATGTGACACTAGTTACTTTCGTATTTAAAAAAGGATAAGAACACCGCATAAATTTTCGAATAAAGTGCAGTTGCGATACCGACATAGGAAAGTCAATTGATATGACAACAGTCATTTAACTGGTGTATTTAGCCAGTTTACTGGCCCACCTTCCCACTCACGAAAAATATTTCAAAATCAATAAATGCCACATAGAGATCAAGAATCAACAAGTTTCTCAAGTTAAAAGGTCATAGAAATATAAGCACGTATTCTAATGCACAGTAAGAAAAAAGAGAAGTTACTGGCTCAGTTATGTGGCAGAAGTCACCATGGAGCTATACAATACATGAATATAAATAATATACTAGAACATATAACACATTACAAAAATATTTGATTGTAGTGCAATTACGATACCGATTTAGGACGGTCATTTAATTTGACAAAAGCCAAACAAATGGTGTGGTTAACCGGTTTACGGGCACACCTTCCCACTCACCGTAACAGCAGAACAATCAAAGGACGTACATTTAAAAATTTATAAATAATCCTCCATGTAAAGAACAAGGGTCAACAGATATCGCATATTGAGAGGTCATAAAAATATAAACACGTCAGGTATTGTAAAACACATAATGGTATAAAATATATGCTACATCAACATGATAAGACCAAGATATAAAAAATTTACATGTATAAATTCATATCAATAAGAGAAAATCATGTTCTGTCGATCTCAGACGCTTGAACTGAGTCCCAACCAACAGTCAGAGAGGACGAGGTTCTGGACCCTGTCTCCCCTGAAAATGATTTCAACAAACTCGTTATAAAGTCCTCACCGACCTGTTAGTCAACGTGCAGAATTCAAGTAAAAGGCTGTGGAAGGCCAAAATACAAGATTTAGAGTCTTTTTGATGATATGCTTAGGTCCAAGAACGATGTTTATGTATAACAAATAATCGCTTTGTTTAGTTGAAATTCAGGTAGGTATAAGTAATAGTAATATATCTTTTAAAGTGAGATAGCTGAAATGTCAAAATACCAAGAGATATCTTGAACATACCAAAACAGTCGAAACGTTTAGATTTTTGAATAGAATACATGAAGTTCCTACTTTAACAGATACAGATAGGTGCAGTCCTAACCTTAAACAAAGTGCATTTCAAGTTAAGTTTATGACTGCTTTTCAAGTTTACTTGGCAACAACAGAGTAAACCTAGAATCAAGTTTAGTAGTAAACTTGATCCAAGTTTAGTACTTAACTTGATTCCAAGTTTACTCCAAGTACACTTCCAGTTTAGTTTACTTTCTATACACATGTAGATTTACTATATATTTTTCTATTAAAACATTTTTTTATATAAAATATACAACTGCACATAATAAGACAATTATATCGATCGAGTTATACGAAACTGGATAATTGTTATAAACAAACGTGAAAAGTAAACTTGGTGTCACGTGATAGTAAACCTTAAGACGGAATTACTTTAAAATAAACTTGATATCAAGTGCAATTGACTATACTTTATGACTCGTTTTCAGGATGAAACACTAAACTTGAAGTGCACTTGTCAAGTGCACTTGAATGTGAGGTTAGGACTGAACCCAACTGTATGCCATTAGTACCCACAGGAATCCCATCTATATGCTGATACATCTTGTCCTTAAACTGCACATAAATATTATGGATAAAAGTCGATGGCCTAGCATAATTCAGCGAACGTCCATGTGAAAAAGAGGTAAACTAAGTAGAAAAGGTGCGATCGAATGTAGAGACTTTAGTAACTTGAAAATTTTGTAAAAGTAGTTTCTCATATAGACCAAAGTTATTGATACTGCTACTATGAAATGCGACAGATTTTATTTGATAATATGATTGCTATTAGACAAGACGTAATATGCGTTGAAAGTACAGCAGAAGAACAATAACTATTATTAGATATGAAACGTGATTTATAATGACTTTTATGTAATACAGGGGACCAATGCATGTTTAAAAGATAATGTTTATAAGTGTTGATTTTGAAGTCGAACATAATCAAGCGATGGTAAGATGTGGTCTTTCGACGTAAGAGTCCAAAATAAGGCAATTTCGGAATTATTTTGTGATCCACAAATCAACTTTTCATTCCTTGGATATTTTTTTCCTAAAAATGAATTGTAAGCTAATTATTTATTCAATTCCCCGAGCCTTATTTTTAAATTTGCAGAAAAATTATGCATGTGTAGTTGAAAAATGTTAAAAATGAATAACAATAAACCAATATTATCAAAAGTTTATTACAATTATAACAGTTGAAAACTATCTAAAGTTTCATTGCATCACAATTTTGTCTGACTTCAAACGTGTTGATATCACCGGTAAGCCTTTGATAATATGCTGGACCATGTCGCTATTACCGGCAGGCGCAAAAGCCACGTCCACTTCATATTACTATGCAAGGCTTCATATATTAACTCCACCCATTAATTACGCCGTTATTGTGCATTTGTCATGATAGCATTCATGGAAAATAACTTCACGATCCTCTGTTTAGTTCAGTGAGAGAAATATGTTGAAAATAAAAATAGTAAATGATTATCACCCTATAATGTTGACGCCAAATTATTAGCTTTTAGAATATCAGGAATATTTTCGTATACCTAATGTTATTTATTATGAAAAGTTACATTTCAGGTTTTTCATATACTTGGGTAAACATAGAAATAGACTGTATGTTATGCCCTTTATGAACACCACTGCGAATGGCCTTTTTGCAACCATAGGCTGCGAGTATATACATGCATTATCGCAGGCACATTGAAATTTAGGAAGTGCAATGACCATCCCATATGTCAATATGGATTATTATTATTATTATTATTATTATTATTATTATTATTATTATTATTATTATTCTTTTTATCGAAATGTATACTTCAAATATACTGTGCAAAAAGTTTATAAAATGTTCGAAAGTTCTTCGTCCCCTCTGACTGTTAGTCGTGTCTCCTACAGATCAAGGATCTGAGCTCGCTCACTGATGAAAAGAGCACGGCTTACTAATGTTGATGTCGGCTAACATATTTTAATACTAGCATGTACTTCCATAGTACGTTTCGTATGTTAAAATTTTTATAACCTCTCGTCTTGATAGACCTATTGATTCTTGTTCACTATATGGAGAATTATTTATAAATCTATAAATGTGTGGCCTTTGATTGTGCTTCTTTAACGGTGGGTGGGTAAGTGGGCGCCCCTTAACAGATTAACCACATCAATTAAGTGACGTTTGTTACGTTAATTGACCGTCCGAAGTCGGAATCGTAACTGCGGTATAGGCGAATAGTTTCGTTATGTTGTTTTCTGTGTGTGTGTGGTGTTTTGGGTTTTTCCTATCATCATGTTTATGTGCATGTCCTGGTGATTTGTGCCATACAGCTTGGTCAGATGTCTTCTGTTTTCTTTTGTAGAAGTATCTACTTCATGCATAGGATCTGTCCTTGTGGGTTACTTGGCTCTTAGTTTCGTTCACATTTAGCAATGAGTTTGCTCTCCAAATATTTGTACTTTCGATTTCCACTGTTTGACATCGAAATGTGCATATACTGCACAAATGTGTATACGTATGTATGTTCTGGTATTTATCATTTATTTATTCGTTAGTTATTTATTGTATTGTGCTGCGTCCGATTGATGATAGATGTGATAGTGAAAAAATGTTAAAGATAACATTCTTAATATTTCAACCTAAATTGATATTTTTTAATCTATCAACGATGCTCAGCATTCAGCATTTAACATTCTGTTCAGCTTTTCAATATGGATTATACACATGATAAAAAGAATATCAAACTGCTAAGGAAATGAGTACAGTGTAGCTTCTTCTTATGCATTCTCATTTCTGTATTTCTAACTGATGTAAAGATGATGGATAAATCCAAACCACAAGTCCAAAAATCATAAAACCAGAGGACAAACAAAATCAGTGAAAATGAAAAACAACAAAATATGTCTACTTGAAGAGCATATGTGAACCCCTGTGATGGAGTGAGATCAGGTGCCCGGGGAGAGTGATCATCCCTTGCTTGCTAGCAACACCCGTCACTTATACCCAGTAGAAAGAGTCAAATCGTGTCAATTCCATATATATTTATATATGGAGAAGTCGAAGTAGGTAACCTTCTAGTATAGAAGGTGTCAAATCTGTGTAAAATGATCGGAATCGGTCTCAGTCCAGAATATCAATTAAAAGTCTGGATAACGAGATATCATATGGAGTAATAAGAGTCTCGTAACGACCATAGAATTTCCTCAGTGCCGTTGCTAGTCTAGCACATATATAACCCTGGTTGAGCAGCTTAACTGAAAGTCGCCTAGCCCTCAGAACAAAGTCACTGTAATTTGTACATGCTCTGGAATAACGTATTAACTGAGATATGAATACGCCGTATGCGGGCGATGATGGAATGTTGCTACTTATGAAAGGAAAGTTTGTGATAGCGAAATTGTAATAATCACGTTTGTCATAGAGTGAGGTGTTCAATTGACCATTAATGTCGAAAGACAACATAATATCTAAATACGAAGTAGAATTACTACTTTCTGTGGTTTCTTTGACCTCCAGTTCACTTGGATAGATGATGCTAAGGTAATCCGCGAATAAAGGATTATTAATTGAAAGCAAGTCATCTATATATCTGTAAGTAAAATTGAAGGCAAGAGCCAATTGTTTTTTCCTTGCGAAAGCAAAGACTGAATGAATTCAGCTTCGTATGAGTAAAGGAATATGTCAGCCAGAAGCGGAGCACAGTTAGTGCCCATTGGAATGCCGACAATTTGTTGAAAAACCTTACCCCCAAACACCACAAAAATGTTATCGATAAGAAAGTTCAACATCTGGATGACAGCTGTTTCAGTGTATTTATTTTTGGAATCAGAATTTTCCCTAACAAAGTAAGTTTTATCGTGGCTTATTACTATATATTTGAATTTGCGGCTTCCGTTTTTACTAGTAAATGCATTTTGAATAATTTCCGCTAATCTGTCTTTTAATTTCTGATGAGGGGTCGTTGTGTAAAGAGTCGAAAAGTCAAAAGACTTGATCGAGTGAATTTTAGTAAAACTTTTTGATTTTAGATTTTCTAAAAACTCTTTTGAATTTTTAAGGATCCACATTTGATTAATTCCACTTTTGGAATATACTGTTTCGCAATATCTATGAAGGCCAGATTGAATTTCTGATAATATTTTGGGAGTAGCATCGATACAGATTTTGTGGAACACTTCGAGGAACCAGCGATAAAGCGTTGTTTGTAAGGATTTTTGTGCATTTTTGGAATGCAGTACAACTATGGAAGTTCTAAATTTAACTTATTTGAGTCAATACCAAACGTATTGAGGACAGATTTATGATTCTCGAGTACTCCCGAAACCGAAAAGTTCGTGAGAGTATAAGTAGAATTTCCTGGAGCTGAATTTAATCCTAATTCTTTCACAAGGCTGTCAAAGTAATATTTCTTACAAGTAAATGTATAATTATTGGATGCTTTATCTGCTGGTGTAATGATATAATGTTCTTGGAGGAAGGTAAGTTCTCTGACAACATCAGGATCTTTAAAAATACATTCGAATGTGGTGTTTACAGAACATTGTAATTTTTTAATTTTTGATCTTAGCAGATAATGAAAGAAATTTACTTCAGAATTACGTTTTGTTACAGATTTTTTCACAACTTAATATTGTAGTATACTGTCTAAGCAGCTACTTGTTTTTCATATCCACATTTCAAAGGAAGGCTATATGTGGGTTTTCAAGGGGCAACGGGATATAGATATTTCAGGAATCTTCCCCGTGGATTCCATCGTCTGTTTTCAGTTACAAACACTATATGGGAAATCGACATAGTTTCCTCGTGGTACATTGTTGTAAGTACTGTAGTCACTCGACACCAGTTCTCGTATTTTGCTTTACAAATCAATATACATTATTACATAGACAGTTTTCTTCCCAAGTGGGGATACTTGACTACAGCACATAATAGTTTCAGAGCTATAATTCTTAACTTTTGATAAGTCGATCACACCACTTTTGGAGATGCTGCTTTCTCAGAAATCATGCAATAGACTTATACACAGCTCAGCTATTGCAAAATTCGTTAAGGTGTCTGACATCCCAAATTAATTATGTCTCTCGGATACATATATCACCTGCTTCCGCAAGTCACATAATATATCCGCATGATACACGGTCTAATGTAAAGATGATGGATAAATCCAAAGCACAAGTCCAAAAATCATAAAACCAGAGGACATACAAAATCAGTGAAAATGAATAACAAATGGAAAATAACAAAATATGTCTACTTGAAGAGCATATGTGAACCCCTGTGATGGAGTGAGATCAGGTGCCCGGGGAGAGTGAGCATCTCCTGCTTGCTAGCAACACCCGTCACTTATACCCAGTAGAAAGAGTCAGATCGTGTAAATTCCATATGTATTTATATATGGAGAAGTCGAAGTAGGTAACTTTTTAGTATAGAAAATCTGTGTAAAATGATCGGAATCGGTCTCAGTCCAGAATATCATTTAAAAGTCTGGATAACGAGATATCATATGGAGTAATAAGAGTCTCGTAACGACCATAGAATTTCCTCAGTGACGTTGCTAGTCTAGCACATATATAACCCTGGTTGAGCAACTGAAAGTCGCCTAGCCCTCAGAACAAAGTCACTGTAATTTGAACATACTCTAGAATAACGTATTAACTGAGATATGAATACGCCGTATGCGGGCGATGATGGAATGTTGCTACTTATGAAAGGAAAGTTTGTGATAGCGAAATTGTAATATTCACGTTTGTCATAGAGTGAGGTGTTCAATTGACCATTAATGTCGAAAGACAACATAATATCTAAATACGAAGTAGAATTACTACTTTCTGTGGTTTCTTTGACCTCAAGTTCACTTGGATAGATGATGCTAAGGTAATCCGCGAATAAAGGATTATTAATTGAAAGCAAGTCATCTATATATCTGTAAGTAAAATTGAAGCCAAGAGCCAATTGTTCTTTTTTTTTGTTTTTTTTTTTTCTTGCGAAAGCAAAGACTGAATGAATTCAGCTTCGTATGAGTAAAGAAATATGTCAGCCAGAAGCAGAGCACAGTTAGTGCCCATTGGAATGCCGACAATTTGTTGAAAAATCTTACCTCCAAACACCACAAAAATGTTATCGATAAGAAAGTTCAACATCTGGATGATAGCTGTTTCAGTGTATTTATTTTTGGAATCAGAATTTTCCCTAACAAAGTAAGTTTTATCGTGGCCTATTACTATATATTTGAATTTGCGGCTTCCGTTTTTACTAGTAAATGCATTTTGAATAATTTCCGCTAATCTGTCTTTTAATTTCTGATGAGGGATCGTTGTGTAGAGAGTCGAAAAGTCAAAAGACTTGATAGAGTGAATTTTAGTAAAACTTTTTGATTTTAGATTTTCTAACAACTCTTTTGAATTTTAAAGGATCCACATTTGATTAATTCCACTTCTGGAATATACTGTTTCGCAATATCTATGAAGGCCAGATTTAATTTCTGATAATATTTTTGTGAGTAGCATCGATACAGATTTTGTGGAACACTTCGAGGAACCAGCGATAAAGCGTTGTTTGTAAGGATTTTTGTGCATTTTTTGGAATGCAGTACAAATATGAAGTTCTAAATTTAATTTATTTGAGTCAATACCAAACGTCTTGAGGATAGATTTATGATTCTCCAGTACTTCCGAAACCGAAAATTTCGTGAGAGTATAAGTAGAATTTCCTGGAGTTGAATTTAATCCTAATTCTTTCACAAGGCTGTCAAAGTAATATTTCTTACAAATAAATGTATAATTATTGGATGCTTTATCTGCTGGTGTAATGATATAATGTTCTTGGAGGAAGGTAAGTTCTCTGACAACATCAGGATCTTTAAAAATAGATTCGAATCTGGTGTTTACAGAAAATTGTAATTTTTTAATTTTTGATCTTAGCAGTATTGCAATAGATTTTATCCATTTCGTATATTCAATTCAATATATTTGGATACAAGAAGTATAACAAGGTGCACATCTGTATTTACTTGTAGTGTATTTGGTTCTGTCCAGTCATATGTCAAATTCGGATTGTGATATCATGAAAAGGTCGGTAATATCATGTCTATGAACTCCAAGGAGCACATACATTAAATATGTGGTTTGTTCCAGTGGTATTTAGGTACATTTATTTTTCCCTACGTGCCTCTATATACTGTCAAGTATTGATTATGTTTCTGTTTACCCCTTTTAATGACCAATGTTAAAAATTCAATTTAAGCATCCTCGTAACAACATACAATCCTCTCCCGGCTATGGCTTTTTACAGGATATGTAGATTCGGGGCATATTGTTTTATAACCTGTCTGTCTGTTGTCAACTTTAAACTTCTTTAATTTTTTTTACCATGAGACTTTATATTTGGCAAGCATATTCCTCTAAAAGCCTTTTCAAATTACACCAGAGTCATTGATATAATGGAGGCTAAGCTATTTTCCACGAAGATACTCGAGCACAGATATATTAGAGAACGTCGAAATTGTCACTGAGAGGGAATATTTTGGTAGGGGTTGTTATCTTTTCAAAATAATAACCGACATATTGGGACATGATCATATGAAATGACCACGTTTTGACAGTGCCAGAGACTTTACAGTACATAATTACAGAATGACATCTTTCAACCTGAATCTTGCAAAATATGTTACTGAAATGTGAGACGCTTGCTCCTCTAGGGCACTTGTCTCGCTTTTAAAACTGTTCCAGCAGCTTTTTTTGGCATTCCGATGTGATCAAATTGCGTGCCACTTCTGTTCATACAAAGCAGGATTCATACACTCTCTGGTCTCCAAAGGCATTAAGCTATCAGCATCTCGGTACAGTTACATTGCTGTTTTGTCGAATAAAAACCCTGTATTTAACGATCACCTCAACATCGCATATCCAAAGGAACTCGAAATTAAAAATACACCTGAGAGCACATTCTCTGCTTCATACCTCGATATACTCCTATCAGTTAGTAATGATGGTTCATTAGCTACCCATCTTTATGACAATTTCAATGAAATAATATTGTTAAATAGGCTTAATATTAGGCTACCAGACTTAAACATCCTTCTATCATGACATACTATACCAAATTTTGCTTACCTGTCTCACACAAAGTTCCATTATATCCAGCTTCACAATCACAAATGAAATATCCCATTTCATCGCGACATGAACCGCCATTCTGACAGGTGACAGTCAAACAGTCATCTACTTCTGCAACTCAAAAGTTTGATTTTATAATGCATGTGCAATGTCAACATATTTGATTTATAGTAACATAGTTTGATCACAGTAAAATTAACGTATATATTTTGGATCAGTAATGACGCACTGGAAACCTGGTATTGTTAAAACCGTCGATTACTAAAAATCCACAAGCAGTGGTGTCGAAAGTATATTTCTTTATTGAAGCTCGAAACCCAAACTAAAATCCAAGGTATAAAAGTTTGAAGAGAAAACAAAGAATTAAACGGACTTCAGAGTAAAAGCATAAGACCCATCTGAGATGAAGCTCCATATGTATGCATGTGGTAGAATCTCCTTTGTTTTAGAATTATTTACAAACATTAACCACTCAATTTGAAGTATATATTCCCTGTCAGTACAGAAGAAATGAAAACTAGAAATGAAGTAGACATAATGCCTGTTTCCCAAAACGAACCCTTGTTAGTGATCGTACACAATTACATCTTAAATAACTGGAGTAAGCAGTCAAGCAATGGTTAGGTAAGGATATATAGATGGATACGTGAAAACACCCTCCATGAAGAAAAACATCCGTAAACCACCTCGAAGAATAGTGTATCAGTAGACAGACTTACAAGATGTCCAATTAAAGTTCTGTGAGGAGGATATGGCTTGTTCGGACTTGTTCGGATATGGCTTGTTCGGTCAATTGAACACCTCACTCTATGACAGACGTGACGATTTCATGATTTTTAGACTTATGGATTGGATTTATTCATCATCTTTACACTACAGACTTGAGCTTGAACGTTGCATGCTGGCTAATAGGACGGTCGGGGCTAGATAAAGGGCTTTGTTGAAACCTTCTTCAGAGGAGACATGATCCTGAACCTCGTCCCCTCTGATTGTTGGTCAGAAATCCTACAAATCAAGGGTCTGAGCTCGTTTCCATACCAGCAGAGCACTGTTTCCTCATTTTGATGTCGCTTTATATATTTTTGATACCATGATGTTTTTCTGTATTACCATACGTGTTTATATATTTTTATAATGTTTCAGCCTGAGACACTTGTTGACCTATGATCTCTATATGGAGGATTACTTATATATTCAAATGTGTGTCCTTTGATTATTCTGCTGTTGCGGTTAGTGGGAAGGTGGGCCCGTAAACCGGTTAACCTAACCAATTTAATGACTATTGTCATATCAAATGACCGTCCTAAGTCGGTATTGCAACAGCACTATAATTGAATTTTTTTGTGATCCCATGTGTTTCCTTTTTTTTTCATATTAAACTATATACTGTATACTGCCGTGGTGAATTCTGTCATACGGCCGAGGCAGTAACTTTTCTTTCTTCCTTACCCCATGCTATATATCCGCACTGATGTTGTATGTTGTCGTGTTTTAAACAATTTGAACAAACGTTATTCACAACCGATTTGTGTTTACCACCAAGGAATATAAACAACAGAAACATGCAACAAAAATGTTTTTGCTTTTTCATTTTGTTTTTCGTTTGTTTGTTTGTTTGTGCCTTATTTTGTGAGGGGTTTTTTTTGGGGGGGGGGGTTGTTTTTGTTTTTGTTTGGTTTTTTTTTTTTTTCAATCGCATTGTTACACCAATGATATGTTACAGACGTGTACAAATGGTATTTATCGTAAGAGACATAACATTCACAGAACCCATATAATAGCAGTTGTATGACTGGATTTCATGCATCGGCACAATGCTATAAAAATAAAAAAATCAGCTGATTGTTTTCTCTGAGGACAACAACAACAACAACAAAAAAAAGGAAAAAGTAAAAACAAGCAAATTCAGAGAATTGTGGTCCCCCGCTTTGGGGGTTCTATCAGTGAGGGTGCAGTGATCTGTGTCATACAGTTATGGTTGTGCATGTCTACAGACACACATGCCAAATATGAAGGTCCTATGTCTTATGGTTAAAAAGTTACATTGATGTAGGTCAAAGGTAACAGTCAAGGTCACATGATGAAATGTTTGGTACCAATGGAACGGTATTGAAGTTAGGGACACACATGCCAAATATGAAGGTCCTATGTCTTATGGTTAAAAAGTTACATTGATGTAGGTCAAAGGTAACAGTCAAGGTCACATGATGAAATGTTTGGTACCAATGGAACGGTATTGAAGTTAGGGACACACATGTCAAATATAAAGCCATAGTCTTACGGTTAAAAGTTATAACTAAGGTTAAAGTTTTAGTGACGGACAGTCAGACAGACAGACAGACGAGATTTAGTGTCCCCACACTTTCGCGAAAAAAAAGGAAGAAGTGCCTAAAGGTAGCCCATATCTCATAGTCCATGGAATAAAAGGACAATATCGTGTATAGTGTCATATTCAGACAAATGCAAACCCGAATAAAATCGTTGTGAGACCAAAATGTATTGGACATTTACTAAGGAGCATACTCAGTAACACTGTAGACAGTAAGGATCTTCTATGCACAAACAGCAAAAATACTTAGAAATGTGGCGAACCAGGTGGTCAAAACTATTGATTTAAAAACTACAGCTTAAGAGGTTATCGTCTTATGATAATCTGTTAGATCAGTACAGTAAGAAATCCAAATTGGGATGGAAAAACATCAAGTATTACAATGGTCTGGATAGAGAAGCGTGCAAATTTTTCAATGTCTAATGATGCAAACATTCGATTGGCAGACTGCATGTTCCGAGGCAGACGCAATACGGAGCAAATCTATTTGGCATGATATCACACTATTTGCATCCATCTGTCTTATGGAAGTTTGCAGGACTAACATGCAGCATATTCATCAATAGTGTTTTAGGTCAGGTTCAGGTCTATTAATGAATTACACTACCAGAATCTCAATGGTGAAGACACCGACGGACAAGCTTTACAATGGATTTGACCAATGATAGTTCGCCACTCTAAGACTTGTCTGTATATAGTTGCCTGGCTTTTTTCATTTTTTTTATTTTTTATTTGATCTATATATAACTTTAAGATCACTTATTTCATGTATCTCTGGTCCAATGAGTACATTAATTTTTGAGTTAACTAATTACTGCAGCAGCTATATTTAAAATTAAAGGATCGTTAACATAATCGTCTACATAATTCATTTCTTGCAAAGGGTTATAGGGTTGACTGAGATTTAAAAGCACATACATATTTTTGTGTACTTAAGTAAATAGTCTAAACAAAAATTGTATTTTTAATTCATTTTGCTCTAATTATTTTATAGAATGAATAGAGTAGTGCAATCTATGCTTCAAAGTTTTATATGTTTTGTATTACCGTTCTTATTATGTGATTATGATTTCTTAGACATAGTTTTACTCTGATTCTCATATGTCAATGAATATTTCCCGTGGTCGTTGATGTAAATGCTAGTAATTCAGTAGTAATAACGTACGTATATTTGACAAGCATCTTCTACTGCTTACAGTTTAATTGTTGTACATACAATGCTAGTGTAAGTAATATTATAAGTAAATAATGTATTGCTGGTGTTATATTACCTTTCTCACAGAAAATCCCTGTGTATCCACAGTTACATTCACAATGGAAAGAATTGGTTCCGTCAACACATAATCCATTCTTACCACAAACGCTTGTTGGACAGTCGTCAATATCTGTAATGTAATGTTTTAATACTTATTATTGTCAACACCGTTATCGATACATACATGCATACATACAGATATAAATACATCCTGCATGGTTAGTCACACCCACCATGAAAGCCCTTACAGACAGAAAAAACAAATGCAACTCAGCATTGCATATAGAAATGAATGTGACCCACACTGTGTAGAAAGTGTCATTGCCACATAACATTAGGCAAACTATCGCAGGGAACTATTCTACGAGCTCCATACTGCAAAGGGAATAAATTTGACTTTAATGCAAAATATGAAAGTAAATGGTGTCAAGTGACTATAGTGCTACCAACAATATACCACAGCAGACATTCAAGGACCCCTGGAATTCAGAGGTGACACCAGGTGTCCGGGAAGAGTAAGCGTCGCCTGAAGTGCTACAATAAAGAAACAGAACTCAAAGGGAAATCTTAGTTGAACACTATTGATATATATCAAATTACTTTAACTGCTTTAAACTCCTTTTCACACATTATCTGAAAATAAATAATAAAGTTCCTTTTTATAAGTTACATTTTTAATTAGATAACTCAATTAACCTCTTTTGGTATACAGCATAGAATAGCGTAAAATGCTAAGATACCCAGCGTTAGTCCATAAGAAATATTCATTATGACAGAAGCTACCACAGATATGCAATGTGATTAATAAAATAAGAAAATGAAACACACACACACACATAAAAACATTCGAACAAAGTGCAGTTACGATGCCGACTTAGAAAGAGAAAACAGAGGAAACCTGACAACGCTGTATGACACAAATCACAAAGGACATGCACACAAAACATGAAAAAAGTAGAATATACACGAAAAGAAAACATTGCAAAGATATTAGATTCTTCTGCGGTTGCGATGCGGACTCAGGACGGTCAATGAAAGTGACAAATGTCACTCAGTTGGTTTGGTTAACCGGTTTTCGGGCGTCCATCTTCCCACTCGCCGCAAAAGCATCACGATCAAAGGTCAATTGATATAACTGTAGTCAATCAATTGGTGTTATTATTACGGGCTCACCTTCCCACTCACCATAAAAGCAGAATAATTAAAGGACGCACATTTAATAATTTATATATAATCCTCCATATGGAGTGCAGTAATCGACAATTATTTTCAAGTTGAGATGTAAAGACCAATTGACATCAATATGAGAAAACCGTATCTGCCGATCTGGAAGCGAGCGCAGACACTTAGCCTGTAGGATTTCCGACTAACAGTCAGAGGGGACTGGGTTCAGGATCATGTCTCTTCTAAAAATGTTTCAAAAATGCCCGTCATTTAGTCCCCACTGCCCTATTAATCAGTGTGCAATGTTGAATTAAAAGGGTCCAATACAAGACGTACTGTCTTTTTGATGATCTCTGGGTTATGTTGTCGATGACGACGGTATTTTAATATTCTGGAACCCGACCAGACGAGATGAAATTATTGGAACCTTCGACCCTGGTAAATTTTTACACAGGATCAACGTAAGAATCGGGATTGGAAATTCCATTGAATATATATTGTTGAAAAGTAACATTTCCGAATTTTGATCAAAGTTCATAAGAAGACCTAACAATTTTCCAGAGGTTTTTCAAAATCATGTGACCGTGAGTTACAATTTTCAACCTTATTCGTAAATTGTATTTTGTATGAAAGTCAAAACTGTTAGTGTGTGCTTTCGCAAATTGAACTAAATGAGATATATAAATATCATACGATAGCAATCTGGGGAAATCGCCATCCAAACAAAGGAAATTAATAATAGGAAATTAATCTTGTCACGTTAAACGGAAATGTTTGCATGAATTTTATATTTATTGTTAATTATCTCAATGTTTAGGTGCAAGAAAGGTGTCACTGTATCACAAATATTGGCTTTGTATCAAAGAAGTTGAAGTGGGTATATATCAGTCAGATGTCTTACAAACTCAGGGTTATCGATAACTAAGATGTCGTCAAGATACCTAGCATTGCACATATCGTTAAGGTTCAAAAGTTTAGATTTTTAATAGAATACTTGAAGTGCCTCATAACAATAAAGAAACAAATCTGCATTAAAAGGCGTGCAATTAGCACCCATAGAAATCCTAAAATCTGCTGATAAATCTTGCAATTAAACTGCACATAAATGTTATCCATCAAAAATTGATAGCTTGACACAATTCAGCGCAAAGTCCAGTGTTTATCTGAAGTGTATTATTTGTTGGAAAAATTCATGAGCTACTCGAATTACAGAGGTATGTTTTAGATTCTCTGTGAAAACTTCAGCGTACAAAGACAACGCCTTAGTTTATATCATGTCATGCGAAGGAGAGGTATACAAGGTGTAAAAGTGGAATGTAGAACCTTTAGTAACAAATTTATATGGTAAACAAGCAGCAGTTTAACTTGAAAAAAAACCCCTTAAATCATAGCGTTTAATTCCAAAAATGTAATGTTAACATATTTCATTTTTCCCCTCGACTCGAATTCATAAAAATAAATAGCGAACATGTTACAGCAGATTTTAATATAAAACAAAGTGACATTTCTGAAAGGAAACAAGTATAAATTAATATTATCTACTTTGAAAAGCAAATTATTACAGCGACATTTAAAGAGAAAACTGATGATATCTGACAAAGCTGTATGACAAAAATCTCCAAGGACATGCACACAAAAATGATTATAATAGAATATACACTGAAAAACGACATTACAAAAATATTCGAATGTGCTGCGGTTACGATACCGACATAGGACGGTCAATTGAAGTAACAAACGTCATTCAATTGGTGTGGTTAACCGGTTTACGGGCGGGCGCCCACCTTCCCACTCACTGCAAAAGCAGCACAATTAACGGACACACTTTTGAAAATTTATAAATAATCTGCCATATAGAGAACAAGGATCAGGAACAGGTTTCCCAAGAAGAGAGGTCATAAAAAATTTTATTACACACGAAAACTTTATAGAGTGATATGTTGCTATCAAAAATATGCAAGGTGACATCAACATAAGTTAACCGTGCTCTGCCCGTCTGTAAACCTAGCTCAGACCCTTGATCAATAGGAGTCCCGACTAACAGTCAGAAGGGACGAGGATATACAATTTCAAATTGTAAATATAAGAGTTTCTATATATTTCCTTATCTTCTTGATGTTTGAGTTCATGTACACGGAGTAATATTTTAAATTAAATGGAGATAATGCATTTATATACAATGCTAGTTTAGAGAAAGCAACATTTAGATAAATCATGCGTACCTGTCTCGCACCACGTGCCCGTGAATCCGCGACTACAAATACATTGGAACGTACTACCAAGATCGTTACATAACCCTCCATTGAAGCATGGTATATTTTTACAAATATAATAATGACTGGATGCTAAAATGAAAACATAAAGGTGCATTTAAAATACCACATATAATATACAGTGACAAAAATACACTTTTACAGATGCTCTGGAAAGAAATATTGCAGCAAAAACGGAAAATATTGAAATGTAATGAAAATGCATATGTATGGTAACGAAAATCAATAAAATTGAATTTTCATATCTCCATCAACATTTTTGTAGTTATATTGCAGTATTGAAAAGGTGGTATCCAACATTTTTAATAGTTTAATCAGGAAAGCGATTACCTATATTGGAAACAAACCCCTTGCCTATATAACCTGACAAAATACACAGCTAGACAACATCATTAAAATGATCGATTGTATTGCAATCACAATGATGACCTCGGGGTGTTAAGTGACGTACAGACAGTTGTTGACGTTAATAAGCTATGCTTGAAGTGAAAACGATGAACTCATATAGACATGTTAGAAAATAAATACGAGGACAATATCCTGTCCAATGTCATATTCAGGCTGATGCAAACCCCAATTATATTGAGGTGAAACCAGGTCCCCGGGGTGTCCGGGAGGAGTAAGCGTCCCCTGGGTGCATTCAACGCCCATAGCAAGTCCTTTAACATTTATTCAAGATCAGGTGGATAAAGAGATGTAATGATCATGCTATTTACATATACTGGAAAGGCTTTCTTCACACCATTTTCCGGAAAATCCATCTTTGCAATCACATCGGAAGTCGAAGTCAAGATCTCTGCATGTTCCGTTATTTAGGCAAGGTACATTTGCGCAGTTATCAATATCTGTTTAAAAAGCATCCATGTTATATCATAATTCAAAAATCAATGCAGAAAAACATTCTCTTATTATGTAATTCTGCTTTACAATACTTTTTCAAGTAATGCAAGAAAAAAACCAGTATATAAGGCTATTGAACTCTGCAGATACACTTTAGTTGAATATATGATATTATGTAATAGTATAGTATATATTAACTGACAGACAACTTTACTGTTGATACCCTCAAAGGCTGCAGTTAATCGGTAGAGGTTTAATAACCGCAACAACATGGGTACCAGTCTATAGGAAATGCACCAGATGTGCATTTCAAATAATATCTTTTCCCGAAAGTGAGATAAGGTGTCCTGGAGAGTTATCAATTCCTGCTTGCTCTTCACAATATAATCAGGTGAAATACATTTATGTAAAATGTAACGATACCGAACAGTTATCAATAACAGACATCTTTAATATAAAACGAAACGGATTTATCTCCTATTGCAGACCTTTTGAAAAACAGAAGAAAGAACAAGTGGTGATGCCATACGCGAGCTAGTATAACACATAGTCATATCAAATGGATACGGTATCCCCGTAGTCACAAAAAGGGTAAAAACTCATAATGTGTAAAGTGATGTGTGACTTCAGCATCACAACAGAAGCGCTCTAACAAGAACTATAGATCATATCAGGAAGGTGTGTATAGAGTTTTATTTGCGGAATTGCGCCTTCAAACGTGGTTTTCCCTATCCGTGTGATATCAAACACAGCCTTAGTAGTTTGCCTCGGTAAATATTCTGTATCAGATCTTAATACAAACACAGGATTCTGCTTATCTTTAATATATAGTTAGAATATGCTGTATTTACATATGCATTCAGGATTTAATTCTTTGTAGACAATATTTCCTTAGTGCATATGAATGTTAAATAAGAGGTTTCGGCCATTCCTTTTGTGGTGATTCAGGCTCATACTAATACAGGAATAAATTTGCTGGTTTAGGTGCACAATTAGTGCTCATAGAAAAACCTGATTTTTTGTTTGAGAGAAATTGTGCGAAGCCGTTTTCGTGCCATTTTAAAGAAGAACTTTCTCGTTCGAACGATAACATTATCTCGTTCGAGAAAAAATCTCGTTCGAACGAGAAACTTTCTGGTTCGAACGAGATAAAAAAAAAAAGAGTTTTCTTCTGTAAAATGGCACGAAAACAATCTCGTTCGAACGAGAAACTTTTATATATGAATTAAGGTGTTTTGTTTTTTAGATAAGTATGATTAGGAATTGTTTCATTTGATACATACAATGATACATTTACATATGCATAATTGCATATATTTCAACTAAACACTTACAAAACAATGTACATATGCATGGTTATTCTAAAACACACACCTTTTCAATAGAAAGGAAATACTTTAGTTAAAGTATAATTTATTATATTGCGAAGAAGATGAATGCGTGGGGAAAAAAGGAAAGGGGGTGAGGGGGGGGGGGATTATGCCATCAGAGATATTCTGCCCTCCTCTTGTAATTAAAAGTATTATATTAGTTGTTAATTATGATTTATACATTTCAGAATTGAAATATAAACTAAATGGTACTTACTGATATACAGTAAAACACTTATAATTATGCATTATTATTTCATTAATGATTAATGTTAACTTGTGAGGTCACTGAGCCAAGTTAGTTTGATTCCAATGGCTTAAAATATAAATATAAAAAAGGAGGAGATGAGGCTTCAATTCAAATGTTACAAACATACTTTAGATCTGCCATTTGATAGACTGAAATAATACGTATAATGTATTTCAACTAAATTCAGGCCAAATACGGCCAAATGCTCCTGCCTATGTAGTTATTTAAATGATCAAACATCCGCTACTAACGAAATTGTTAGAAAATATCAAAGATTTATTGATGGACGATATTCCATTTCTTTCTATCGGTTAATAATACTTATCACTGTAGACTATGATGTTAGTTTCTCGTTCGAACGAGATAGTTTCTCGTTCGAATGAGAAATTATCTCGTTCGAACGAGATTTTTTCTCGTTCGAACGAGATAAAAAATATTTTTTCTTCTTTAAAATGGCACGAAAACGGCTTCGTAAAACAACACGAATATTTTCAATTAAGATGTCCAACATGTTCTTCGTGTCATGCAGAGTACTGAAACTTCGAATAACTGGGCTTTTGAATAAAATATTTGTCTTAATAGCACTGAAAAGTATATTTGTTTGTATATTTATATTTCCAGGAGTTTCTTACTGAAGAAGTCATTATCAATGATGCCAAAGTATTTAGTTTATTATAAGGATTGGCTGGTTGGTTGATTGGTGTTTTACGTCGCCTTCAACAATATTTCAGTTATATCGCTACATGGAAGCAGGAGGTTACCAACCTCTTAAACATTGTGGCGCAACCCGGGAATGGAACCCGGATCGTCGGCGCCGGAAGCCAAGCACTTAACCACCAAGCCTGCCCATATCGTAATGGAATATAGTGTTTATAGTCAAAACATTTAATTCATTTTAGAGTAGAACAATTTTGAGTTTATTTTTCTTTAAGTCGGTATTGTAACCGCAGCATAATCGAATATTTTTGTAATTTCGTTCCGTGTAGATACTACTATTATCATTTTTGTATGCAGGTCCTTGGTGATTTGTGACATACAGCTTTGTCAGATGTCTTCTGTTCTTTTGGTTTAGTTTTTTTTTTCAATTTTCACAAAATGAAGAACATCATTTCTCGACTACATTATATCAAAGTACTTCTGAAGGTTCTCTTTAACTGCGCATAGTGTTTTCTTTTCTGGAGGATGAAGGGTGGTGGGCCCTCATATTCCATTTTAGAATGATAATACGTGATTTTATAAACAACTAACACCTATAACTTATTCCGACAACAAGTAATTCGATGTCTCCATGTCTTATCCATCCTTATACATAATTCTCAACATTGAAATCGTTACACCAATTAAATGAGCTTTGTCCATTTGTTGTTTTAAATTTAGGACCTCTGGCAATTGTTTTGCTGACATTTAGATTAACGATGTTGAAATCTCCACATACCATATAATATAGAACACAAGAAACAATTTGGTGCAAGCACCAAACGATGGGCCGGAACACGTGCGTGTTAAAACTATGAAGTACGTTTAAGGCTGATACAATTTTAATACATTACGAAGAAGCTTACAGTCAGTGTTGCATACAACACTTGTCCCTTGTTTTCATCAGTTTTTGAAACACAACTTTTAATTCGTTCCAAAAATAGGAATTAATGCCCATAAGCTCGTCATGTACCATCACTGTGTAAAGTTACTTCAAAATTGAACATTGCTAACAGAATGTAAAGATGATGGATAAAATCCAAACCACAAGTCCAAAAATCATAAAACCAGAGAACATACAATGTACAAAATCAGTGAAAATGAAAAACAAATGGAAAATAACAAAATATGTCTACTTGAAGAGCATATGTGAACCCCTGTGATGGAGTGAGATCAGGTGCCCGGGGAAAGTGAGCATCTCCTGCTTGCTAGAAACACCCGTCACATATACCCAGTAGAAAGAGTCAAATCGTGTAAATTCCATATGTATTTATATATGGAGAAGTCGAAGTAGGTAACCTTCTAGTATAGAAGGTGTCAAATCTGTGTAAAATGATCGGAATCGGTCTCAGTCCAGAATAGCATTTAAAAGTCTGGATAACGAGATAACGAGAAGTTTCATCTGAAAACCCGAAATCTATTTGACCTATTGACCCCAAACACAATCCCATGCAAGCTTTCTTCATGCACTGTCACTGTGTAAAGTATTTTCAATATGAAAGATTCATATAACTGGTTATCATCTGGAAACCCAAAATCCATTTTTAGTAACAGTGACCTACTTTTCGACGTACTGACCCAAACCAAATCCCATGCAAACTGTCATCATGTAAGATCACTGTGTAAACTTTCTTCAATACTGGACATTCTTACAGAAGTCATCATCTGGAAGCCCATAATCTATTTTAAGTAATGGTCTACTTATTTAACCTACTGACCCCAAACATAATCCAAATCAAGCTCTCATGTACTATCACTGTGTAAAGTTTCTTTAATAATGGTCATTCCTAAGTTATCATCTGGAAACCATGATCCGACCAGACAAACAAACGGAATGACAAGGAATACTATAGTCTCCTCTGGTTTCATCGGCTAAAGACTAAACATACATTGGAACTGATGTTGAAATCTCCACATGCCATATAAAATAGAACATAAACGCATGAGCAGCATGAATACATGGTAGGGTTTTGAGTGAGATGTTTGATATCTGAGCACGACAAAGCCAATTTGTAATTAAAGTGTGGTAGCCATAGTTGGGATATAACTAGAAAATACATGGAGTTGACATATGTGTAGATGTGGAAGGCAAGATTGTACCTTTCTATGATTGATAACATTGCGAATGGTCAATGTCATTTTACCTATATTGGCAAGCTTTTAGGTAGAAACAAGTTTTACCATTCTAAATTTGGCGACATCCATAATCAGAAAGCTCAGTTTGTATTCAGGTAATCGAGTTTAGTGGAGTGGAGTGTAGGTCTTTTAGTATGATCATGTTTTCAACAATTCGAACCGTCGTGGACAAGGTTTAATAGTAATCATAATTCAAATTGTCTATGGAAGTTGTCAAATTCGGCATTAAAAATGACCAAGAAGTTCTCTTTCAACATTATTGACAACCCAAATGCCACATAGTATTATACAACGTACCTATCATAAAAATCCTTTTAGTGACGTTGTTTGTCAACTCTCTACAATCCAAGGGTGAGATTGTTGAACTGCTTATCTGAATATCGTTGTGGCTTCAGAAGAAATTCATTTGTTCTGGCATACCGTTTTAATTGATATATGAATATTTGATAGTTCGGCGATAACAGTATATTACCGTTCATAGAGGGAACATTTGTGATTATGAAATTGAGATTGGCATGTTTGTCATATATTAAAATGTGCAGCTTAGCATAATTGTCGTGACCTGACATGGTGTTTAGATACGAAAAAAAAATGCATATAAACCATATGGTTCTTTGCAAATAAACTATACTATACTATATACGAAAAAAATGTTTTGCACTTTGTGGTTCAATTTAAAAAATGATGCCAATAAATACATGAAAAAGATTATTATATATATCTGTATAAATTCAATGCACCATATGCCATTTCCACGACTAAAGTATTTTGATACTCGCGGTGGAATGCATACCTACATTTATGTTCTGAGGCAATCCATTGAGTAAAGAGTTCATATCACAAGGAAACGGAATACCACAGTTTGAAGCAAATTTATGGTCTACTACTCATAGGTCATTGTTTCATTTGAATTTTGATGGCAAAATTAAGTTTTCTGACTGAATTTATGTAAGACCGATACGGTTTTGTTAGGTGAACCAGTAATAAAAATTGTTTTGTGCATGTAATTAATATACGACAACAGAAGATATGTGACAATTCCAAACGAAGCTAAAGCTTATTTACAGCAGTCACTCACTTCTGAAACAAAGTAGTAGAAGCATGAGTAGAATATCCCGGAGCCGAGTCAAATCCTTACTCTTTCACTTAAAAAAATGATATTTCTTACACGTAAACTTAAAAATGTTGGTAATGTTATCTGATTTTGTAATAATATCGCGCTTTTGGAGGGAACTTAGTTCTCTAACAACATCAGGGTATTTAGAAAGAAAAAAGAGGAGTTACTGGCTCAGTTATGTGGCCATGGAGCTATACAATACATGAATATAAATAATATACTAGAACATATAACACATTACAAAAATATTTGATTGTAGTGCAATTACGATACCGACTTAGGACGGTCATATAATTGACAAAAGTCAAACAAATGGTGTGGTTAACCGGTTTACGGGCCCACCTTCCCACTCACCGTAACAGCACAACAATCAAAGGACGTACATTTAAAAATTTATAAATAATCCTCCATGTAACAAGGGTCAACAGGTATCGCATATTGAGAGGTTATAAAAATATAAACACGTAAGGTATAGTAAAACACATAATTGTATAAAAATATATGCGACATCAACATGATAAACCGTGCTCTGCCAGTCTGAAAGCGAGCTAAGACCCTAGATCTGATTCGAACCTGTGTTAACAGAGTGTTGCATTTGCTTTTAATCTTAGAAACACTAATAATAAATGTGTTCGATGTAATATATAGTATAATATATATATTGAGATCTTATTGGTATCATTTTACCATGTTACTGACATTGTCTGCTTCGACATTTTACAGCTACCATTCTACAAAAAAGCTACTGCTTACATGACTTTAACCTAGGTTTAAAGATCTATACAAACGAAGGGCAGTAGTGCTCAACTGTTCTCAATAAAAGCTTTCAATTTTTCAGTCATACAAATACACATTTGCGAATTATAATTATAGACCACCTTTTATCAGATGACCATGTTAATGATACTCTAAATCTACAAATCAACCCTGGTTAAACCCGCGTTTTATTGATCGCTTACAGACTATACCTATGAAGTATATCCATCATTTTCACCCAGCTAAGGGTTTGAAAGTTAGAACATGTTATTTTTATAACACTCACCTTCATGCCAGTGGAATGTTATTATAACACTCACCTTCATGCCAGTGGAATGTTATTATAATAAGTGCAACGCCAAGAAATGTCTTACTTGCCATCATTTAAACTGCAAGTCCAATATTGAATCTTCGGTTAATGGAAATATATTTAACACCAAATTAGACAAAGACATAGATTGAAATACTGACAATGTTATATATGTCATCACTTGAGAAGCTAGAGGATGTGGGGCTCAATATGTCGGGGAAACTTCTCAAACTTTGAAACAACGTTTTCGAACTCATTCCTATAAAATTCGTAATAATTCACGACTTAAATACCAGAATTTTCTTTATAACCACTTTAATAAATACCAACATAATATTAACAATGTGAAAATAACTCCAGTAGAAAATATCTCTAAATTACCAGGTGATACGAAATCAGATGTTAAAAAAACGACTTTTGGAAACCGAGCTCTACTGGATTAAACAACTACAAACCCCATACCCTCTTGGTCTCAACGACCAAATATATCGACAAGGTAATATTTCTTCTCGTCAGAATAAGATCAATATTTTTACATTAAGACATAAAACTATTAGAAAACGTAGGTTACATGGTCGTCGTCGTAATCGTAACATCAAAAAACGTAATCGTTTAAATAGGTCATTAAACGATCTTCTATTTATCGCAAAAAATAATGACCGTCATGAACTTTTGCATGCACTATCCTCTATTCCGGTAAATAAATTGAAACCTATCCTGGACGAAGCTGATCTTCGAAGTTTACGCAATTCTGATTGATATAAACTCAATTTGATTATTTTATTTTCATATAATAAACTCTTTCCTCGTATTCCGTCTCTTCCACCCAAGCAGCATTTTCTCAAAATTAAATTTATTAATAAAGGCTTCGATCTACTTAACATTTCTAATATTTTCCGTGATCATAGAGTCACATCTAAAATCCCCCAATATTTTGAGAATTTAGAACCTCCACTTATTTGTTACCAGTACAAAAAGCCTATAAGAAATCTTATTTTAAATTATAATAAAGTCACATCTAACCCTGATGTTTCAGACCCTATTCCTTCCCTATTGTGTTCTTGTGAAAATTCTAAATATGTTTATAAACCGGCAGGTCATGTTATTACTGGTGACCTAAACTGTATTTCGGACAAGAAATTGCGCACCCTTTTTGGAAAAGGACCTAAATATAGGTTACCGTCCAGGATAGATTTCAATAAATGCCGTGACGTTATAGAAGATGCTTTAACTACATATTGTAAACGTTGGTGTAAAAAAGAACAGGTAAATGTTCATGCTCTTAATGATTGGAAATTCGAGATTTTAAGAATTGTCGATATCCGTATTAAGAACTTTACGGAAAATCCGCATTTATTTCAACAGCCTAATACATTGACGACAAATTCTATTAAAAAGAAGATAGCTGACTTACATGCTAAACATGTCTTTGTTCCCGTTGATAAAGCAGGTAGTAACATAATAGTTGTTTGAAAACTACATTATATTGAAGTACTTAAAAACGAATTAAACTCCCCTCATACATATGTTGAAAACCCTACCTCAAAAGAGAGCACCTTGCACGATCACCTCATGACCATGTCCGACTTCAAAATTAAAACTGATAAATCTGATCTACCAACCATGTATTGGCTCCCAAAACTACATAAAAGTCCATATAAATCACGTTTCATATCTAATTCTAGCCACTGCTCTACTACGGTACTATCGAAACATATTACGTCTGCTCTAACTGCTATAAAAGATCATATTATCAAATAATGTGATGTCGCATTTCATAATAGCAACATCAATTACTTTTGGTCGATTAAAAATTCTCATGAAGTTATAGACAAACTTCTTTCGCTAAATTTCAAAGCGACTCAAATTTCTACATTTGATTTTTCTACACTTTATACATCTCTACCTCATGATTTGATTAAAAGCAAGTTGCTGTCTCTTATACAATGGTGTTTTCACAGAGAATCTAAAACGTACATATGTACTTCCAATAATTCTGGATTCTTTTCCAACAAACAATATACTTCATTTAAATACTGGACTTGGAAGAAATTATGTAAAGCACTAGATTTTCTCATGAATAATATTTTTGTGCAATTTGATGGCAAGATATATCAACAAATAGTTGGGATTCCTATGGAAGAAAAAAAAGGAGTTACTGGCTCAGTTATGTGGCAGAAGTCACCATAGAGCTATACAATACATCAATATAAATAATATACTAGAACATATATCACATTACAAAAATATTTGATTGTAGTGCAATTACGATACCGACTTCGGACGGTCATTTAATTTGACAAAAGCCAAACAAATGGTAACAGCGCGCCTCTGATAGCAGATTTATTTCTTTATTGTTATGAGAGGGATTTTATGGTTTCTATTCAAAAATCAAAACGTTTTGACCTCATTGACAAATTCAATAATACTTGCAGATATCTGGATGACATTTTGGTTATCGACAACCCTGAATTCGAACAATTTATATCACAAATATATCCACCAGAGCTCACATTGAATAAAGCTAATACTTGAGATAAATCTACATCTTTCTTAGATTTAAACATCAAAATTATCAACAACCTAATATATACTAATATTTATGATAAACGTGAGGATTTTGGATTTCCTATTGTAAATTTCCCTTACTTGGATGGCGATGTCCCTCGACTCCCATCATATGGTATCTATATATCTCAATTAGTTCGATTTGTCAGAGGCTGCACCGATGTTTTGGACTTTCATAAACGAAATTTACAAATTACTACTAAACTTTTAACTCAGGGTTACAGATATCACAAGCTAAGAAAACATTCGGCAAATTCTTCAGATCTTATTCAGAACTTCTATCTAAATTTGGAAATATTTCTTTTCAACAGTATGTATCCAATGGAATTTCCCATCCTAATGTTTACGGTGATCTGGTATATAAACTAAGGAAAGTAAAAGGCTCAGATAACGTTATTTTATCATGTAATAAAATAGTCAAACGTCTCCTAAATAGACAATATGATATTGAGATCATCAAAAAGACTATAGGTCTTGTATTTGGCCCCTCTACAGCCTTATGCAGACTTTTACTTGAACGTTGCACGCTGACTAACAGGGCGGTGGGGACTATATGACGGGCCTTGTCCAAACCTCTTTCAGAGGAGACATGGTCCTGAACCTCGTCCCCTCTGACTGTTAGTCGGGACTCCTACAGATCTAGGGTCTTAGCTCGCTTTCAGACTGGCAGAGCACGGTTTATCATGTTGATGTCGCATATATTTTTATACCATTATGTGTTTTACAATACCTTACGTGTTTATATTTTTATGACCTCTCAATATGCGATACCTGTTGACCCTTGCTCTTTACGTGGAGGATTATTTATAAATTTTTAAATGTACGTCTTTTGATTGTTCTGCTGTTACGGTGAGTGGGAAGTTGGGCCCGTAAACCGGTTAACCACACCATTTGTTTGGCTTTTGTCAAATTGAATGACCGTCCTAAGTCGGTATCGTAATTGCACTACAATCAAATATTTTTTGTAATGTGTTAAATGTTCTATTATATTATTTATATTCATGCATTGTATAGCTCCATGGTGACTTCTGCCACATAACTGAGCCGGTACCTCCTCTTTTTTCTTTTATAACACTCACCTTCATGCCAGTGGAATGTTATTTTTATAACACTCACCCTCGTGCCAGTGGAATATTATTTTTATTACACTCACCTTCATGCCAGTGGAATGTTATTTGGTCTACGTAAGCTCCAGCTCTACCGGATACATAAAGGAGTCTGTCCTTATTCCGTTCTGAGGTGTAATTACCGTTCATTGAGCCACAACGTTTAGTCAGTCCAGTGGACGTTACAAACTGAATTCCTCTTATTAATCTATCAGACCAAATATCCACACCTGTCATCACTTCGTCGGTTTGTAATACTATAGTGAAATTTTCTATCGATTCTTGTCCTCTCCCATGCTTTGGCCCCCATGTTCTGTCATACTGAAAGGCTATCATATTCAATGTATCCAAAGAGCAAGCTACCATTATTTCTGTGATGCTATTGTTGTTAGATTCCCATGTAGAGTAGTCATCAAACTGAGTGCCCGCAACATATCCATGTGTTGTATTAACTATTTCGCACTTAAAAGCGCCTATAGAATAAAAGATTTGTAAATAACTGTCTTATAAATTATTATGCTTTCAAGAGAACGTTTTTGGAATAACTGCAAAATATCTCATAGGTCCGACATCGTCAATTATTCTCTTTCCTCTCCATTTCCATTTCTAATTGTTTTAAAAATAAGTACCTTAATAAAAATCAGTCATAGTTAACGGCCTTCAACGCAAAAGGCAAATCCGTCAACACATAAATCTGAGGTTTATTTTTAGGGGACTTCTTATCTTAGACTTTGATGTAATTAGTCATAAAATAATGCAAGAATATTAGCGCATTTGCAATAGTTGTTTCGTATTTGACATTATTATCCCACTTATTCTCTTTTGCAATGAGTACAGATGGGTGCAGCCCTAACATAACACAAGGTCATGAGGTCTACTTTAGCACACGTGCCAGGTGTACTCGACCGGACACGCGTGCGTTCATGGCCTTAACGCGGTAGGAAACTCGCGTTAACCCCATTTATTTCCTGTGCACTCAGCCCAGTTTACGTGTTTAATTCTGTGTATGTCGTGGCACGGACGGAGCAAATAATATGTATTAAACTAAATCACCGAGAATGTCGCCATCTATACGTTTAATATTTAAAAGACCCTAATTATACGGTTTCATATATCAAAAATTAAAAGAGATAATATTACAAATGAAAAATGCTTGTAGGCATGTAATAAGATGTTTATCTATTACTAGTTTATAAATAATATTTTATCAACATCAAATATTTTCATTACGTAAGGTGAAAAACGAACAAGAAGTACCAGAGGGTAAGATTGCTGTCAAGCGCGCTAATACGGTTTCAAAATTAAGTTCACGTGGAAATCTACGTTAACGCACCGCGTATGCTCAGGAACTCTAAGCACATGAGCTATGTTTCATTTTTGTATAGTGTAGAGCTATTTCTGTATCAAGAAATCACTTAATGTTGACGGCGATACATTGTTGTTAGTACAACAATGACACTGCTTCTGTTACTGTATTTTGCTAAGCCGGTGTGGTTCCATGGACGACTTGTTCGGTTCGTGACCGAGAGGTTCTGGGTTCGACTTCGGCCATGGTATGGCATGACACATAAAAACCATTCTCGGCTTCGGGTTGATCTGTTGTAAAGGTTTAAAAATTTTGTGCAATGCATCAAACATGCCTTCAACATCCACGTGAAATAATCTAGGAGTGACGACAAACCATAATTAATAAATCAATTAATATTTAACTTTGTTGCTTTAATGATATGCTCGAAATTTTCACTGTCTCTCATGATGTCATTTCGCAATATAACAGCAAAACCGGGTTTCTTTTTATCATAGAAATTTATTATCTTTAACATTCCTTATATCCAGGATATTGTTCAGAAAAGTGGAATAAAGAAGATTCAACAAAATTAAGGAGGTGATATGCATATTCATTCTACTATAAGTACAGTGAGGTGCAGTCCTAACATAACATTATGTTAACGCCGCGTTAACGTGGAGTTTGCTCTTCTCGTGCGCTCAGGACTGCTGAGCAGACGCGTCTGCGTTAACGCAGATTTCTTCGTGAACTTAATTTCGAGACCGCGTTAACGCGCTTGACTGCCGCGTTCACGCGCTTTGTTGCCGCGTGAACGTGCTTGACAGTCACGTTCGCTTGCTTACAACTTAAACTTACATTAACATGTACATATAAAAGTATTTGAAGGAGAATCGAATATAAAAACATATTACTGTGTGCATGTAAGTAAGTATTTAGAATTAAATAAAACGCTTACGAGTTAAAGGATGGATTTTAAAAATATTGAATACAATTTCCGAACATTGAATATAATGAAATTTATTCTTATTTTATGATTATTATAATAATAATAAAGCTGATAAAAATGATAATAATGATGAGAATAATGGTATTCAGATATTATGAAAATTAGCTGGATTTAAAAATCCAAAAATAATAAATATATAAATAATAATAAATACATAAATGAATTATAAATTAATAGATAAATAAGAATTAAATTCATAATTAATTAAAAATAAATGAAATAAAATTAGAATGTAATTATCCCAGATTTTTTTTATAGTATTAACTGACGGAGGTTTTCATAAATACCTTAGTTCATGTCTATGCGGTAATTTACATGATCATATTACATACGAAACCCTTAAATCGGGGTGTCGTTTTAACATTACATTTAATACACATATACATATAGGGCGACATTTGCGGTAATTTAATTAGATGTAACAAATGTAGGCATGTGAACGCGCGACTGAACCGAGCGCACGCGGGAATGAATCGCGTTAACGTGAATTTCCTCCAGCGTTAACGCAAGGAACGTACGCGCGTCCGGTCGAGCAGTCCTAGCACGTGTACTAAAGCAGTCCTCCTGACCGCTTTTTGCGTTAACGTGCATGTTATGTTAGGACTGCACCCATCTGTAAAGCAGTAAAAACTTCAATTTTATTCATTTAAGTCTATTTAAAACCTGTTTAAATCCATACTATGAAATAATAAACACCACTCGGAAAATATGGTATATGGTGAAAATTAATACATTTTGATAAAAATGAGTATTGCATATTCGTACTTCTCAACTTTCGTATTTGCTCAAAATTTTGCATTAATTAATTACATGCATATCCAAGCGTTGTTTGGAGGGGCAGGCTTGGTGTAGTGGTTAAGCGCTCAGCTTGCGGCGCCGACGATCCGGGTTCGATTCCCGGGTTGCGCCACTATGTTTAAGAGGTTGGTTACCTCCTGCTTCCATGTCGCGATATAACTGAAAAATTGTTGAAAGCGACGTAAAACACCAATCAACCAACCAACCAACCAACCAACTAAGCGTTGTTTGGCTGGGACATCTTGCAGAATTACCATGCAATCAAGTTTCACTACGATCGATTTGATCTGGTGTATAACGCAAACAAGTGTATATAAGTTCATCATGTCAAAAGGGCTAGTCAAATATGCGGTGAAGGTTATCTTAATGAATTAGACAGATAAAGTATTTGAATTTCTAAATTGCGATTTTTACTCACCAATGACAAAGCACCATGTAATGTAATGCAAAACACTTGGGTACTGCATTCTGCAAATACGAAATATAAACCATACAAATAACCATTATTAGAACTGCATTCTTATAGAATACAAAACAGAAGAAAAAAAGGAATATCAGTTTGATTACATCAAAGAAAGGAAACAGACAACTGAATCGTCTATATGATTGACGTCGCCATGGGGCATACAAAGAGAAACAAAAATAAAAAGATGGAAAATAATCGATTGTACAAGAGTTACGGTGCCTATTGGACGGTCAACTGCAATCACTCCGTCTGTGTGGTTAAACGGCTTACAGTCCAGAATTGAATAAAAAATAAATTAAAAAATTACAAATAATTCTCCATTTAGAGAATATGGACCCAGAAATTGCTCAAGTTGAAAGGTAATAAGATATAAACAAGAATAGTATTATGAGATAAAAGGTAGTACCGACTGTCAGTCAGGGGAGACGAAGATTATTTTCTCTCATTGGATTTTTTTAAAAAGGTCATGAATTCCCTACTGCCATGGAGGTCGACATGAAATGCTCCAGTAAAATTCTTAAAAGAAAAGAACCTTTCATACGCAATTCCTTAATTTATAGATACGAAAGTCGTAAGTATAGAAATCTCGCTTGGGGGGGAGGGGAGGGGGGGGGGGCGTACGGGTGATTACTTTGTGAGTAAACCCTCTGGTTCGAACATCAAATACACTGGAGACGATTTCATGAAAATGCTGCAGTTTCTACTAGAAATAAAAATTGCGTGGTTTTTCCGAGACAATTTTTTTATACCAGATTGTTGATGTTCCAATGGGCATCTGTAGAACTTTTCTCGATAATTGCGGTCTTACAACTCATTCATTATCTTCATTAATTAGACAATTAGCTTCAAAACTGACAGCAAAGGGACATAGTTTGTCGAAATGCGCATCTGGTGCGCAAAATCATAACGTATATTTGTTCTAATGTTTATTCTCACCGGTGTCACAGCTGATAGACGGATAGTTCCCGAAGGCATCATATGTCTAGTTTTCAGTGCTTTTGTACTGACGTGGAATATATACTTAAAATTTTTAGTCATATAATTTTGTAAAAAGGTCTATTGTGCACCCCTCCTGGCTGATATGAGTACTTATTTTAGTACTCATATAATGTTTAGCTCATTCAATTATTGCTCTGTATAGGATAAAACAGTCAGCATCACATACAGTTTAATTTAATGTAATAGCACATTGGCGACGTTCTCTGAGCCATAGACAATCACAATTTTAAGAATAATCCCGGCAATATGTATGTAGACTTCTTATCTATCAGTAGGGATGGTCAGTTACAACAACTCCCCCTCCCCTTTACGACAGACGTTACGATTCAGATTTTCATGACAATTATTCGCACTTTCGTCTTTCTAAGATTAGTTAATTCTGTGGGTCAAAATACTGAAAAGTAAACTACCTTCATATTCGATCGCATTAAATCGTGACTCAGGAAGCCCAGTAGTCGGAATAAGAATTTTATTGGACGGTATGAATTTTTCTGTTTCCGGAATGTTATATGATATTCTTGACCAAGATAATTTACATACTATCAATTAATAATATTAATTTAACGTTCTGCCCTAATATCATCTAGCTTGAGGAAACCGCGGAAAGTAACAATTCTACTTTGTACATGTATGAAGGCATCGTTTTATCAATTAATGTCTTAAACAAAACGGCAGTTCTGTCGAATTAATGTAAATTAGGAACATATTTAGGTATTCATGTGCTAAGATAATTATAAGAAAATACATACCTGTATTAATTAATTGCATTGTATGTGCAATTTGACAATTTCTGTTTTTTCAGTGATGTTCAACGTCGAAACTGGAAATAAATGATAAAAAGCAAGCCAATAGAACTTTGTCCAGTATTAAATGATGTAAGAGGCTTTATATCGGACAAAGTACATTTTGACGGAATTTTCATTATGCCGGTAATGCTTGGACCTTGATGTCACAATAATATGACGCAAATCTTCATTTGTTCGGTATTGTCCCTTACACCATATGAAATTGGTAAAAAGTTTATGAATTGAGATCTTACTATAAGAGCCATAAACTCATTAAAGGAAGATGCTCATGAGTTTTAGAATAATCCGCAAATGTTAATTATGGTATATTTTGAAGTGTATGTCTCGGATAATCACAGAAACATTGGAAACTTAGTAAGCGAGCGTCGAATGATGCTTTATACAAACCAGGTTTCTAACTCGCGGTAACCTGGATTAAAACTCAGAATTCAGCACACGCATCAACACAATTAACCTAGTACATATACTATGTGATATATACTGCGTGAATTTTTAAGAAAAAAGAGGAGTTACCGGCTCAGTTATGTGGCAGAAGTCACCATGGAGCTATACAATAATGAACACTTTAAGTTCTGGAAAGCTTCTTATTTAATTTTGACCCTGTAAATCTTTAACCCCAACTGGGGTGTCCTTATCACAGCATTATTTATAGCCTGTCGTGTAGAATGCGTAAGTTACTCCAGTGATGTATGAAAAAAAAATTCGAATATTTGTAATGGCGTGTTCAGTGTTTATTTTACTATTGACATATTTTATATACATGTCCTAGGTGATTTGTGTCATACAGCTTTGTCAGATGTAGAAGACATGCTCGATTGAATAGGTCATTAGACGATCTCCTGTGGATAGCAAAAAAAAAAGTGAAAGTGCCGTTTTAGTAAGAGTTTTCAGTAGAAACGAAGTGTTTGAACTCCTTTAAAAAAGCAGTACATATAGATTTAAAATGTGTTAAATATGATGCCCATACTTTTTCTCACGTGTTACACAGCTTCCTTTTAACAACATATAAATAAGATTTTAGGAAATAATATATGAAAGAAAATTAGTGTAACTCAAGTGAAGCGGAAAGATGATGATTACGAAGTAAGTAATTAACGAAGACGTACAGTCCGTGGAATAAAAAGAAAATAACTCCAGACAGTAAAAGTGGATTAGGTGACTTCATTTACCGTTTGTTATTTGTATGTGAGTAAATATTAAAGATAAAGTATGTAAGACCTTTATTGTACCAAGCACACGATTCGAAAGTTTTGTAGAATCCTGTCAATTTTGATAGTTCATATTATATTCAAACGTGTGTGTATTTTTGTTTGTTTGTTTGCTTATTTGATTTTTTCCTCAATATTTAAGTGCTATTAGGGTGGTCATACGCTTCCCCATATCGACGTAGATATGCGGTAAAATATAGTACCGTAAGCATTTAATTATATAAAACTGTTTTCCTTTAAATTTGTGTGCATGTCCTTGTTGATTTTGTCATACAACTTTGTCAGGTGTCTTCTGTTTTCTCTTTCAAATCAATGTTTATGATTTAATGAGAGGGAAGGTGGGTCCGTAAACCGGTTATCCACACTAACCGACTATCGTTTGTTACTCAATTGACCATCCTAAGTCGGTATCGCATCTGTTGTACAATCAATACTTTTGTCATTTCATGTATTTCATTACTTGTTACTAAGTTTTATTGTACATCTCCTTGGTGACTTCTGCCCTAGCGCCAAGTCAGATGTCTTTCCCTTTTAGGAGCAGGTTTGGGGTAGTGGTTAAGCGTTTAGCTTACGGCGCAAACGATCCGGGTTCGATTCCAAGGTTGCGCCACTATTTTTTAAGAAGTTAGTTACCTCCTGCTTCCATGTCGCGATAAAATTGTTGAAAGCGACATAAAACACCAATCAGCCAACCAACCGACTCTTTTCCTTTTAGAATTTGCTCAATTTGATTTTCATTCAAATATTTTCACATCTTCAATATTAATTCATTCAAGATTTCCTCCTCAATGTGAATGAGCTAAGGGGAATCAAATTCAAAATGTACTAAAAGCTTGATGCCTGCCCCGCCCATGATAAAGTACTTTTTTATTCCATTAAATTTTGTACGTACGGGATCGATCTTTATTCGTGCAAAATGCTAAATCTGGCTTTTATAACGTTATAAAGTTCACGAATAAAACGGCACAGAAAACTGAGACAAAATACTTGTCATATCGTTATAGTTCCTTAATAATCTAAATTTAATTATGAAATAATTTATAGCATTTGGGAACTACATGGGTAGATATGGCGCAAACTGAAGGTAAGCGAGGATATTGTTTCTGAAACCAGGGAAAAGTAAAATTTGATAAATCAAAATTATTTAATTATGTATCATAGTTTAAACAGTATTTTTAATACTACGAGCTTACCTGAGACCAATGCTAGTTTTCAAATAGTTAAACTGCTTGATATCATTAATGTCGGGATATATTATACTGAATAAGTTTAAACTACCATTCTTAAATCCTACTGCAATCCTCCTCTTCCTCCAGTCATGACGTACAGAATGCGTGAACATCTTATAAAGGAAACGTTTGATGGGGATCGATTTCGTATAGATATTATACAAGATGAAATCATTCGTATATTTCATCGATGATAAAATGAATTATTCTTTTATAAATTACCAAGCGTTCTTAACCCTCAAAAATAAACGAAGGCATTCCAATATAACATTAATGCATTTTCGATGTTTTGTTAATGTTCGTTAATAATAATGCATAACATAAAATGGATAATGAAAATGATTACAATGTATAATCACTACAGTCGAGTACGGGTCAAATGATCAAGTATATTTGATCTTTTTTTAAATTTTGCAACCATATTTCAGACTGTAATTTTATTAAACAGGTAAGAGAAAACAATAAAAGCTGCTAAGAATTCCATGCATATTAAGTATCATGTAAAACTAAGGAGTATCTCCCTTATGTATAGCTCTGTACTTTTTCGATCATTTTAGTTTCAACACTGTTCTTCAAATATTTGTATATTATGAGAATTCTAATCTTTCGGCCAGGAGCACTGAAGACTGAAGAGACATAATCTGGTACACAGAATTAAAAGGTATATATATGTTCTATATTTATATGAAAGCAATGTGACAACACCTTACAAAACAGTAGGGCTTTACATGTGTTATAATCTTAAGTATGTAGGCTTTAAATTCTTCTCATGCAACTAAATATAACCCATAAACTTGTATTTAAATTTCTCCCCATCATTTACTTTAATTTATCTTTGCGTTTCAAAAACAACAAAACAAAAAACCCCAATTAGAATAATAATAATGATAAAACTTGAGTGTGTCATGTTTTTAACGAACCTACCGCTTATGTATTGCAATCGATTATTTTTGAGAGATCTGTTAATGTCCTTGTTTGCTTTGCACAACATTTTGCGTGGAGCAAGAATGAAATGAAATATATTAATTGACCTTTTTTTACTTCGAAATTTTGCAAGCCTTAATTGAAACCCGGAATATTAAAATCATTGAATCAAAAGTCAAGAAAAAAAAAGAAGAAATAATAACATGTATGGCAGATATAGGTATCTTAATACCCTACTTAATAAATACAGACATAAGTACGGGTATTGTTAATACCGTTCTTAATTCATAACTACATGAATAAAATGAAATAGGTTATTCGAAAACGAACTTAATTCGATTATTATTACTCGATTAAAAAATAGATTTATTTCAAATTCCCATTATGATAGGTACAATTATTATAGTTTTTAATCGTGCGCTCCCATAAAAATTTTGCTACGGAAATAACATGTAAAATATCATTTATAGGGAAAGCCCTATCAGTCGGAATTCAGAATCCAAAATGAAATCCAAAATACTAATTCAAAATAACAAAATCTTGTGATATTAACTAATGAAAATAATAGGCAAATACCTTGCTAAAACCCATGCTCAAGCTCCAAACACGGCAGTCCATGTTCGTTTGCTTCCACGGCGAAAAAAGACGCGTCCTAGCGTTTTCAGAGGATCTAGAAAAGGATGAAATTAGGCCGCAAACTATCATTACCTTTCTCATTATCATTCAACTAATAGAATTCCTATACCTTCACTTTTACAATTTCTACTTGTCTAAGATTTCGGACTGCTGCCCGTACCGGCGATCTACATTTGCTAATGGATGATTCTGTAAACATTTCCCGGTTTACAGTTGGACTATTCATAAGAGGAGTTGATACAATGTTGTCCCGATTATAAGGCTTTATAAAACTCGATAGCAACATGCCAAAAACAATTTTGTTCGCATTGCTGATAAGTGCTACTGTAAAGTAGCCACAGCTGATGTTTGACGTAAAATATGCAATGAACATCGTCATAGACATTTTTCTTCGACCTGAAAGTTCAATAATTATATCCGTATCACGCTAAAAGGTTACACGGGGGAATCACTAGTTTGAGCAAATTAAGATAGGATAAAAATGATAATATTAAAACAATAGATCACCATTTTTCAAGTTGTATAAATTAATAAGAAGTTCAGATATTAAAATATAGGCGTGTCCTCTTAATGAGGGGGTATCTGGAGCCTCCTCCTAGAAAGAAACTGCCTTTGTGTGCAAAATGGGGTATTCTGAAGCTTTTCATAAGAAGATCAACCATTCTTTTTCCTGTTTCCATTCTGAGAACATTCTCCGTGTAGTCAAAGGCCTACATGTATATATTGTACATTTAAACATTACATATATATACACAGACATGTATGGGCAGGAATAGTGAAGTTTAAATGACGAAAAATATACAGAGCATATTGTCGTAATGCCTTCATTTTAAGAGGTAATAGCTTAGAGTGAGCAGGATTATTATTTTTTCCTGTGTGCCCTTGCCTTTTTGTGTGCATGTCCTTGGTGATTTGTGTCATACAGCTTTGCCAGATGTCTTCTGTTTTCTCTTCAATAATCTGAGCGAGAACATTTATTTCCAAACATTTTTAGCATCCGAGAAAATCAAATGAACGGTGCCTTATAGGCTATACAATATCAATAAAAATTATCCCGACTATTTACCATAATAACAATGTAGTATTCAGTGATAGTCGCGGATACAGTGCCTGTTCCTTGTGGTTTGAGGTAACATTGAGAATATTTGATTGAGAATTCTCAAAATAAGGTTATTTTATTAACACTTAGGCTCTTTTTTTATTATTATCATTATTTCTTTTTTTATTATTATTATTTTTGTTTGTTTGGGGTTTTTTTTTTTGCATCCCTCAACATTCCATTCGGATGTAGTAATTTAAAGACATTCTAAGGAAATCTACGAATTGATTTTTTCATGCGTGTGACTGGCTCGATGTCTGACATGTAAGTTTAATGGAAAACTTTAGTCGAAGTTTCTAAAAACAAGAATATATTACCTCTAATTGGGCAATTTGGTGAAGACAGATTGTTAGGAAAAGTCACATGTAAAATTCAAAGTATGGGTCCTCAAACATTTGCCTAATCATTGTCTGCATTTGTGATCTCATTGTATAGCTCCATGGTGACTTCTGCCACATAACTGAACCAGTAACTCCTCTTTTTTGTCTCAGATTACATTTGATGACGTAATTTTCTAGTTCACAACGTTACTAACTGCATCAAAGAAATCACAGAATTTTCTTTTTCAATAGTTATACGAAACTCAAAGTTCTGAAAATAAAGTGTTACCTAGTGTTTGTTGCTTTCAATGACTACATTTCGAGGTAATGCTTTTTGTTCATATTATGTTTACATATAACTTAGCGTGCCCTTATATATACCCAATGAAATGATTATTACAAATATTCTTATTCCTAAAACTTTTGCAAACGAACCGTCATGTGAAATGCAACATAAAATAACGTAAACAGTAGGAGTTATATCTATATAAATTACCCGGTGTGTTCATGCTCAACGATCTTGAGTACCTGTTCACTTGAGCACATGCTGAAAACATCTATAAACTCTACCATTCTCAAACTCTAGTAGCGATCCCTACTGAGCACGGTCTCAGAATTTGATTACGGAGTTTGAGTTAAGCGCTGTAAAGTATTATAACCTTGGGGCCTGGGATGTGCTTTTTGTGTGAAATGAAAATTCTAATTGAACAAGTCTACAATGAAATATGTTTTTCTCCATTTAGTATATCATTGCATTAACATTTAACAAATATTCATATGTCATCTGTTTTCACAAACAAGTATGACACTCAAATAATAAGTCATGTAATGGGCCCTTTTCCAATGCCTTCAGACATTAGTGAGGAATATCGACTGTGACAAGTGTGATCTTTGGTTTCATTATAAATGCGTTGGCATTAAAGGTAACGAATCCTTCCTGACATCATAGAGAGCAAGATGGTACTGCTCATTTTACAGTAAGAAGGGAAAAACAAAACTTTGTAAAAATATTACAGACCTAATTCCGCTGTCTATATTGACATAACAGACATTCAGAACAGTCAATTCCTTATGTTTCTGTACATTTATAATCTTACCAAGCAGCATCTTTGATGAAGTTTGCCATTTTGTAGTTATAAACGTTTGTGCTTTTTCAGTCGTCAAATAGGACGTCTACATTTCCCGCAAAAGAGTAAGAGTTGTCTACTCCTTGCAAACAGTGCATGCCCCATTAAACAGATTTGTAGCGATGTGTTGGATTATATACATAAATCTTATCGTCATAAATTTCCCTAGCGTCAAGGAAGATATTTTGGAATTTTTCAGACTTTATTTAGTGATTTAAAGCATTTTACATGTTATATTTACTCCGACTTACCGGAAGTGACGTTTGCCATGGAGTCTTCGCCAAGTGTAGAAAGATTGGGTTTTATACAGCTGAAATAATCGGTGAAACGACTTTGAATCAGTGATTCACTGCAAGTAAGCACGCTGTATATTTGTAGATAAGGTATTGAAAAGCACGAGCGATGTCTTTATAACGGCAGATGTTTATTTGATCAGTTTTTCAGCGTTGTGTTTTGGTGGTAATCGGGTCAGAAATTTCCCAGTTTTTCGTTTCATTCCTTGTGGGGTTTTTTAGTCAGAGGAGCCTTTTGGCCTATATCGGTTGACAAATACCGATCAAACGGCCGATTCCCGTGGGAAGAGCTTTGTATGTAAGATTTCGATGTTCCGGTGAATTCGGCGAGCGTCCCTGAATTCACCACTGCTATACATGACCCTAACTCGATACATTTATACAATACGTAATAAGGGAGATACTTCTCATGGGCGGATCTATAAATTTTTGAAATTTCTCCAATAACTAATGTTTGCACTGTCCGGTTGTAACCCTAAAAATGGTCTAAAAAGACTATTTGGGGGGGGGGTGATTTCCGACCAAAGGACAATGCTGGTAGATAATTATTATTTTATTGTATATAGTTTCATGCAAATTATATATGTAGTGATATAACAAAAGGCAGACACGTTGTTACACTGAATATTGAAACTTATTCGATGCAATTTCAAGTAACATTATTGAATATCGAGTATCGATGTAATAACTAAAATATTTTATAGGACAAAATGTACATATGCCATTTGAATAAAAGGGCAACACGTAAAATTTTATGTTTAAGAAAGACATTGTCCTCTGAACTTTGTTATATTATGCTGTTATAATAAAACAAAGGTTTAATTTAAATATTTTTGTGAAAATTATAGGTAAAAAATGTTGGGGTTAAACATGACAATGCATGGATGCAATCTCTATAAAGGTTGCAATACAAGTGAAATACACAACATTGTGTTATCAGAGACGTATATTTTAAAATGAATAACAAGCGATTTTCTTTGTGGTCGATTTGTTATCAGTACTGGTATATTAAATTCGCTTTTCGTATAAGATTTATAGGTACTGATCAAATTAAAATATTACAAATTCATTTATTCATTCATTCCTTCATTATTCAATAATTCATTATTTATTTATTTATAGTTTTAGAGATTTTTTCACAATTTAAAAATGCTCTGTTGCGTACATTTATTGTTTTTATTATTATTATTATTATTATTATTATTATTATTATTATTATTTCTCCTTCACTACCTTAATGTAAAGATGATGGATAAATCCAAACCACAAGTCCAAAAATCAAGAAACCATAGGACATACAAAATCAGTGAAAATGAAAAACAAATGGAAAATAACAAAATATGTCTACTTGAAGAGCATATGTGAACCCCTATGATGGAGTGAGATCAGGTGCCCGGGGAGAGTGAGCATCTCCTGCTTGCTAGCAACACCCGTCACATATACCCCGTAGAAAGAGTCAAATCGTGTGAATTCCATATGTATTTATATATGGAGAAGTCGAAGTAGGTAACCTTCTAGTATAGAAGGTCTCAAATCTGTGTAAAGTGATCGGAATCGGTCTCAGTCCAGAATATCATTTAAAAGTTGGGATAACGAGATATCATATGGAGTAATAAGAGTCTCGTAACGACCGTAGAACTTCCTCAGTCACGATGCTAGTCTAGTACATATATAACCCTGGTTGAGCAGCTTAACTGAAAGTCGCCTAGCCCTCAGAACAAAGTTATTGTAATTTGAACATGCTCTGGAATAACGTATTAACTGAGATATGAATATGCCGTATGCGGGCGATGATGGAATGTTGCTACTTATGAAAGGAAAGTTTGTGATAGCGAAATTGAAATCGTCACGTTTGTCATAGAGTGAGGTGTTCAATTGACCATTAATATCGAACGACAACATAATATCTAAATGCGAAGTAGAATTACTATTTTCTGTGATTTCTTTAACCTTTAGTTCACTTGGATAGATGATGCTAAGGTAATCCGCGAATGAAGGATTATTAATTGAAAGCAAGTCATCTATATATCTGTAAGTAAAATTGAAGCCAAGAGCCAATTGATTTTTTCCTTGCGAAAGCAAAGACTGAGTGAACTCAGCTTCGTATGAGTAAAGGAATATGTCAGCCAGAAGCGGAGCACAGTTAGTGCCCATTGGAATGCCGACAATTTGTTGAAAAACCTTACCTCCAAACACCACAAAAATGTTATCAATAAGAAAGTTCAACATCTGGATGACAGCTGTTTCAGTGTATTTATTTTTGGAATCAGAATTTTCCATAACAAAGTAAGTTTTATCCTGGCCTATTACTATATATTTGAATTTGCGGCTTCCGTTTTTACTAGTAAATGCATTTTGAATAATTTCCGCTAATCTGTCTTTTAATTTCTGATGAGGGATCGTTGTGTAAAGAGTCGAAAAGTCAAAAGACTTGATGGAGTGAATTTTAGTAAAACTTTTTGATTTTAGATGTTCTAACAACTCTTTTGAATTTTTAAGGATCCACATTTGATTATTTCCACTTCTGGAATATACTGTTTCGCAATATCTATGAAGGCCAGATTTAATTTCTGATAATATTTTTGTGAGTAGCATCGATACAGATTTTGTGGAACACTTCGAGGAACCAGCGATAAAGCGTTGTTTGTAAGGATTTTTGTGCATTTTTGGAATGCAGTACAAATATGGAAGTTCTAAATTTAATTTATTTGAGTCAATACCAAATGTATTGAGGACAGATTTATGATTCTCGAGTACTTCCGAAACCGAAAAGTTCGTGAGAGTATAAGTAGGATTTCCTGGAGCTAAATATAATCCTAATTCTTTCACTAGGCTGTCAAAGTAATATTTCTTACAAGTAAATGTATAATTATTAGATGCTTTATCTGCTGGTGTAATGATATAATGTTCTTGGAGGAAGGTAAGTTCTCTGACAACATCATGATCTTTAAAAATAGATTCGAATCTGGTGTTTACAGAACCTTGTAATTTTTTAATTTTTGATCTCAGCAGTACTGCAATAGATTTGATCAATTCCGAAAGAGTGTCGACTTGTACTTCCTCTCTTTTTGCCCATCGTGTGGCATATTCCTCGCAGCAGTTCATAATATTCTCAAAATTTTGGCTCCATGTGAATGATCTGGGTTCTCTGTATTTTGGACCTTTACGTAAAAGTTCTCTTAATTTAGTGTTTTTAACTATATCGAGATCACCAGTAATGACATGGCCACAAGGAGAATATACGAAATTAGATGAGGAACATGCACATGGTTGAGGATGGCATGCAGTTGCTAAGATCAAGACACTGTAGAAACCCTTTGTAATTATAAATTTTGGATGCAACTGATGGCGTGTAGCTATAGGAAATACATGGCGGATCTTTGTTTTTGAAATATGGAGGTATTTTCTCTAAAACAGACTTATGATTTAAAATTTGGCAAAAATTTAAATAATCAATGCCTTTATTTGCACATTTAATTTTGATGAAAAGGCGATTAGATTTTTCCATAGGAATATCTGACTTGACGGGACGAAAAAGTCTAGCGGTCGATATGTCCATAATAATGCCATCTAGTCTATACTCTGCAGAGCTTATATCAGTAAATATACGGTGGCTGGACGATACGTACAACTCGTGTAATTTTCTGAGTGAAATAGAATAAAATTTTGTACGAATGTGATGAAGGCCCAAAGGTTTATTTATAAATGGCAAAAGAGCATCAAAGGAAATATTATGCATTTTAGGTTTGTTGTATTTGCGTGTACCATGACTTCGATGCCTCCTCTTGCTTTTGTTGAATAAACCGAGTACGTTAACTGATTGACACGCAGGACTAGTGAGATTACCAATACTACTAATATTGTCATTGCATCCATAGGGCGAAGCAGTGCCGAGACAAGACATCCAGTATTCTTCTCTTTTCCGACGAAAAGGAGTGCTCAAATTGGCATTGTTTGTTGGGTGATATATTTTTTCTATAATTCTACTTTTCATTCAGAGAATAGAGTGGTCAGGCTGGTTGAAGTGGCGATAGAGTAATTGGTTTCCGCCACAATTTATTTTGGACCTGTGACCTGATACTCTTGTACGGAGTTGTCTCTTTGTTTCTCCAACATATATTAACCCACAGAGTGAACACTCAATACCGTATACAATATTTGAACTCTTACAATTCAAATGGTCAAAACTATGCGTATGAAAGGTATGTTTGGTTAATTTACTCGTAAAAGAAATGTCTGTAATTAAGATGTTGCAAGTTTTGCAATTTTTGGTCCCGCACTTAGATATTCCACAATCATAAGGGGAGAATTGGTATTCTTTAATTACGTCAACTAGTTTAACCTTACAGGGCTTGATGTGTATGAAGTTATCCGCATGTTGACACCAGAGTTCATTATTAGCGATTACCACAAATGTTTGATTTCTAACGTCATTTAAGATAATATTGGGGACACCTAAGTTAACTGCTATGCACGTGTCCTTGCGCATTACAGTTTGAGGCCTTTTTATAGTGGGCGACGCCTCAGCCACTATGGTTTTCTTAATAACATTATCCATATATATATAAAGGACTGCCCGACAAGTGTCCTCGGGGACAAATTGTCCTCCAGCAGTGACACATGGACAGTTGTTGAAATGTAAAGATGATGGATAAATCCAAACCACAAGTCCAAAAATCATGAAACCATAGGACATACAAAATCAGTGAAAATGAAAAACAAATGGAAAATAACAAAATATGTCTACTTGAAGAGCATATGTGAACCCCTGTGATGGAGTGAGATCAGGTGCCCGGGGAGAGTGAGCATCTCCTGCTTGCTACCAACACCCGTCACATATACCCCGTAGAAAGAGTCAAATCGTGTGAATTCCATATGTATTTATATATGGAGAAGTCGAAGTAGGTAATCTTTTAGTATAGAAGGTCTCAAATCTGTGTAAAGTGATCGGAATCGGTCTCAGTCCAAAATATCATTTAAAAGTTGGGATAACGAGATATCATATGGAGTAATAAGAGTCTCGTAACGACCGTAGAACTTCCTCGGTGACGATGCTAGTCTAGCACATATATAGCCCTGGTTGAGCAGCTTAACTGAAAGTCGCCTAGCCCTCAGAACAAAGTCATTGTAATTTGAACACGCTCTGGAATAACGTATTAACTGAGATATGAATACGCCGTATGCGGGCGATGATGGAATGTTGCTACTTATGAAAGGAAAGTTTGTGATAGCGAAATTGAAATCGTCACGTTTGTCATAGAGTGAGGTGTTCAATTGACCATTAATATCTAAATACGAAGTAGAATTAATAGACAGTTATTAAACAGTGTTATTTACCGGAATATATGCACATACATTTTAATTTGGAAAAGCTCCAAATATAAATGTACATGTACATTATATATATAAATCTCAGTAAGAAACGCCTTTGCAGTACAGTATGCCTCTGCTGGGTTTGTTTTGTTTTTGGTTGCTCTCTCTCTCTCTCTCTCTCTCTCTCTCTCTCTCTCTCTCTTTCGTTTCTTTGTTTTCTTTTATTTATTTATTTATTTATCTATTTATTTTTTTTGTAAATTGATTTAGTTATTGAATGTTATCATACTGTACTGTCATTTTTACAAACGTAAGTCAGAACAGGAGCAATTCGCAAGTAAAATTAATTTTTAAATAATTGTTAAAATAATTTTACTTCAAAACATCCTACAAAGAAACTCGAAATACGTTTTATTTAATTTCTTTCCCTATTTTCCAAATCACCACTTATTAATCATCACATTTTATATACATTAATACTCAGAGGGCTTATAAAAGGGACGTATAGAGTACGCGAAACCGCGATCACTCGGCCAAAGGGCATCGCGATAGATATCAATGTTTTGCAGAGTATTTCAGTGACGTCAGTATTTTTCAGTGTAGATGTCAGTCAGAATTGTTTAGTGTCGTCAGAATTTTGCAGAGTTTTTCATGGTCGCCAGTGTTTATCAGAGTTTTTCATTGTAGACCTCCAAGGTTTTCAGGGCCGTCAGGGTTTTTCAGGTAAACCTCAGGGTTTTGCAGAGTTTATCAGAGGTGAACGGGATGCTCAGGGGCTTTTCGGCCCAGTAGTGTAACTAATTGAGTGGTGGAGAAGGCCTTGTCTAAATATTTTCAGAGGAAATGAGGTCATGGAGCTTATCCTCTTTGACTGTTTGTCGAGGATTTCCATATATAATAACATCAATCATCAAATACATTTACGCTTAACAAAAAAAAAAAAAAAAAAAAAAAAAGAAAAAAAAAAAAAAAAAAAAAAACCCAGAAAATAGAAAAAAAATACCAAACAAACAAAACAACCAACCCCCCCCCCAAAAAAAACCGCAATAACATAGTGTTTTAATCATAACTTTCCTTTCAAATCTTGCAGATAATCAAAACCATAATAGGGCAAAATTTGCATATAAACATAACTAGACTTGAGACATTATGCCCTCGGAAGCAATGAAACTCTTCGTCAGATTTTTCAAATGTAGGTCAAAGTCAACGGTGACGATCATGAATTACGGTATTAATAGAAAGGCCTCACTATAAGAAACGCACATGTATAATTTGAAAATTTACTTTTAGTTTTAAAAGCGATATGGTTATTTTAAGCAGTTTTCTAAATGTAGATCAAGCATGAGGTTAAGTTCACAAATCATGATATAAAAAGAAAGATACCGCGATATTTTTTCATTTTACTACCGAAGAATATGAATTTTTCTATCAAGATTATATAAAATGGTTTTGAAAAATCTCATCTGATATTTATTCATTTTCTTCTCGTGAAAACATGCCATCAAAAATTTAGAAAACCTGAAATACCATTTTATTTTGAGACCACTTAGGTGGTTAAATTGCAATTAGACTGTATTAAGTGTAGGTAATAGTTTTTTATTACTAGGGAAATGAGACTGCATGTGGTTTAAAATCTTTTTGGTAGTCATATATGTATATATATTACAAAAAAATATTTGATTGTATTGCAATTACGATGCCGATTTAGGACGGTCATTTAATTTCACAAAAGTCAAACAAATGGTGTCGTCAACCGGTTTACGGGCCCACCTTCCCACTCACCGTAACAGCAGAACAATCAAAGGACGTACATTTAATAAATAATCTATAAATAATTTATAAATAACCCTCCATGTAAAGAACAAGGGTCAACAGGTATCGCATATTGAGAGGTCATAAAAATATAAACGCGTAAGGTATTGTAAAACACATAATGATATAAAAATATATGGGACATCAACATGATAAACCGTGCTCTGCCAGTCAGAAAGCGAGCTAAGACCCTAGATCTGTAGGAGTCCCGACTAACAGTCAGAGGGGACGAGGTTCAGGACCATGTCTCCTCTGAAAGAGGTTGGACAAGGCCCGTCATATAGTCCCCACCGCCCTGTTAGTCAGCGTGCAACGTTCAAGAAAAAGTCTGCATAAGGCTCTAGAGGGGCTAAATACAAGACCTATAGTCTTTTTGATGATCTCAATATCATACTATCTATTTAGGAGACGTTTGACTATTTTATTACATGATAAAATAACGTTATCGGAGCCTTTTACTTTCCTTAGTTTATATACGAGATCACCGTAAAAATTAGGATGGGAAATTCCATTGGATACATACTGTTGAAAAGAAATATTTCCAAATTTAGATAGAAGTTCTGAATAAGATCTGAAGAATTTGCCGAATGTTTTCTTAGCTTGTGATATCTGTAACCCTGAGTTAAAAGTTTAGTAGTAATTTGTAAAATATTTATCATAAATATTAGTATATATTAGGTGGTTGATAATTTTGATGTTCAAATCTAAGAAAGGTGTAGATTTATCTCAAGTATTAGCTTTATTCAATGTGAGCTCTGGTGGATATATTTGTGATATAAATTGTTCGAATTCAGGGTTGTCGATAACCAAAATATCATCCAGATATCTGCAAGTACTATTAAATTTGTCAATGAGGTTTTGAATAGAAACCATACAATCCCTCTCATAACATTAAAGAAATAAATCTGCTATCAGAGGCGCGCAGTTAGTACCCATAGGAATCCCAACTATTTGTTGATATATCTTGCAATCAAATTGCACAAAAATATTATTCATGAGAAAATCTAGTGCTTTACATAATTCCTTGCAAGTCCAGTATTTATATGAAGTATATTGTTTGTTGGAAAAGAATCCGGAGTTATTGGAAGTACATATGTAAGTTTTAGATTCTCTGTGAAAACACCATTGTATAAGAGACAGCAACTTGCTCTGAATCAAAACATGAGGCAGAGATGTATAAAGTGTAGAAATATCAGATGTAGAAATTTGAGTAGCTTTGAAATTTAGTGAAAGAAGTTTGTCTATAACTTCATGAGAATTTTTAATTGACCAAAAGGAACTGATGTTACTATTATGAAATGCGACATCACAATATTTGATAATATGATCTTTTATAGCAGTTAGAGCAGACGTAATATGCTTCGATAGTACCGTAGTAGAGCAGTGGCTAGAATTAGATATGAAACGTGATTTATATGGACTTTTATTTAGTTTTGGGAGGCAATATATGGTTGGTAGATCAGATTTATCAGTTTAAATTTTGAAGTCGGACATGGTCATGAGGTGATCGTGCAAGGTGCTGTCTTTTGAAGTAGGGCTTTCCACATATGTATGAGTAAAGTTTAACTCGTTTTTAAGTACTTCAATATAATATAGTTTTCAAACAACTATTATGTTATTACCTGCTTTATCAGCAGGAACAACGACATATTAAGCATGTAAGTCAGCTATCTTCTTTTTAATAGAATTTGCCGTTAATGTTTTTGGCTGTTGAAATAAATGCGGAGTTTCCATAAAGTTCTTAATACGGATATCGACAATTCTTAAAATCTCGTATTTCCAATCATTAAGAGCATGAACCTTTACCTGTTCTTTTATACACCACCGTTTACAATATGTAGTTAAAGCATCTTCTATAACGTCACGTTCTTGTCCGAAATACAGTTTAGGTCACCAGTAATAATATGACCTGCCGGTTTATAAACATATTTAGAATTTTCACAAGAACACGACGAAGGAATAAAGTCTGAAATATCAGGGTTAGATGTAACTTTATTATAATTTAAAATAAGATTTCTTATAGGCTTTTTGTACTGGTAACAAATAAGTGGAGGTTCTAAATTCTCAAAATATTGGGTAATTTTAGATGTGACTCTATGATCACGGAAAATATTAGAAATGTTAAGTAGATTGAAGCCTTTATTAATAAATTTAATTTTGAGAAATTTCTGCTTGGGTGGAAGAGACAGAATACGGAGAAAGATTTTATTATATGAAAATAAAATAATCGATTTGAATTTATATCAATCAGAATTGCGTAAACTTCGAAGATCTGCTTCGTCCAGGATAGGTTTCAATTTATTTACCGGAAAAGAGGATAGTGCATGCAAAAGTTCATGACGGTCATTGTTTTTTGTGATAAATAGAAGATCGTTTAATTACCTATTTAAACGATTACGTTTTCTGATGTTACGATTACGGCGACGACCATGTGACCTACGTTTCCTAATAGTATTATGTCTTAATGTAAAAATATTGATTTTATTCTGACGAGAAGAAATATTACCTTGTCGATATATTTGGTCGTTGAGACCGAGAGGGTATGGTGTTTGTAGTTGTTGAATCCAGTAGAGCTCGGCTTCCAAAAGTCGTTTTTTAACATCTGATTTCGTATCACCTGGTAATTTAGAGATATTTCCCACTGGAGTTATTTTCACATTGTTAATATTATGTTGGTATTTATTAAAGTGGTTATAAAGAAAATTCTGGTATTTACGTCGTGAATTATTACGAATTTTATGGGAATGATTCCGAAAATGTTGTTTCAAAGTTTGAGAAGTTTCCCCGACAAATTGACCTCCACATCCTCTAGCTTCTCAAGTGATGACATATATAACATGGGTAGTATTTCAATCTATGTCTTGTCTAATTTGGTGTTATATGTATTTCCATTAACTGAAGATTCAATATTGGACTTGAAGCTTAAATGATGGCAAGTAAGACATTTCTTGGCGTTGCACTTATTAATCTTAGAATACCCTCTGCGTATAAAATTGAATAAAACATTTTAAAGAAATTAAGAATTTTGACTCAGCTGTGTGACAAATGTGGCAATTAACAGGAAGTAGAGCAAACAAGGATAAACACATAATAAGACATCACAAAATACTATTGTCTTATATCATAATACAGTGGCAGTACCGACTTAGGACGGTTAATAGAAGTAAGAATTATCATTCAATTGGTGTAGTTAAACAGTATTTGTCGTGGTTTGCTGATACAAATGGAGTTCTGAACTTATCAGTCGGATATTACCGATATTAGTACGGTAATGGTGGATACGACTGCAACACCTATCGGTAAAGGGCAGATATTGAGTAACTGCCCGCTAGAATGATTAAAGCATTCCTTCGCGTTATACATGGACGCGGCCATATTCTGATCAATTGACTATCCGCCATTAAGGTACTGAATATTGCTATCTCGTATCATCATCCAAGGAATTTTAAACAAGTATATAAATCCTTGCATCAGCTGACACTACCTATTGGTATTTCTTTCCATCATTAGTATCTTTTATAAGTTCTTTTGTGATTTTGCGGTCTGGACAGTGAATATGACTGAAATACAGACTATTTGCCATGGATTGCCTTAGTAGCATTTCTTTATAAAACCTAAAGGAAATGGAGATAGATCCAATCTTATCGCTTATAATACGAGTATTTTATGAATAATGGACTGTTTAGTGCTGTTCTATTACAATTGAGTTATTTCAGAGACTTAAGTCTCTGATTATTGCCATGATTGTTACTTCAATCTATGTCTCTATATCGAGTTGTAGCTTATACTAACAGAAAATGGATTGTGTAACAGGTATAAAGCCAGGTTTTCACCTGTGGTCAGTAATATCTCAGCCCAGGTATTCGTGGAAAAAGTGAAAGCGACACTCTAGAAACTGTCGTACGTAAACCAGAGACATATATACACATACGTATATATTTCTCTGAATAAACTTACAGGATTTATGTCAACTGTTTAACTCAATAATCCGTACGACTATAATGATATATGTGTATATTGATTGGAGCAAATTAATTAACTTTGCTTACACGACGGAAGTAACGCATAGTGAATTGCTGTTCATCCTTTATCCAGTGGCGGGTCCAACGCCCCTTTTTGCCCGGGGGGGGGGGGGAGTGGAGGGGCACATTTTGTCAATTTTAACAATAGGCCAAAATCCAGGGCTTTGGTAAAGTTTTGAGTCACTGCCCTATCCGCCCCCTAATTCCGCCATTGTTTATGTACAAATCTAAGATATTGTTCTGAAAACCACAACTCGAAGTCGAAGAAACACGACAATACATCTGCAAATATAATATAAACAATCACGAACCTCTGTAAAAACAGAGGTGGGATCAGGTGCCATGAAGGAGTAAGCACCCGTCTAAGTTATCTTAGTTATTTTTGAGAAGTTGTTTCGGTACTTACGAAATATCATCTGGGTAGAGTTGCATTCAATTTTCATAGAACTGCAGGTCATTTCCCAAAAGACCATATGCGAATTTTTAAAGGATTTTCCGAAACTTTCAACCCCAGGATTTGCAAATACGAATAATCTGAATTTGGAAATAGTTAAATAGATGATGATATTTCTCATCCCCGGATACAACAATTCATCTGCATACTGAAATTTAAAGTAATATTCTATCTGAGTAAAAGCTACGATAAATCTTCTTTCGTGAAATGGTATATTGGTTTATGTCATGGTCATTCTGTTCTATATTTATTATAACCACTAGGTCGGTGTCACTGCTGGTGGAATGATAGTCGCCAAGGGTATCATAAATCTAGTTTTCAGTGCTTTTGTATTGACGGTCTACTTTTCAGTGTTTTTGTATTGACTTGAAATGTATACTTTACATTTTCCGTCATGAAATTTTGTAAATCACTCTAAAACTAAGGAGTATCTCCCTCATGCATAGCTCTGTCCTTAGATTGATTCTTTGGTTCCCCGTTTCGGTCATTTTGATTTCAATACTGCTCTTCAAAAATTTATATTATACGAGAATTCCAACCAGTCGGCCACGAGCATCACTGAAGAGACGTAAGTTGTCGAAATGCGCATCTGGTGCACAAAACTAAAAGGTATATATGTTCTATATTTATCATATACCTGTAAATAATATATATTTGAAATATTTTGGTTAATATTTATTGTAAGTATTAAGTATTAAATTAAATTTGCAAAGATAAACATCATTACGACTAAAAGTTGAATCGAGAACTCTGAAGGATAAGAGGAAGAGCTGAGTGTTGATATTGATATTTGCCGAAACATATGAGACAAAGTTTTGAAAGTTATCTATGTCTCTGTTATTTATAATTTTATTTATCTGTAAGAAAAAAGAGAAGTTACTGGCCCAGTTATGTGGCAGAAATCAACATGGAGTTATACAATACATAAATATATCTTTCATTACCGAGTGAATAACTTAGCTTGGGTGACCAGGGTTTCTGTATGGAGGGAAGTTTCTTTCCTTTTTCTGTTTTTCATATTTAACTTTAAAACTGAAATTCATAATAGACTATAAAAACGAACACGTTTATTAATTTTCAATCATATTCACCGATCAGATCATTTAATTAAACGTTAATAAACACAAATATTGTTTTACCACTACGCTTACAGGTCTTTTTTACTATCTCGATAATTTTTTTCAATACCGTAATAGCGGATACGATCGCGACAGCTGTCGGTTAAGGGCAAATAACTACTGAGTAACTGCCCGCTAGAATTGTCTATTTAGGAACATTCAAAGGAGCTTTTTTGGAGAGTTTCTGTAAAGTATTAACTGGAATAGTAGAGATTAAGTCTCGATATAACTTGGTTAAATCTGAAATTACAATACTCAAACTAACACCAATCAAAACCATAGCACCGAGAACAAAACCCGTGGCTTTAGCAGACGTTCGGTCGTCGTTTGCAGATATCTTCTTGGCTTTTGCAGCAATAGTATTCTTTTTATCTATTGCTAAAGAGGACTTCAGATTTAACAAAACCAATTTTAGGTCAACAGTGTTCATATTAGCAGCAGGCAGAATTCCTAAGATTCGTCTGCAGAAAGGAAATTTCTCTGGAAAAGAAATTAAATACGAATTTAGTTCTTTGTTAAAGCTATTATTAACTAAAGTGACAAACATTTGGGGCAAAAGTAAGGCATTTCATAAAGTCACGCAAGAGTACAAATAAAACAAATTATAAGCGTTACAAGACAGTTGTAAAAACTTTTGTTTTTTAAGAAAAATACGAAAGTAACTGGTGTCACATGACTATGGCACTAACAACAATGTACCACAGTGGACATTCACGGACCCCTGAAATTCAGAGGTGAGACCAGGTGCCCGGGAGGAGTGAGCGTCCCCCGTTTGGCTAGCCACACCCGCCGTGTTATAAGAATGCAAAATTGAATTGAACACACTTATTACATATATCATACAGTTTCCGTCTTGCATAATCTTAATACTTGCCTATTTCACAATAATCGCCCATGTATAAGTCTGTACAATTACAAGTAAATGCATTTATCTGATCGATACAAGTACCACCATGTGCGCATGGATTCGTCAAACATTCATCAATGTCTGCAAGGAAGGAAAGAAGAGCAACTATTTTAATGTTATCACCAATATTCATATCCATTATGTTTCTCATATCCTGTCCAGAGTATTTTTACCATAGGAAATGCCCTATTTCCAATGCGTCTTGGCCAAAAATTAATAGATAATACCGCCGACATGACAAGTATTTTTTTCAAGATACGAATTAGTTATTCCGTTTACCTAGATTTAATATCATGTCATTATCTTCAGAAATATCCAATAGTAAATTATCACCTTTTTTTGGTGCCCGGACTTGTAGGATTGCCTTATTTGTATTATATTTTAAAAGATCCCTTAGGTCAACTTATTATTGTGACATGTAGTTCTTTTGGTAATCCTCAAAATCTGTACCGATCCTAAAATAACCTTCAAACGTACTTTGAAACAGTAAAACCCATGGTATTAATCATAAGTGCGTCTTAGAGCAGTAACAAAATCGGTTAGAGCATCTTAAGTCCAGGAATGTCTAGTAACGTTCACTCCTCAATATTATTTAGATTTTCGACTCTATGTATACCTTTCCAGCGGGCAGTTACTTAATAGTTATCTGCCCTTTACCGAAAGGTCTGCATATGTTGGTGCTTCTATTATGAGGTCTAAATTTACGTTTAAGCGTCATATGAATGTCTCGCATGTAGGAATGTTGAATGATTCTGTGGATTGATAACTACTGCACTTCCTGAAATTTACTGATATATATAGTTATAGTTGCTTTTTCTAGTTTACAATAAGTATGGCCCAGCTCACTGTACATACATTAATTGCGTAGATGTTCTATTGTTTATTCTTTTATACAATTTGTAAATTTCAAAAGAAAAATCTACTGGCAAGGTTAAAAAATAAAGTCCATCTATTACGTGCAATTGAAAACTTTAATGCGTTTACGAGATAGAATTTAGTGCGAGTAAAACACGAAACTGGAAGCATGTTAACTGGTTGGGTAAGTGTTTTAAAAGTGTGATTGCAGGGAGGCATGGTATACTTATTTATCAAACAGATCTTATGTCAATTTGAGAAATGTGGTAATAATTTTAGCATCAATGACTTTGAAACTGGAGCACATTATTAAAGTGGCTGTAAAGTCCCCGCTAGATGTACAATATTTATCTTAATTAGTTGTATAGTATACGAGAAGTTCGAGTTGGAAAGTGTGATTCTTTACACTGATGAAAGGAACCGACAAAGTCCATGAAAACGCTTCTCTCCATCTCTATCATTGCTTGGTCGGGGTTATTCGTGGTAGTGTTTGTGGGTTGATTTGTTTTTTCAAATACTATCTTTTTTCTTTATTAGCATTCAGCGTTGAAGAATTACAATTTGCACAATGTATCGGTTATATTTTTCTCTATTCAATTAAAGATTTGAAATTTATAAAGATCTCAGATACGAAATACAACTCATTACCATTTTCGCATAAGTGTCCCGTGTATCCTTTCTCACATCTACAGGAAAACTCTCCTATACCATCTACACAAACTCCTTCATTTTGACAGATAATGTTTTCACATTCATTGATATCTTAAAGATAAAATAAACATTAAACATTGTATTATATTTCATTACTTTTCTTCCTGTCATGAGATCAGAGATGTGTCCATTATACAAACTTGATGCAAGGAGTTTTGTAACATACCCAGAGCAATTCAACTACCTACGTGTAATAGCTATAAATGTATGTTTCCATTAGTTATCAATGTAACTTTAAAGCAAATATCTATATTTTTAGTTTTGTTTCTTATTGCATATCAATATGTATGTAACTAGTGTTTGGTTAAATAGAATATAGGTCGTTGTTTCATTACTCAAGGTGCTACAAATTCAAACATTACCAGTTTCGCAAAATTCTCCTTCATATCCACTTTCACACCTACAGGAGAAATTTCCAATGCCATCTGAACACACACCACCATTGTGACATACAATGCCTTCACACTCATCGATATCTGAAAAGTTTGATAGACATCTAGTAAACAAGTCTATTCTCTGCCATCATATTATTGAAAGAAAAAAGAGGAGTTACTGGCTCAGTTATGTGGCAGAAGTCACCATGGAGCTATACAATACATGAATATAAATAATATACTAGAACATGTAACACATTACAAAAATATTTGATTGTAGTGCAATTACGATACCGACCTAGGACGGTCATTTAATTTGACAAAAGCCAAACAAATTTTGTGGTTAACCGGTTTACGGGCCCACCTTCCCACTCACCGTAACAGCAGAACAATCAAACGACGTACATTTAAAAATTTATAAATAATCCTTCATGTAAAGAGCAAGGGTCAACAGGTATCGCATATTGAGAGGTCATAAAAATATAAACACGTAAGGTATTGTAAAACACATAATGCTATAAAAATACATCCGACATCAACAAGATAAACCGTGCTCTGCCAGTCTGAAAGCGAGCTAAGACCCTAGATCTGTAGGAGTCCCGACTAACAGTCAGAGGGGACGAGGTTCAGGACCATGTCTCCTCTGAAAGAGGTTTGGACATGGCCCGTCATATAGTCCCCACCGCCCTGTTAGTCAGCGTGCAACTTTCATGTAAAAGTCTGCAGAAGGCTGTAGAGGGGCTAAATACAAGACCTATAGTCTTTTTGATGATCTCAATATCATATTGTCTATTTAGAAGACTTTGGACTATTTTATTACATGATAAAATAACGTTATCGGAGCCTTTTACTTTCCTTAGTTTATATACGAGATCACCGTAAAAATTAGAATGGGAAATTCCATTGGATACATACTGCTGAAAAGAAATATTTCCAAATTTAGATAGAAGTTCTGAATAAGATCTGAAGAATTTGCCGAATGTTTTTCTTAGCTTGTGATATCTGTAACACTGAGTTAAAAGTTTAGTAGTAATTTGTAAATTTCGTTTATGAAAGTCCAAAACATCGGTGCAGCCTCTGACAAATCGAACTAATTGAGATATATAGATACCATATGATGGGAGTCGAGGTACATCGCCATCCAAGTAAGGGAAATTTACAATAGGAAATCCAAAATCCTCACGTTTATCATAAATATTAGTATATATTAGGTGGTTGATAATTGTGATGTTTAAATCTAAGAAAGGTGTAGATTTATCTCAAATATTACTTTATTGAATGTGAGCTCTAGTGGATATATTTGTGATATAAATTGTTCGAATTCAGGGTTGTCGATATCCAAAATGTCATCCAGATATCTGCACGTATTATTAAATTTGTCAATATGGTCAAAACGGTTTGATTTTTTAATAGAAACCATAAAATCCCTTTCATAACAATAAAGAAATAAATCTGCTATCAGAGGCGCGCAGTTAGTACCCATAGGAATCCCAACTATTTGTTGATATATCTTGCCATCAAATTGCACAAAAATATTATTCATAATAAAAACTAGTGCTTTACATAATTCCTTGCAAGTCCAGTATTTATATGAAGCATAGTGTTTGTTGGAAAAGAATCCGGAGTTATTGGAAGTACATATGTGCGTTTTAGATTCTCCGTGAAAACACCATTGTATAAGAGACAGCAACTTGCTTTTAATCAAATCATGAAGCAGAGATGTATAAAGTGTAGAAAAATCAAATGTAGAAATTTGAGTCGCTTTGAAATTTAGCGAAAGAAGTTTGTCTATAACTTCATGAGAATTTTTAATCGACCAATAGTAATTATTAGTTACTATTATATATTATGAAATGGGACATCCCAATATTTGATAATATGATCTTTTATAGCAGTTAGAGCAGACGTAATATGCTTCGATAGTACCGTAGTAGAGCAGTGGCTAGAATTAGATATGAAACGTGATTTATATGGACTTTTATGTAGTTTTGGGAACCAATATATGGTTGGTAGATCAGATTTATCAGTTTTGATTTTGAAGTCGGACATGGTCATGAGGTGATCGTGCAAGGTGCTCTCTTTTGAGGTAGGGCTTTCCACATATGTACGAGTGGAGTTTAATTCGTTTTTAAGTATTTGAATACAATATTGTAGTTTTGAAAATTGAAATCATCTGACATCCACATTAAGTTCTAACGGCCATTTTAAACACGAAAACATTTTGGAGTCAATCCCAATATATCTGATGACCTTTGAGGAACACTTAAAATTGAAAATACTGACGTCGTTAACCACCATCCGTCCGTGGTCACAGACACCTAAGTTTATGAAGAGTGGTCAATTTACCAATGTGGAAGAGGTTAACTTTTCTGAACACAACTTTATTTCTGTATATTTGATACCAAACTTTTCAGTAGTGTTTAGGAAAGGAGATAGATTCCGCAAATTTTGATGTATTGTAAAATAAAATTCAGTAATAGAAAGAAATTTGTTGTATTTAAACTTTACACATATAGTCAAGGTTAAAAAGTGCGTTTCAAATTATCGAACATGCAGAGAGATAGAGTGAGAGGGAGGGAGAGTTTGCTGGGCATAGTCTGCGTCCATAATCTAGAATCTAAAGCTAATCAACCGTGAAAAGTATCATGTAATAAAAAGTAAAGAATAGCAAAGATCACGTGGAGAGTAATAATAATCATCGTGTCATCTTACTACCTAATGTTAAAAATGCTGTCCACTATTCAAAGTTAATTTGAATCTCTTCTAGTCATGAATCATGCCATGATTAACAGATATTCAGAAGGATCAGGTACTGTATTGCTAGTGCTAGTTTAACGCCAACAGTAATAAGGTGATGCTTTGATATTGAGTGAGATTATTTTCACCAAAGAGTTTTATTCTTAGGCGATAGAAATGAGCACGCTTAACAAGACCACATCAACAGTAATTTGCCTAGACTACCTGCGTAGTTACTGCCACTGAAACATCTTTAACGCGCGCTTAACAAGGCCATGTCAACAGTAATTTGCCTAGCCTACCTGCGTAGTTACTGCCACTGAAACATCTTTAACGCGCGCTTCACAAGACCACATCAATAGTAATTTGCCTAGCCTACCTGCGTAGTTACTGCCACTGAAGCATCTTTAAGGCGCACTTAACAAGGCCACGTCAACAGTAATTTGCCTAGACTACCTGCGCAGGTACTGCCACTGAAACATCTTTAAGGCGCGCTTAACAAGGCCACGTCAATTATAATTTGCCTAGCCTACCTGCGTAGTTACTGCCACTGACACATCTTTAACGCGCACTTAACAAGGCCACGTCAACAGTAATTTGCCTAGCCTACCTACGTAGTTACTGCCACTGAAACATCTTTAACGCGCGCTTAACAAGGCCATGTCAACAGTAATTTGCCTAGCCTACCTGCGTAGTTACTGCCACTGAAACATCTTTAACGCGCGCTTCACAAAACCACATCAATAGTAATTTGCCTAGCCTACCTGCGTAGTTACTGCCACTGAAACATCTTTAAGGCGCACTTAACAAGGCCACGTCAACAGTAATTTGCCTAGACTACCTGCGCAGGTACTGCCACTGAAACATCTTTAAGGCGCGCTTAACAAGGCCACGTCAATTATAATTTGCCTAGCCTACCTGCGTAGTTACTGCCACTGACACATCTTTAACGCGCACTTAACAAGGCCACATCAACAGTAATTTGCCTAGCGTACCTGCGTAGTTACTTCCACTGAAACATCATTAACGCGCGCTTAACAAGGCCACGTCAACAGTAATTTGCCTAGCCTACCTACGTAGTTACTGCCACTGAAACATCTTTAACACGCGCTTCACAAGACCACGTCATCAGTAATTTGCCTAGCCTACCTGCGTAGTTACTGCCAATGAAACATTTTTAACGCGCTGAACAATGCCACGTCAATAGTAATTTCCTCAGCCTACCTGCGTATTTACTGCCACTGAAACATCTTTAACGCGTGCTTAGCAAGACCAAGTCATCAGTAATTTTCCTAGCCTACCTGCGTAGTTACTGCCATTGAAACATCTTTAACACGCGCTTAACAAGGTCATGTCAACAGTAATTTCCCTAGCTATAGCCTACCTGCGTAGTTACTTCCACTGAAACATCTTTAACGCGCGCTTAACAAGGCCACGTCAACAGTAATTTGCCTAGCCTACCTGCATAGTTACTGCCACTGAAACATCTTTAACGTGCGCTGAACAAGGCCACGTCAACAGTAATTTGCCTAGCCTACCTGCGTAGTAACTGCCACTGAAACATGTTTATCGCGCTGAACAATGCCACGTCAACAGTAATTTTCCTAGCCTATCTGCGTAGTTACTGCCACTGAAACATCTTTAACGTATGCTCAACAAGGCCACGTCAACAGTAATTTGCCTAGCCTACCTGCGCAGGTACTGCCACTGAAACATCTTTAACCCGTGCTTAACAAGGCCACGTCAACAGTAATTTGCCTAGCCTACCTGCGCAGGTACTGCCACTGAAACATCTTTAACCCGCGCTTAACAAGGCCACGTCAATAGTAATTTGCCTAGCCTACCTGCGTAGTTACTGCCACTGAAACATCTTTAACGCGCGCTTAACAAGGCCACGTGAACAGTAATTTGCCTAGCCGACCACGTAATTACTGCCACTGAAACATCTTTAACGCGCGCTTAACAAGGCCACGTCAACAGTAATTTGCCTAGCCTACCTGCGTAGGTACTGCCACTGAAACGTCTTTAACGCGATCTTAACAATACCACGTCAACAGTAATTTGCTCAGTCTACCTGCGTAGTTACTGCCACTGAAACATCTTTAACGCGCACTTAACGAGGCCACGTCAACAGTAATTTGCCTAGCCTACCTGCGTAGTTACTGTCACTGAAACATCTTTAACGCGCTGAACAATGCCACGTCAACAGTAATTTGCTCATCCTACCTGCGTAGTTACTGCCTCTGAAACATCTTTAACGCGCGCTTAACAAGGCCACGTCAACAGTAATTTGCCTAGCCGACCTGCCTAGTTACTGCCTCTGAAACATCTTTAACGCGTGCTTAACAAGGCCACGTCAACAGTAATTTGCCTAGCCTACCTGCGTAGGTACTGCCACTGAAACATCTTTAAAAACGACACGTGATCATAGTCTCCACATTAACTCACCTCCCCACAAAACAAGAGCAATACATAGCGTGGCATAATACGCCCGTCGTTTAGTTTGAAGGAGCGGATTTTTAAAAAAATTATGGTATCATTCCCACTTTAAATTATTCCATCTTCAGTAGTTCATGTTGTATCCTGCCTAGAAGGTTTTCTAACCAAGTAATACTATGACCTTCACCTTTGACCTTGAAAAACAATAGGCGTCTTTGTATTTCCTCTCGGACACCTAGTCTCACCTCTGAATTTCAGGAGTCCGTCAATGTCCACTGTGGTACATTGTTGTTAGTGCCATAGTCATGTGGCACCAGTTACTTTCGTATTTTACATTTACATTACAATTTTTAAATGTGTGTCCTTTGTTTATGCTGCTTTTGCGGTGAGTGGGAAGGTGGGCCCCCGTAAACCGGTTAACCACACCAAATGAGTGACGTATTTTACTTCAATTTACCGTCCTAAGTCTGTATCGTAACCGCAGCACAATCGAATATTTTTGTAATGTCGTTTAGTGTGTATTATGCTATTGTCATTTTTGTGTGTGCAGGTCCTTGGTGATTTGTGTTATACAGCTTTGTCAGATGTCTTCTGTTTTTTCTACTGTATAGATTTGGCACAATTGTGAATCAGGCTCATGACATTCTTTACGTTGGCATGAAGAATAAGTGTATCATGTTTGACAGTCTTAGCTCCAACGGTTTAGGCTGTATCCTGTCTACAAGGGTGTCCCACTAAGAAGTACTACGACTTTGACCTTGAAAAACAATAGGCTTATTTGTCTTGGCATAAGAAGTAAGTGTGCCAAGTTTGACAGTCCTAACCCCAACGGTATGATCTCTATTTTGCCTACAGCGGTTTTCTACCAAGTAGTACTACAAACTTGACATTTAACCTCTGACCTTGAAAAACAAATTGGCGTCTTCGTCTTGACATAAGAGTAAAGGTACCAAGTTTGACGGTCTTATACCAACGGTTTGGTCTGTATCCTGCCTACGGCTACAAGGTGCTGACAGACAGGCAACGCCGTACAATAATAAGTACCGTCAAATACGGGTGTATAAAAATGCAAACCTGATTTCTGGAATTTCTCAAATCTGGAATCTCGTCGACCTTATATTTGATTTTGAGTTTTTTTAGCTCGAGCACGTCCCCGTTTCGTATGGCTTGGTTGGCGGCATAAAGTCATAGACAATTATCAATGAAGCAATAAAAGAGGATGTTTTTCGTTGATGAGTAGCGGTTCATTCTTCTTCGGCTGGATGGTGGTATAAACCCATATAGTATAAGGTGGCCGACGCTTGTGTTCTTTATATTTAGAGGAATAATTTTTGGGAGGCTCGATTGAGGGCTAAAGAAGGATATGGTACAGGTCAAAGTCGCTGTTGATTCTAATAGTAGTAATATAAAAGACAGGGATAAATGAATGGAATTTTGGCGGTTGCATTTATATCCTGTTGTTTTAGCAGTAAAACCCCCGGACTAGAATACCCCCGCTTTAGGCAATCAGTTCAGAACTGCCTTGTTGAAGAGTGGAATAAAAGCTCCATAAAATGTTTTGATATACTATGTATCAGATATGAAAGAGAGGCATACAAGATATTGACGAATTCATCTATTTTACTAAAACATATTGGGGTACTGTTGAATTGGTTTCAATAAGTCATGAACATATGGTAGACCTCAAAGTACCCATTATTTAGGTTCAAAACTAACAGTAGTGTTGATTCATATATTGAAAAAAATCATTTTGTTTCTGCTGTTAAACGAAGATTTTATAAATCATAGTACTCTTCTACCACCATACTTACTTTTTTTATGATTCAACCTGTATAACGAGTATACACGGTATTCACGTTTTATTTGGCTATTTATATTCTCTATTTGGTGCAATGTTTGCTTTCTGTACTCATGTTAACATTTTCGTGACTTGGTTGTACTTTTGTTATATGTGAATAATGTTGAGTGGGTCAGACGTGTTTACTTTTTGGTTTACAGTTTACCAGTTTATTGTATGGACATTTTATTGGTTACATTTGTCACTAGGGTATGTAATGTTACCTGTTTCACAATATTCCCCAGTATAGCCTCTATCGCATATGCACGAATAGTTCGCTATGCCATCGATACACCTGCTATTACTGCATTGATGTTCGTTGCAATCATCTATATCTGTAAATGAAATATATCATACCGCTGATCTTATTTGCGATACAAATGTCCAACTGTCACAGTCTTAATATGTTGTTTTTATAATTCGATAAGAACTTCATTGATCAGAATGTTGTAACAACCACAAGTACGCAATGTTCCTTTCTGATAATAATCAAGGTTCAACATGCATTTGAACATATATATATATATATATATATATATATATATATATATATATATATATATATATATATATATATATATATATATATATATATATATATATATATATATATATATATATATGAAAATATAGATTAATACTGACATGTTTAACTTGTGATCGGACATCGTTGTCGATAATATTGAGTAAGCTTGTTTCCAAGTTATTTAAGATCGGACCTGCAACCTCATAATTAAATTCCGATTGCCTGCAATGTAATATAAGTACTACTGACCCTCTGCGCGAAACCCAAAGCGAAAATAACAAAGTAATAAAAAGGTACTGACTCGTTTGACACCATCTATCAGTAAATCCTTCTATACAGTCACAACGGAAGCCGAAGTCGAGATCTACACATGTTCCATTGTTCAGGCATGGTATATTCACACAGTCATTTATGTCTACAATTTGAAACAAATTGTTTGATACTATGTATCATAAAGTTCTTTTAAAACATAAAATGTATCGATCGCTTTGGTGTACGCTTTATGGAAGAACAGAAACCATTCGATCAGACATCAAAGGTATACATGAGATGAATTTTTAAAGTAGAAAATTAAAAAGAGATATATAGTAAGCCTGAATAGGAATATTGCAAAAATGGCATGAAGCTCAAGTAGGTTAGAAGTGAAAAACGAAGAAATACCAAAGGGTAAACCATATCTCATAGTCCATAGAATAAAAGGACAATATCATGTATAGTGTCATATTCAGACAAACGTGAACCCCAATAAAATCGAGGTGAGACCAGGTGCCCGGGAGTGAGATAAACTGATAAAGCGTTCACTCGATATTTTTGAATATAGAATTCCCTAAACTTTTTTGTGAACTTAAACTAACTGTGGGGGACAAAAATTATGGTTATGTTATCAAGCTGATGCAAGCCTGATGACATAGATACATGAATTTATCTAAAGAACAATCCAAGTATAGCACGGAGTTAGCCTTGTCCCATTCTACCTTATCACATATGACAGAATCCATTCATACAAGTAAACGAGAAAACAACCTTTTAGAAAACGATAGTAGGAACATTTCCAGTAAATCATAGTGCATACTTTGAACAGTTATTTGATATTCACAGTCAATCATTTAGAGTGACTGATTAATGTTTCTTACACTCCCATTTACTAAAAGGCGTGCGGATTGGCTACAATCGATAGATAAGAGAGGTAATCCGATTCAGTCTCTGGCACGGCAACATATCGCTAACAGGAGCTATCAGAGACGGAATTTTTCAGCCTCTGGCACAACATTTCAGTAACGGGAGCCACCAGTTTCAGGATTATTCAATCTATAAGTATTCTAATTGAATGTGAACCAGATCAATGCACATCTATTGACCAATAAACACTTTTTAAGACATTGAAATGTAAAGCATGTCACAATAGAACAAATAAGACCGCAAAAAATTTCTTAACTATAATGAGTTTTGTAGTCACTAGCATATTTAGACAATATTCAGAACGAAGACAAGTATTGAAATTCTCAAGTAACAAACGTCAAAGATATTCACAAATCTTTATATGCAAAGATGAATAAATCGAAATCATAAGTCTAAAAATCAAAAAACCAGAGGACATACAAAATCAGTGAAAATGAAAAACTAGTGGAAAATATGTCTACTTGAAGAGCATATGTGAACCCCTGTGATTGAGTGAGATCAGGTGCTCGGGGAGAGTGAGCATCTCCTGCTTGCTAGCAACACCCGTCACATATACCCAGTAGAAAGAGTCAAATCGTGTAAATTCAACATGTATTTATATATGGAGAAGTCAAAGTAGGTAATCTTCTAGTATAGAATGTGTCTAATCTGTGTAAAATGATCGGAATCGGTCTCAGTCCAGAATATCATTTAAAAGTCTGGATAACGAGATATCATATGGAGTAATAAGAGTCTCGTAACGACCGTAGAACTTCCTAAGTGACGTTGCTAGTCTAGCACATATATAACCCTGATTGAGCAGCTTAAGTGAAAGTCGCCTAGCCCTCAGAACAAAGTCATTGTAATTTGAACATGCTCGGGAATAACGTATTAACTGAGATATGAATACGCCGTATGCGTAAATTATGCGTCAATTATGTTCAAATTAAATATGAAATTCATATTGAAATGTTATTGGTCAAAAAGTGATTAGTTGAATAGCTACCGTGAATATTCGTTTCTTTGGCATAATTTCATTTTCAGTATGTTTGTTTAATCATTTCTGATGCACAATTTTTTCCCAATTAGTATATACACGTAATATACACGTAGTTCAAATATCTTTTTTCTTACCTTCATACCATACAAAAGTAATTCGGTCAACGAGCATTCCACTTTTGCCTGAAATGTATTGCAGCTGACTGTTTCTCTTTGAAGTCATCGTTCCGTGTTCTTTTCCCAACGTTGAAGTATATCCATTTGTGGTGATTATCCGCAGTCCATTAATGTATTTGGTGCTCCATACATCAACACCAGTTATAAATGTATCCGTCAATAATGTTTCATTTACCATATCCCTGGCATATGTTCCATGGGGTTCTCCCCAAGTTTCGCCATACTTTATTTTTATTTGATATAAGGTGCTGTCTTGGTACCTGATAGCAAATCCAGTGATTGTGCGATTGTTTGCAGTCCATACATTCTCATCGTCGAATGAAACTCCACTTAGTCCACCAACGGTCATATTTACTAATTCACAGATTACTAAATCTACAAGATAGAAGATTAAGACTTAAGGCATACAAGACAAACAATTTAGTGTAATGACTTACATCATCTACATTCTGACCAAGAATCTTGATTTCTTTTAGAACTTAAGAGTGCGTATCCCCCTGCTTTACAAAATACTTTCGTTTACAATGTAAAGATGATGGATAAATCCAAACATAAGTCCGAACATCATGAAACCAGAGGACATACAAAATCAGTGAAAATTAAAACCAAGCGGAAAATAACAAAATATATCTACTTGAAGAACATATGTGAACCCTTATGATGGAATGAGATCAGGTACCCGGGGAGAGTGAGCATCTCCTGCTTGCTAGCAACACCCGTCACATATACCCAGTAGAAAGAGTCAAATCGTGTAAATTCCATATATATTTATATATGGAGAAGTCAAATAGGCAACCTTCTAGTACAGAAGGTATCAAATCTGTGTAAAATGATCGAAATCGGTCTCAGTCCAGAATATCATTTAAAAGTCTGGATAACGAGATATCATGTGGAGAAATAAAAGTCTCGTAACGACCATAGAACTTCCTCAGTGACGTTGCTAGTCTAACACATATATAACCTTGGTTGAGTAGCTTATCTGAAAGTCGTCTAGCCCTCAGAACAAAGTCATTGTAATTTGAACATGCTCTGGAATAACGTATTAACTGAGATATAAATACGACGTATGCGGGCGATGATGGAATGTTGCTACTTATGAAAGGAAAGTTTGTGATGGCAAAATTGAAATCGTCACGTCTGTCATAGAGTGAGGTGTTCAATTGACCATTAATATCGAAAGACAACATAATATCTAAATACGGAGTAGAATTACTATTTTTTGTGGTTTCTTTGACCTCCAGTTCACTTGGATAGATTATGGTGAGGTATTCCGAGAATGAAGTATTATTAATTGAAAGGAAATTGGTATCCGCAAATACAATATCTCCTTTAACCATACCTAGCAGTCAAACCACTGAGAATCCCATTTTCCTCTACTTAATTCTGCTAAACTCTGACAATCTCTTGATTCACTGATGCCCACTCCGAACAACCCTAAATCTCTGCAAGACTGATGACAATGAAAACCTTCAAAATACTGACATCTCTAATGAGGCTTTCCGGATGGTCGAAAATACCTCTCTTTGTCCTCTCATCTCTGAATTTCAGGGGTCCGTGAATGTCCACTGTGGTACATTGTTGTTAGTGTCACAACCATGTGGCATCAGTTACTTTTGTATTTTACATACATAGAAGTTTTCAGTATTTCTATACAATATTATTCATTTTATAGTTGCAAGTTCGAAAATGCTTATACAATTGCTTTACGCGCGCAAACCAGTCAACCACACCAACTGAGTGACGTTTGTTACTTTAATTGACCGTCCGAAGTCGGTATGGTAAACACAGCACAATCGAATATTTTTAAGCCGTTTTTTCATGTATATTTTAATTACTATTCATTTAGTGTGCATGTCCTTGGTGATTTTTGTCATACAGCTTTGTCAGATGTCTTCAGTTTTCTGTTGTTTATGGATTATAATTATTGTAATGGAATCTTTTTGAGTAAATTTGTCCAATACTATTAATCTGGAAAGTCCTCCCTTTTAGTATTTATATCTCCATCACTGTAATATTATTGTCACTTGTTCAGTATGATTAAAAACAAAATAAAATACAATTAAAAAATATAAAAGAATAAAACAAATTTATTCACACGCGGCTTTGCTGCTTGAGATGACCTGCTGAATTTATTGGCAAAACATCCGAACACTGAACTAGCACTATGGTGTACTACAGGGCTTCACTTATTTCCTTATCATTTCTAAGTAGGTTTACAGTTCAAAATTGTATTTGAATATATTTAAAAACAGAAGAAGAAAATATACCTATCATATGGTCGAATTATATCTATATTAAAAACAAATAGCCACTACCCTTAGCAAATGTTCTAGATTCGCTTTTATAGATGTTCTGTGCAACATTCTGCGTAAACACGCTCTGCTCTGTCCAACGTAGATAACCATTTCTCTAACCATACATGTAGTCGAATGCTTAAAATTGTATGATTTTAAGAGGTACTAAGTTTCAACCCATCTCCACCAGTAAAGAAAGAACATTCATCATCACTGCTTTGTATCGATACACTGAATAGAGTTTAGAATTAAGAAGTCATCTATGAATATATCAAATTGTTGTATGCTTCATTCCGGTTTTTAATCACTCTGTATGTTTATTATGGATATTAAGATATGGATTAACACAAATACACAGTAATTCACAGTTTTTAACAGTTTCATTTAAATAACTCAGTGTAGCTCAGTGCTGGTGTCTTAATTGAGAGGACACGGGTTCGACTCCCATCGTGTCCTGTTTTTAGCATAAGACTATAAAAACCGAGGTTTCGTGTAGGTGTGGCACCTAAATGATCCCCAACTGCATCAGGTCCGTCCGTTGCAAAGGCATTAATTTTTATGCACTGTATCAAGCAAATTTCATTACCATATACGTGCAATAATTGTGGAGTTACTTAAATCAATCATTAAATCAATCAACGAAAAGGGTGTGATTAATTTAATAATAATAATAATAATATGTTTTAAGTTAGATATATTTCTGTACCTTATACAAAATAGAAAATACAAATATAGATATGATAAGGTTACCACACTGGCACTACAAACAACAATCGTTGTGGAACAATGTAACGAATTAAGTTCATGTATTAGCAGTTACGTATGTTTTACCTCTAGTACACAGTGTGAAGACTTACTTTCATATTCATATTATCCCCACGCTAACCCCTAAAACGAAGTTTGTGGAAATTCATACACTTTTTCATTCACCCGTTTCTTTACTTGTGCTTATTCAGCAAACAGAATGATAATTATGAAGTCTCAGGGGCGGTATACAGAGTGATGACACTAAAACAAGAAATATCAACACCATTTGAGAATTGCATTTATCTAGCCTGGATCTAAAAGATTGTAGGATAGATAGGTAAAAAGGAATGCCATAACGGAGCAGAGTGAAACAACAGTGTTGATAAATAAATAGTGAATAAATGACAGAATTTTTATCGAAGTGTATAATCATGTGGAACAGAGCAGATAGGAAACAAATCTGACCTAGAATTTTAATGTGTCGGTGCGACACAGATATCCCCGCTGGCAGTTAAGGTAGTGAAATATAATTGCCAGAGAACTAATATTTGAAAATTTAAAAACATTCTAATGTTCAAGGAAAAATACTGTCTAAAAGTACCGAAACACACAAATATTCGAATTTGACCTACATTTTCCCTTGATTCATCTCTGTACCCAATATCAATTTAATCCATCACACCTTCAAATCGAAAATGAGCGGAAACTGTCATTTTAAAAAATTTTCTATGTTCAAGAAAGAAAAAAGAGGAGTTACTGGCTCAGTTATGTGGCAGAAGTCACCATGGAGATATACAATACATGAATATAAATAATATACTAGCACATATAACACATTACAAAAATATTTCATTGTAGTGCAATTACGATTCCGACTTAGGGCAATCACTGTCATAAACTACCGGAACACACCCATTTTCGAACTTGTGCATTTTGCCTTGATACATCCACATATCCAATATCAATTTAATCCATCAAACTTTCAAAGAGAAAATGATTTTTAATTTAAATAACTCTGGAACAGTCTAAAACAGCATTCACACCACAAAGGAAAAAGATGCGCAGCGCCATCTGTTAAAGATTGCTAAATCGTGACTACTCGGCCATTTACGTAATGCATAATGTATATCCTTAAACAGAATTGTAATCTTGTGTAGTCTCCATATGTACATCGTTTTGAGTACATCATTACCTATTAGTACATGCGTTTGTAAATAAAACGTTACTATTTGAATTTTCGTAATCTCAATTTCTACTTCTTGTGTTGGTATAGAGAGACTATCAGGTCAACGTCAAAAAAAAAAAAAAACCCATCACATTAAAAGTGCCATTTTGTCCCCTCTAAAACCAAAGAAACTCATGCTCAGTAGTTATGTATTCTATTCTTTTCCATTGATATTTATTACAATAAATCAGTTAGAATACTCAAAATCAATGTACTATAAGCACTTGGAAGAAATTATGCGGGAAAAACCATAACGACCCCCCCCCCCTTCCCAAAAAGAAACCCCCCAAAAATAAAAAAGAAAACCCTCAAAACCAAAACTCAAACAAAGAAGAGTAAAGAAAAACAAACATCCCCCTTTCAAAAAAGGGGGTACCCTCTGCGCTCGTACTATACCCTTATTATGGGATCTTGAGCACTATATCCCAACCATGTTTGATCAAATTCCATCCAGCAATTCTGAAGAAATCAAAAAGTAAAATAAAAGTTCATGAACGTGAGACGGTAAGCCATGACTATAACTTACGTACGCCATTGACTCGGGTCAGCTACAAATATATTTAAGAAGCGTAAATCTGCAAAACAATTTTTTTTTTCAAATAAACCCAGAAGAATTGGTTACGTTTCACCCTACAAAGTAAATTTGGATTGGTTGTTCATCAGTTTTATCCATACACTGAAGGAGATTGCATGTAATTGCAACGCATATACCAAAGACAAAACAAAGGACTGGGCTGTATGACACAATTCACCGAGGACAAGCACAAAAACATGATAATAGTCAAATAAACACAGAAAACATTACAAAAACATTCTATTGTACTGCAGTTAGGCTGATTGTACTGCAATCAGAACGGTAATTAAAGTAAAAGACGTCCCACAATAGGTCTGGTTCACGGGCGTCCACCTTCCCACTCACTGCAAAAGCAGCAGAATCAAAGGACACACATTTGAAAATTTACAAATAATCCTTCATATAAAGGACAGGATCAATAGGTTTCTCAAGACGAGACGTTATAAAACTTTTTCACAAGAAACGTTTATGGAGTAGTATGCTAGTATCAAAAATATATAAGACGACATCAAAATAAATATGCTCTGCTTGACTATAAGCGAGCTCAAATCATTGATTTGTAGGAGTCTCGACAAACAATCAGAGGGGAATAGGCTACTTCTAAAACACATTGGCACAATCCGGGAATCGAACACGGATCATTTGCGCCGCAAGCCAAGCTTTAACCACTATACATAGCCTGCCACTGTAATAAGAAATCAAAGCGACAGATATTGAAAATAAAATTGATTTGCATCTCTAATATATGTATTTCTATAATATGTTTTATTTTCAGATGAAACAATATCAACATCATTAGACACACGTTTTTAAACAATAAACATAAACATTTTCGAAATAACGTGAATATATATATAGTTATGTAGACGTATAAATGTACAACAATTCTAACTCATACTTACTCGCAATATGGCATAATATCATTGTCTGCATAAGACGACATTCTGCCATTCTTTTGCCAGTCATGTCTCAAATGACGATATATCGCCAATGCAACAATTCCTGTATTCAAGAGTTAAAAAAGCTTGTATGTTTTGCTTGCATTTATTACTATATCAAATATTAATATAATCAATAGTTAATAAAAAGAAAGTTCTTTTTAAAATTAATAATTATAGCACAGAAAATGCATAACCAACAAAATAATAATGATAATAAAAGTAATAATAATAAAAAAACCCCAAAAGATAAAAATAATAATAATAATAAAACCCCAAAAGATAAAAAAGCAACAAACCAAACCAACAAAAACATTTTAAAAATTTAATTAAATTAATAACATTTTGACAACATATAAATGCTCAATGCTTACTAATAGTTGTAGATACTTACCAAATATTTAAAAATGTACTTGTATTGTATGTAATCTCACAGTTCTTGTTCCGACATGGGTAATCGTTTCATATACTTTTCCATTACGACTAAGTTATGTGAAAATCGATATGTGTTTGGAAGGAATCCAGTGTGTTGGAAGGAATCCAGTGTGCATAGGTGTGCTTGATTGAGCGCTGCCATAAAAATTTAAAATTTTCATTATAAATAGATGGTTTAAGCCAGTATTCAAAATCAATACGCGTATGCAGGGAAATCAGAAGTATTGTTGGGGTTATCTTTTTTTACGACCGCATGCGTAGAATGAATCAAAGGACTGAAGGTCCTGAGTAACACTCATTTGAAGATGAAGAGGAATAAGTGTTATCTATATAGTATTAACTCAGGACTAGTTTCATTCTTAGAATTAACGGCACAAATTCAAAATGACTCTTGAATCATTATTGAGCTATTTAAATCAATTTTCTGTTAATGAAACAAAATTAAAGTGGGAATAGTTATACGAGGCATGCATTCAAGTCTGTAATCCAAGATGAACCATCAGCACAAGTTTGGGAATTTTCACACACTGTTATTTCGAGGTGACTTGGCATACGGCCGAGTCAGAAGTCTTTTATTTTCACTAGTTTGTCGCAAACTGAGATACCCCAACAGATAAACCAAATCGCTCAAGTGAAAAAAAATGTGATATGAAGCAGGTACTCTGTTTGCATCCAATAGATGAATCACTGGTGCAAGTTTAGCACTTGTACTGTACATAACTGAGATATTCGTGCCCCAAACAGGATACCAAAATGACTCAAACGGAACAAGCAAATTCAGAGAACTGTGGTCCCCCGCTTGTCATAGCTGTACATTTCTACAGACACACATGCCAAAAATGAAGGCCCTACGTCTTACGGTTCAAAGGTTATATTGAAGTAGGTCAAATGTCCCGGTCAAGGTCACATGATAAAAATTTTGTTACCAAAGGAAAGGTATTGCAGTTAGGCACAGACATGCGAAATATGAAGGACCTACGTCTTACGATTAAAAAGTTATGACCAAAGTTAAAGTTTTTATGACGGATGGACAGACGAATGAGATTTAGTGTCCTCACGCTTTCACGAAAGGCGGGGAACAAAAAGTATGTCAGGTACAGCCTGATACATATTTTCGAGTCTGCATCCCAAGATGAATAATTGGTAAGTGTAAGTTTGATGCTTGTAGCTTGTCCAGTACTGAGATACCACAAAAGGCAAACTATGTCACTCAAGCCGAAAAATTATGTCACATGCAGTATCCCAAGCATGCAATCAAGTCTATATCCAAAGATGTTTCCTACTTGCAGCATTTGTAGTTTGTCCTATAGCACAAAATCACCTTAACTATGTCAAGGTGATCTAAAACTCCCCTTGCTCTAAGCATTGGCTGTGGATTTCATGTGTACAAAGACCATGTTTGTAATTAGGAAGAGGATGTAATCAGACGAGGGTGTTCTTGAGGATACATAAATGTCAAGAGGAAACAAGTGAATTCAAAGAATTCTAAAAAGTAATTGTCTCAAATGGAGGGTCTCACTACAAGGAATCTACATATGAAGTGTCAATTCGTACCCCTACTGGATCAAAAGTTATAGCCAAGGTTAAAGTTTTTGTGACAGACTGACAGACGGAGGAATGAGATTTCATGTCCCCTTGCTTTCACAAAAGCGGAGGACAAAGAATGATGTTAAAAAGACATTCTAATTCATTTGTTTTTATAATTCTGATTGGTCCACACATTAGCGTTCAGATATGTATAACCACGATATATCGTCCTCAAATAACATGATGACGTACCACCAAACAATATGCCTGCCTGTTCAGCTGTTTACGATGCGATGTCAAGTCACTCATGCATGAATCAATTTGTGATTAGTAATTTAATCATAAGATTTTAAGAATTTAAGAATTTTAAACAGGGCGCTATTCGTCCCTTAGCAACGAGGAATTTGGGGCAATTTCAAAGAGAAAAAAAACCCCGATGTTTATTCTTCTGTTTTTGTACTCCTCAAGCATCATCAGTAAAACTCTGTTTCCAACGGTATCCCTGTTTGAAGCAATCAAACACAGTACGTTTATCCCTCAATTTTAAGTAAGAAATCAATTGAAAATTTAAAACCTTGAGGCTAGATACAATCACAATGAACATAAAATGTTTTGTTGTAGATAATATAGAATATAAAAATTTTTACTCCACGCAATGGCTTTATTGTTACTTTAACGATTATATATAAAACAAATCAAAAAAATATTTAACGCGTCGAATTTTAGAAATGAAGGATTATTGCACGATATGCCTTGTAACACTATATATGCAAATTCGGAAAGCGTAGGCTGCAAATGCAGGTCACGTTAACACCTAGTTCTGGTGAAACTTACGCAGAATGTTTACAATACGGAAAGGACTAAATTTAACTTATAGAATCTGTTGTCCCACTTTAATCAAATAAAACATCAAGTTTTCGGCACAACGTCATCAAAAGCATGTTGTTATTGTATTTTGCAAGGCCCGTCGGAAAGGCCCGAAAATATGCGATCAGTCCGTAGTAATCAAGGACTGAATAAAAAAATAGGTTACATGCCAGTTACTCTAAAACAATAATCATCGTGTTTGTTCAGCTCTGGTATAGGCTTTCCATACCTCTTCTTAAACATTTGATGAGTATGTTGTTCTTAACATACCAGCAGTATGAATGAATCCCAAGTATTCAATATGGCGGCGCCCAGAACGCGGGATGATAAAAGAGTAACACTTCGTGTTACAAAAAAGAAATGATACCTGTCCTACCCATGAAAGAGGCCCGAAACGAGCTATGTTGAAAATGTTGTTCCGTTCATATTCCTACCACAGAGACGACAGATTGGAGATCAAGTCATTTACAATGCTGTCATCAACACCTTCCCCTTCTTTTTCCCTTTTAAGGATTTGATTTATCCTCTCAAGACCAAGGTCGTTTGCAACAGCTCTCACACTTTCCCCATTTGAAGCATTAAAAGAACGTTGTTGCGCTCATCAAGAGTCAAAGTTTTTGTTTTGCCGCTCTTCTTTGAACATAAGAAGTCACTATGATTATTGTACTCCCGTGTCACATACACCAGGGGCGTGAAATGAATTTAAACTCGGTATCATTTGTATACTAAACGGTGTTTTTGCGCAAACAACTGTTTTCTTGTTACGACGTACAAAAGTGTCATGTGACAAGATAACGTGACCCGCAGTGAAACAAGATCGGGTGACCGTTATGACAGGTTGGACTGTTTAATGCAATGACATAAAAAAAAAAAACACATAAGAACATAAAAAAAGGGAAAGACATCTGACTTTGCTGGGAAGCATTCAACAAGGAGATGTACAATTAAAGTTGATAAGTAATGAAATACATGCAATGATATTACAAAAATATTGATAATACGACAGAAGCGATACCGACTTAGGACGGTCAATTGAGTTACAAAAAGTACTCAAATGGTGTAGTTAATCGGTTTACGGACCAACCTTCCCACTCATTGCAAATCCAGTACAATCAAAAGACACACATTAAGAAATTAATAAATAATCCTCTATACAGAGAAAAAAGGATCAACCAGTATGTCAAATCGAGAAGTTATAAAAATAGATAAACACTAATAGTCATATAGAGTAAGATTATGATATCAAAAATATATACAGCGACATCAACATAAGGTAATTTTGCTCCGCTGGTCTGAAAGGGAGACCAGACCCTTGATTTGTAGGAGTCCCGACTAACAGAGGGGACGAGGTTGGGAGCCATGTCTCCTCTGAAAAGGTTTAGACAAAGCCCGTCATGAAGTCTCAATCGCCCTATTAGTGTACAACGCTCAAGGAAGAGGCTGTATAAAGGCCCATTACAATGATCTTAGGGCCATGTTGTCGATGTAGAAGACATTTGACAATTTTGGATCCGGACAAAAGTTATCATAATATCTTACCCTCCCTAATTTGTAAGCAGGATCACCGTAGAAATAGGGATGGGAAATTCCGCTAGACACAAATTGCTGAAAACTTATATTTTCAAATTTAGATATAAGTTTTGAAAATGATCTGTAAGATTTTACAAAAGTTTTTTTTTTTTTTTTTTTTTGTTAAGTTTATGGTATCTGTATCTCTGGGTCAACAGTTTCGAAGTGATTTGTAAATTTATAGTGTGGAAGTCTAAAACGTTATTGCAAGCTCCGGCGAACTTAACCAATTGAGAAATATAATTACCATACCATAGATGGGAGTCTTGATACATTGCCATCCAAATAAGGGAAATTTATGATAGGAATTCCAAAGTCGTCACGTTTATCATATATGGAGCTATAAATCATGTTATCAATAATTTTAATGTGTAAATCCAAAAAAGGTATTTCTTTATCACAAATATTGGCTTTATCCATTTGAAGGTGAGATGGATAAATACTAGATATATAACTTTCAAATCCAGGGTTACCTAAATTCCTACAGGTGTCATTTAACGTCTGGAGTTTTAACATACTTTATCAATACATAAAATCCCTTTCATAACAATACAAAAATAAATTTGCGATAAGAGGAGCGCTGTTAGTACCCATTGGAATTCCAATCAGCAGATGATAATTTTGCTATTAAACTGTATATGAATATTGTCCATCAAAAAGATTACACATTACACAACTCGTTACAAGAGTTATATTGTTTGTTTGAAAAAAAATCCACAGTAATCTGATGTACATAGGTGTGTTTTGATTCACTACTGAAGCACCAGCGTATCAGATACAACAACTTAGTTTTAATTAAAGCATGTGACATTGAGGTAAATAAGGTAGAAAAATCAAATGTCGAAAATTGACTAGCCTTAATGTTTCGTAAATACAGTGTATCTATGATTTCGCTAGAGTTTTTAATCGACCAAAATTAAAGTAATTTATATTACTATTATGAAAAACGACGGTACTTAATGATATGATCCTTGATAGTTGTAAGGGCAGAAAGAAAAAAGAGGAGTTACCGGCTCAGTTATGTGGCAGAAGTCACCATGGAGCTATACAATACATGAATATAGATAATATACTAGAACATATAACACATTACAAAAATATTTGATTGTAGTGCAATTACGATACCGACTTAGGACTGTCATTTAATTTGACAAAAGCCAAACAAATGGTGTGGTTAACCGGTTTACGGGCCCACCTTCCCTCTCACCGTAACAGCAGAACAATCAAAGGACGTACATTTAAAAATTTATAAATAATCCTCCATGTAAAGGACAAGGGTCAACAGGTATCGCATATTGAGAGGTCATAAAAATATAAACACGCAAGATATTGTAAAACACATAATGGTATAAAAATATATGCGACATCAACATGATAAACCGTGCTCTGCCAGTCTGAAAGCGAGCTAAGACCCTAGATCTGTAGGAGTCCCGACTAACAGTCAGAGGGGACGAGATTCAGGACCATGTCTCCTCTGAAAGAGGTTTGGACAAGGCCCGTCATATAGTCCCCACCGCCCTGTTAGTAAGCGTGCAACGTTCAAGTAAAAGTCTGCATAAGGTTGTAGAGGGGCCATATACAAGACCTATAGTCTTTTTGATGAAAGAAGTGATATGTTTAGAAAGCAAAGTAGTAGAACAGTGACTAAAATTTGATATAAAGCGTGAGTTATGTGGGTTTTATGTAATTTGGGAAACCAATACATGGTACGAAGATCATTTATATGAATACTAATATTAAAATTGCAGTCATGAGGTGGTCATGCAAGATGTTGTTCTTCAACCCGGTGTGTCAACATATGTATTGGTAGAGTTCAATTCCTTTTTAAGAACGTCAAGATATCTTTTTCAAGCGATGATTATATTGTTAGATACTCTGTCGGCGGGCACAAAGACATACGTATTTTGTAAATCACCCAATTTTCTTTTTATATTCTAGATTGACTGTTTAAATAGTTACTTAATTAAATGTGGATTTCGCATAAATTTTCAATGCGAATATCAATAATTTCAAGAATTTCTTTCTCCAGTCATTAAGGCCATGCGCTTTAACATTTTCCATCTTGCACCATCTTTTACAAATTGTAGTGTTTCATCTATAATATTTCGGCATTTTGCGAAATATATCCTTGAAAACAATCTATACTCAGGTCTTTTATAAAAGAGACACCATAAATACTTATCGGACATACAGTTTAGATCACCTGTTATAATGTGACCGACAGGCTGATAGATATAGTTAGATTTCTTACAAAACCATGAAGATGAAATAGAATCACAAATATTTGAATTAGATGTAACCACAGTGTAATTGAAAAGTTTTGATAGGGTTTTTCTATTGATTACATATCAAAGGTAGATCAAGATTCTTGAAATATTTCGGAATTTTAGATTTGACTTTATAATCACGACAAATATTAGTAGAAGGTCTAGACCATTGTTTACAAATTTAATTTTGATAAATTGTAATATTGGTGTAGATGATATACGAGTGAAAATTTTATTATAAGGAAAAATAAATAACAGCTTTACGGCGAAATCACTCTATATTCCGTAAACAGCTTCATTCAAGATAAGTGTTGATTTGGTCATCGGGATAGATAATAAAGCATATAATAATTCAAGGTTTCCCTTGTGCTTTTCTATCCTCAAAAGAACTCGTCTAATTTCCTATTCTATGGAGTATGTCTCCTGCAGTTGCCATGACGGCGACCACCGTATGTTTTCCTTTCACGTTTGATTTCATTGAAAAAATACTAATGCGGCTATTAGAAGAAATATTACCCTGTTGATATATATGGTCATTAAGACCAAGGGGATATGGGGTTTGTAAAGTTTTGATACAATGTTTTTTTTTTTTTTTTTCTTTTTTTTTTTGGATTTTTTTACGTTTCTGATTTTGATTCGCCAGGTAATTTAGTTATATTTGCAATGGAAGTAATATCAACGTTACTTATATTGTGATTATATTAAATGAATTGGTTAAACCATGCCGACTTATGTCATACAAGTTTTTTTCATACGAAAAGTTTATAGAATAATATGCTGGTATCAAACATAAACATAAGTTAACCGCACACTGCCCCTCTAAAAGCGAGCTCATATATTTGATTTGTAGGAGTACCGACTAACAGTCAGAAGGGACCTTGTCTCTGAAAAAGGTTTGGACAAGGCCCGTCATGAATCCAGACCGCCCTGAAAGTCAGTTAAAAATATCAAAATGTCTCATTTCACGAACATACCTTCCTCTCCCGCATATGGCGTTTTCATTTTACAATTTATACGCTATGACAAGGCATCCTCTATATACGAAAATTTCGTCCTGAGAGGAGCGATACTTAGGAACATATTGAGGAAGATTTGAAATTGACAGTGAGGAAGTTTATGGTCAACAGTTTAACCGATATTTTGGGGGCAGGCCTATTGGAGTGGTTAAGCGCTTGGCTTGCGGTACCGACGATCCGGGTTCGATTCCCGGGTTGCGCCACTGTGTTTAAGAGGTTGGTTACCTCCTGCTTCCATGTCACGGTATAACTGAAAAATTGTTGAAAGCGACGTAAAACACCAATCAACCAACTAACCAATCACATGCATTTTCTACTCCTGAATGTTTTTGTTTGTTACGGATGAAATCCCCCGATAGACATACTCAGAAGATTTAATTGAATCAGTCTCCAATAGATATAGAAAATATATACATTTTAATTTTGTGCACCAGATGCGCATTTCGACAACTTATGTCTCTTCAGTGATGCTCGTGGCCAAATAGTTGGAATTCTCATATTATATAAATATGTGAAGAGCAGTATTGAAACCAAAATGACAGAAAAAGTGAACCAAAGAATCAATCTAAGGACAGAGCTATGCATGAAGGAGATACTCCTTAGTTTTAGAATTATTTACATAATTTCATGACGGCAAATTTGAAGTACATATTTCAAGTCAGTACAAAAGCACTGAAAACTAGACTTATGATGCCTTCGGGGACTATCAGTCCACCAGCAGTGACACCGGCCTAGTGGTTATAATAGATATGGAAAATATATACATTTTAATTTTGTGCACCAGATGCGCATTTCGACAACTTATGTCTCTTCAGTGATGCTTGTGGCCGAATAGTTGGAATTCTCATATTATATGAATATTTGAAGAGCAGTATACTTGGTTCATATGAGATTGATACCTTTTCAAAAATATGCAATTAAGAAATTATGACCTTTAACTTATTTTGTCGAGTACATACACAAATGAGCAAAAGACGGAGACGAGGACACTAAATCAAATTATTCCATTCACGGTATGAAATGCTATTAAACTGAAATTCCAGAGTCGGAAATGTACGTGAATAAATATCTGTATGTATACATGATAAATATCAGAACATTATAATTTGTGTACCAGATACACATTGTGACGACTTACTTCTCTTCAGTGATGCTCATGGCCAAAGGGTTGGAATTCTTATAACATATAAATATTTGAAGAACAGAGTTAAAACCAAAGTTGCCAAAAATGCGAGCTAAAGAATTAATCTGAAGACAATGTCAAATCAAGTATTGTCAAAAAGATCAAGACGATCAGTCTGTATGATCAGATCACAAAATGTCGGTTAACATTCATGAAACATTCATCTCAAAATGCACCAGATCCCTTTATCGATATTAAACATTCCTCAATTTATCCTCGTGAGAGTGGTTTTTGGCAATAGACCTCAGTCTAAGGACGAAATTTTCGTATTTGGAACACGCTCTGGCATAGCCTAAACTTGCGATTTAAAGACGCCATATGCGAGAGAGGAACGCATGTTACTACTCAGGAAATCGAAGTTGGTATCAATAAAATTGTCACGTTTGTCATAAAGAGAAATAATTAACGAACCAGCATCACTTATTGATAGTAGTATATCGAGGTATGAAGCAGAACATGCACTCTCAGCTCTATATTTCATTTCGAGTTTCTTTAAATATGATATCTGTATGAAAAAGTTGAATCTGTTGGAACATTTTCCCACCAAAAATAACAAAAATATTATCTATAGGAAACTCTAACATATGAATTATCTCTTTTTCTGTAATACATTGTACTTGCTCAGGAATCAGACTGTTCCTAAACAGTTCCTTCCTGTTTCTTTCCTTGACTTTAAGTGTCATTGTACGCTTTTTCTGGATGGTGTGTGGCCGTGGCACTTTCTACACTGTTTGTACTTATACATAGATATATACAGTGTTGAATTATATGTGTTTCGTCTGTATTTAAAAGCATTTACGGCAGGTGTGGCTAACCAAACAGGAGACACTCTCTCCTCCCGGGCACCTGGTCTCACCTCTGAATTCCAGGGGTCCGTGAATGTCCACTGCGGTACTTTGTTTTTAGTGCCATAGTCATGTGACACCAGTTACTTTCGCATTTTACATATACAGAGGATGTGGCCTAAAGCGAAATATTTATACCTGTAGGTTCCCTTAATGTTAATTTACATAATTTAGGTTATTCGTTGTTGTTTTGTTTTTACCAGTAAAAAGAATTGAAAAGTCAAAAGACTTGACTATCTGGCGCTGAATGAAGACCATGCTCTTCTATAAGACGGTGAATACAATATGATATATACAACTGTGTAATTGTTAGCTGCCATGTCAGCAGGAGCTATAATGAAATTTTTGAAATCGAGAACGGAATCTATGTAACACCACAGGTCCGGTAAAATATTAAATCAAATGATTATAAGGAGATAAAAAGCTTCGCCAACAGAATTTTACATAAATGCAAAGAAAATCTGTCATAGTAAAAGTCAACTCGATACAAGAACGACTTACTGAATACTTCTACATCACCATGGAAGTAAGATTATTAAACAATTACTGGGCTGATATATACCAATATTGTATTTGAATGTAAAAAAGGAGAGAGAAAAGAAAAACAAAGGGCAAGAAAAAGAAAAAGAAATTATCCTTTCATGATGATATTTGCTTCCTATCAGTTATCTTTCAAAATATTAATCAAGCAGCACTACTGGTACTAGTTCAAAATGCAACAATTAACAGATGAACATATTTCATTAAAAATATAAATTAAAGGTTAATTCACGAAACAAATGTTTAATACTTACAAGCTTTTCCCTGTGGAATGCAAGAAATCGACGCTATGACTTTATACTTAATACCAGTGGTTTTTGTTTTCAACATGTTTTGTTTTAATGATTCTAAGAACTTATCTTCGAAACAACCTTTGTGCATAGAAGGAAAATGCAAATGAAGTTAAATCGATTTTCCCCTCTCAGTAGCTAGTTTCATCATGTGTCAGTTTGATATCTTATTGTCTAAAAATCTTTACGCATTCTGATTATCATTGAGTAGGTATATCTTGTTTATCGATTTCTTTGTGTTTAAATTGAAATAAATATGTATTGATGAGTATATATTGTCCAATAGGAATGCGGTTTTTATAAGCTGGTTTCTACATTCATCTGGAACGCGAATGAATGCATTGTTGTTTCAACTAGACACAAAGTCCAACACAAAATGGCAGGACCATTGTTACACTTTCCATTATCAATCACTACAGTATTTTCTCATATCATCTTATTATCTGTATAAACACATGTCTGAAATCACCTTGTCTTCTAATTACATATTTATAACAAAGTGTGTAGCCACCAAGGGGAAAAAGAAAAGATTATAATTCGATTGTACAAGCTCGTTACAAAACGCAAAATTAAGCTTATTATATCCAGGCCATGTTTTGTCATTTTCAGCGCGTTAAATTTTCCCATAGATTTAGACATGTGATATATCCTAGCCTGATGAGATCGTAACCAGTATGGAGGTGTTATCCATATTTAAATTCATGTTAGCAGATCTGAACTACTTTTGTATTAAGAAAGTATTGTATATTCATAGGGGTGTGGCTAGCCCGAAGGGGCCTGGTTATACTATACCATCTTTTGGTTTTCTTTGTATGAAATATTGGGAAAGAAAGATTGGTTTATCGACAACAATGCACATAGAAAATTCGTTTTCAGAATGGTCATATTGTCGTTATAAAATATGTGTGCACTATCCACTTACAAAAATGAAGTTTGACGGCTTTTCAAGTCTCCAATATGTGTAATGGACGTGTCTAAAACCACATGGCTCATATTTGTACTGACTCGCTATTGTTTACAAATTCTGATTAATCAAATAGTGGCAATTTCGATAAATTTTATGTTCAGTTACTTTATTTTTATTATTATTAGCAGTAGTAGTAGTAGTAGTATCATTATTACACCACACTTTTTATCTTTTAACTTTTCTTATTGTGGTATCTGTGGCCGTCTCTGTAGAATCATAGTTGCATATGTATGCGATAAATTATTTTAAAACGAAACATCTATACAAAATGTATCGGAACACGACATGAGTTTCCTTTCTCTGTGTTATTTCTTAATGAAAAAACCTAAGAGATCTTTAAAGTAAAGGCCCACAATATAGAGAGCCACAGTATTTTACATGGCGTCATAATTTTGATGTTATTATGAACTCATGTGAAATGTATGCCAGGCGTTGGCTAAAAGAGAGCAGGCATATTGAATAAGACGCTCTTTCTAAAAGGCGGAAGTCGATCAGAAGTCGGCTAAAGAAGACTTTGTCGTTAGAGTACTTTCCCGATTTCATGAAAATTTCACTATTATTCCCACTGACATGGCAGCTACATGTAACAATAACACTTTCGTACGTAAGGCATATTATATTAAAAATCTTATAGAAGAGCTTGGTCTTCATTCAACGCCTGGTAATCCAACTTGCACAGCTACAAGCCTGTGTCCTTCAGAGGTATAGGATAACTACAAGTCAGTTCTCAGTTCATTTGGTATTAGTACAAATGATCTGATCTCGAGCTACTATACCTTTTTTGGAATCTAAAGATATATAAAACTTCATATAAGCATCGATTCGTAGCTGAACCTTCCAAAAGTTCCAGCAAGACTCTTTCCATATAACTAACCAGTATTCTAACAGAAATGAAGCATGGTCTCTAGAAATACTGCTCTACTACTTACTCGAGAAGCGGAATCAATCAGATGTGGATCCTAAAGAATTCCGAGGAACTTCCAGAGCACTTAAAACTTCCTATTTTCAATGATGTCCCTAGCATCAAATCTTTCGACTTTTCAACTCGTTATTCAACCATTTCTCATCAAAACTGAAAAATAGAATAATATTAATTGTTAAAAATACCTTCTTTAAGAAAAAAAGGGAAATCGCAGGTATACATGTAAGTATCTCGTTTAAGGCCATGACATATTTTGTAAAGAAATAGTCTGATTACAGCAGCAAGTATACAAAAAAAGATCATCCAAATGTTAGAAATTTTTATAGATTATATTTTTTGTGATATTTGGTGGGACAGTGTTGCAACAGATTGTTGGCATTCTGATAGATATTAATTTGGCGCCTTTCTGGCCGATATATTTTTGTACTCTTAAATGTACGAAGAAGAATTAATTCTGGTCTCCAAAAGCAGTAAACAATTAGCATCTCCGTTACACTTTACATACAGATACATCGACGACATTTTGTCAATTTACAACCCTGTGTTTAAAGATCATCTCAACATCATATATGTAAAAGATAAAAGATACACGAGAGCGCATCTTCTGCTTCATACCTCGATATACTCCTATCAATTAGTGTCAATGGCTCATTAGTATCCTCTCCAAATGACAAACGTGACAATTTCATTATTACCAACTTCCTTTTTCTTTTTAACAACATACCTTCCCCTCCCACATATGGCGTCTTCATTTCACAAATTTTACGCTATCCCAGGGCATGCTCTGTCGGCCATATGCAATTGTCTGACATCGGTTTGTCTTGTATCGTGTTAGTCCCACGAAATCAAAATAGTATTAGAATTACATTATCTGATTCTTAATTTAAATATATTTAGATTTAAATAAAAATGACATTTATATAAGTGTGACAGAAACAAGTTATTCCATAGCATTCATTGATGAAATAATGCTTAACTGTCACTGGGGAGTAAAATGTAAGCGTACGATAGTTCTGTATTAATCTATTGTTAGGTACTTAAATCTCTTCACGGTACTCTACATTTAGTTTGTATCACGGGATTCCAGGTGAATTTACCTATATATAGTCGAATTTTAGGTGAATATTTTTACTTGGTTCCTTACATTGCCGGAGGTAATACACACCACTCTTCTCTAAATAGTACATAAGTGAGCATGACTTAAATTTCGGCCTCTAATCTTAATTAAAAGTGGTCGGAAATATACTATGTCTGTCTGTCCGTTTAGGTAATAGAGAGTAGCTTTTTATCATAGCAGCTGCACATATTTTGTTCATTTTTTCCCTTTTAATTGTTGTCTGTGTGTCATTACAATAAATTAATAACATGTTGTTTTTCTAGTCTCCTTCATCTGACAAATATTAATAGTTTACATGGTTGTGAGCTAGAAATACTCACGAACCTGAAGACAGGCGTTCGGAGACAGCCGAGTCCTGATACAAAATTGGCGAGCTTGTCAGGATGTCTAGAACTTGCTATCATGTATTATTGTTCCAAGTCAGATGGGGGCGACGTGGCAGGTTAACCCCGTGGAAGTTTAACACAGCGTAGGTTCCCCTTTTGCACACCTTTCATTTTAAGTCCTTTATCGCTGGAGACGGATTTAGCTAGCACTGGCGTCAAGCCAAAATATCTGTCCAATTTTATAGCACACCCTCGGGAACGACCCCACGGGTACCCAGACACGACATGCGTGAGCTTACGATACCACGTACTGAATTGTCTGTAAATAGTATATCCGACCTGTTACGTGGGTATTCAATCGAAAGTAAGTTGTAGCTATATGGACTTAAGTCAATCACAGAGAAAACCATTGACAATTACAAATAAGACATCCACAGAATCGGAAAGTAACGCGGACACGGTCAATGAAACGGCGTATGCTAGCGTTGCAAACGCCACATTTGGTACGGCATTCTCACAAATGAAAAGTGTCTAAAACAGAAAATATATTGGCCTAAACATGAAGCAAAACCGAATACTGGTGGAAAGGAGATAAAATATTGAACTTGCTCGAGCAGTACATCTAGGTCAGAATACAAACGAAATTCAAACCCAGTAGACCAACGGCAGTAAACGAAGCTATGGTTCACGAAGTGAATCAAATACTGCTATAATTGGTGAAAGGCAGGTTTCTATAGAATCCTAGATATAGTGGCAACCGAGAAAAATCGCGTTCGATTTCACTCAAACAAATGAAAGCAAAGCTTAGTTATATTCTGTTATATGACAGTTATAGTAATTTGGATAGCGACACCTTTGAACGTGTTAAAAGTCGTAAATACAGCTCGAAGTAAAAATCGCCAAGTCGTGGTCGCTCTGTGCATCAGCGTCCAGAAATATCCGGTCCGCTGGGAACTATTTTCACCTGACCCGCGTATGACAACACCATGTTTAAGGAGGACGAATAGTCGTGTGACGTCACAAATGTTCCGGGTTTTTTTCTTTTTTTTTTTTTATTACCGGGCTAAGTTCCCGATTTGTCAATTATGTTGTCTGGATGTAAACAAAGGAGTTCGAAAGGTCGTTTTGTAAAATCTGTGTATGCAAAACGGCTAAAGTCCTTAGAAAATGCACGTAATGTTTGTTCTTTGTCTGCTACTGATTCTTTTCAAATATTAAAAATTGTGATATAAACACTGAAAACCCGGACACGCCAACTACCATAACAATCGATCATTATTTATAATGATGGTGATGATAATAATGATAATAACAGTAATTGGATCGGCCACCCTCTATATCTAGTCTAGTTTTTGTAAAACACCTGCATAATATTCGAATGCATTTCAGAAAAACAAATACAACTAGAGGCAATACGTACAGAAGTTCGGTATTCAAATCCAAGTCGCTAATGACGTCCTATAAAAAAACTGTAGGTATCGTGACGTCACAAATCAAAAATTGAAGAGTATCATGTCATCATATAAAAAACTGCAGGGTATCGTGAAAACACCTCCAGTTTTTAAATCAGAACTAATTGTATAAATAGATAGCGTGCTACAAACAAAATGCATTTAAATATATTATGTTGTAAATGTAGGTCTGTCTGTTTAGAAGATATAACTGTATCCATATTGAGTCAACGGTCATCAGGTCAAAGGTCAATGTCATAAAAAAATGTTCCAACTGTTTACTAGAGAATGTAAAGATGATGGATAAATCCAAACCACAAGTCCAAAAATCATGAAACCATAGGACATACAAAATCAGTGAAAATGAAAAACAAATGGAAAATAACAAAATATGTCTACTTGAAGAGCATATGTGAACCCCTGTGATGGAGTGAGATCAGGTGCCCGGGGAGAGTGAGCATCTCCTGCTTGCTAGCAACACCCGTCACATATACCCCGTAGAAAGAGTCAAATCGTGTGAATTCCATATGTATCTATATATGGAGAAGTCGAAGTAGGTAACCTTCTAGTATAGAAGGTGTCAAATCTGTGTAAAGTGATCGGAATCGGAATGTTTGAGACCACATTCCTCGTACTTTATAGGGAATCTAGTCATATTGATATTGGAGTCACTGAGTTAAAGATCCACCTACCTGTTGAACCAGTGGTTGTTTTGTTTTTTGGGGGTTTTTGCAAAGGTGCCCATATTTCGGGATTTTTTGCTCTATTTTCATAATGCTAAATGATCAATGTTTGGAAAATTTACACAAATTTTGAGATACATCAATGAAATTTCCGTTGGGAAGGGTATTTATAACGGACCTGATTGGAAGAAAATCAAATCATCATTGCCAATTACTTGTACTCTGTATATGATAACATTGTATTCTATTATTCGAACTGTTTTGAATTTGTGAATTTCAACATAATTATAAAGTTATGGTAATGGCAAGAATAATGCTGCTTAACCAATTTAACATTGTGTTTAAAAGAGAAACTTGCTTAGGCCAAAGATAAATATATGTTTGTTTCCTGTTTCATGCTGAACAAATTAGGGTTCGTCAGTTGGAAATATTTTGGTAATATTTATTGGTTTTTTTTATTTTTTATTGCCGATTTGATGTTGGATTGGCATGTAGAATGCATATTTACCCTTCATGAATGGTAGTTACTTTGTTTTTGTTATAATAATGATCTCTTAGATGTAATAAAGTACAGTGAGGTGCAGTCCTAACATAACATTATGTTAACGTCGCGTTAACGTGAAGTTTGCTTTCCTCGTGCGCTCAGGACTGCTGAGCACACGCGTTTGCGTTAACGCAGATTTCCTCGTGGACTAAATTTTGAGACTGCATTAACGGGCTGGACTGCCGCGTGAACGTGGCTGACAGCCACGTTCGCATGCTTACAACTTATACAGAGAAGGATTTAAAGGAGAATCGATATATACATTGTATATTTAAATATAAAAACATATTACTGTGTGCATGTAGATAAATATTTAGAATTGAATAAAACACTTACGAGTAAAGGGGTGAATTCAAAAATTTTGAATACGATTTCGGAACATTGAATATAATGAAATATATTCTTATTTTAGGGTAATAATAATAATAATAATAATAATAATAATAATAATAATAATAATAATAATAATAATAATAATAATAATAATAATAATAATAATAATAATAATAATTAAATTAATGAAAAGAATAATAACGATGATAATCATGGTATTTATATATTATGAAAAATAGCTAAATTAAAAAAAAAGAATTATAAATACATAAATAAGAAAAAATACATAAGTAAATTATAAATAAATAAAACAAATAAGAAATAAATACATAATTTTATTAATTAAAAATAAACAAATAAAACAGAATTAGAATGTAATTTTCCTAGAGTCTTTATACTAGTATAAACTGACGAAGTTTTTCATAAATACCTGAGTGCATGTCTACGCGGTGATTTCCATTATTATATTACATATGGAACCCTTAATGCGGGGTTTCATTTTAACATCACATTTAATGCACGTATATATGGCGACATTTGCGGTTATTTAATTAGATTCCTTTTATTTCCTCCATCCGTACCACTGTAAAGAGAATTACAAATGTAATCATGTGAACGCGCGACTGGACTGAGCGCATGCGGGAATACATCGCGTTAACGCGAATTTCCTCCCGCGTTAACGCAAGGAGCGCACGCTCGTCCGGTCGTGACTGCTTTTCGCGTTAACGTGAATGTAAAGATGATGGATAAATCCAAACCACAAGTCCAAAACTCATAAAACCAGAGGACATACAAAATCAGTGAAAATGAAAAACAAATGGAAAATAACAAAATATGTCTACTTGAAGAGCATATATGAACCCCTGTGATGGAGTGAGATCAGGTGCCCGGGGGAGAGTGAGCATCTCCTGCTTGCTAGCAACACCCGCCACATATACCCAGTAGAAAGGTCAAATCGTGTAAATTCCATGTGTATTTATATATGGAAAAGTCAAAGTAGGTAACCTTCTAGTATAGAAGGTGTCAAATCTGTGTAAAATGATCAAAATCGGTCTCAGTCCAGAATATCATTTAAAAGTCTGAATAACGAGATATCATATGGAGTAATAAGAGTCTCGTAACGACCATAGAATTTCCTCAGTGACGTTGCTAGTCTAGCACATATATAACCCTGGTTGAGCAGCTTAACTGAAAGTCGCCTAGCCCTCAGAACAAAGTCATTGTAATTTGAACATGCTCTGGAATAACGTATTAACTGAGATATGAATACGCCGTATGCGGGCGATGATGGAATGTTGCTACTTATGAAAGGAAAGATTGTGATAGCGAAATTGAAATCGTCACGTTTGTCATAGAGTGAGGTGTTCAATTGACCATTAATGTCGAAAGACAACATAATATCTAAACACGAAGTAGAATTACTACTTTCTGTGGTTTCTTTGACCTCCAGTTCACTTGGATATATGATGCTAAGGTAATCCGCGAATGAAGGATTATTAATTGAAAAGATGTTATGTTAGGACTGCGCCCATCTGTACATTTTGATACCAACGTGACATATTTGAATTATTGTACACACAAAATGCCTTAAAATGTTTAGGGTTGGAGACAAAAATTAGGGTCAGTGGGGTTACAGGAAACACACCTAATTTTTTGCAATGCAGAATTTATAATTTTTACATACTATTTATATTTTATATATTTATATTTGACCTTTTATCAAGTTTTTAGTGTATTTCAAAAAGTAAAATGATAACACAAATGCATACAAGATAATAAGAAAATAGGGATCAATAATGAAAGCTTGAAAACTGAAGAATATTCATTATTTGACCTCGAAATTGTGAAATGATTTTATGGCAAGGTCATAGAAAGGTCAATGTTTCTTTATGGTTATCAAAAACTATTTTAAAAAAGAGTGATATTTTGCGATTAAATATGCTTACATGATATCGCTTGATAATTTTGATATGAATATAACATAATTGTAATTGTGACTTTTTGAGTAGTGACTTTGACTTTGGCATGTTAAATTATGTATTATTAGTAGGGGGAGGGATGAAATTTTACAATGTTATGGAAAGTTGTGGAAATTGTAATGTCTTTGAAGTTTTGAACCCAAATGTGTGTAAATTGGTCAAAATTTAATATACAATTATTAGAAATACTTAAAATCACTAAGTATATATATATATATATTTGTTTCATGACAAAAACACCATTGTATAGGCCAAAATACGACAATTGAACAACATAAATCTTCTTTTGTTGAATTTACAATTTTGGCTTATGTTCATATGCCTATGACAGTAAAAAGTAAAGAAATTCATTAAAAATTTTCCTTGTTTTGTTTTGTTTTTTGGGTTTTTTTTTTTTTTTTTTTTGGAAGTGAATATGTTACCAAATTTAGAATACAATTTGAGGTGCTGATGATCAAGTTTTTGATATTTTTCTCAAGTATTCGTCCTTCTTAAGGTACATATCGAGTCGGCGATTATCAGGTTCTGTTATTTCGACGCCTTATGATCTTGATTGGTTTCTAGATGGTTCGTCCACAGGATCAGTCGTCTCCAGATGATCCATCCCCAGATCATTCGTCCACTAGTTGTTTCGTCCACAATACCCTAGTTTATTAGTCCACAATGTAATTATATAATTAGATCTATTAAATCGATTACCTATACCAGAGACATATATATGTCTCTGCCTATACCTTTAGTTCTAATTGCGTGAAGTGTTAGTAATGGATTTAGAAATTCTTATGACAAAGATAAATTTGTAATATGATATTCATGAGATATATAATAGACTAATAGTTTTAAAAAGCATAATATTTTCAAACTTGGTGTTATCTTCATATTTAATTTGGAAATTCGTCGATATTAATTGCATAATGAATATTAGTATGAAAATAAGTTTTAAATAGATGATTGTTAAATAGGTAATGTGATGATAGTTAATGATAATTAGAGACAAGCGAATATTATCGAAATGAAGAATGTTGATGATGATTACTTAATAGGTTATGTGATGATAGTTGATGATCATTACGGACAAGCGCATACCATCGAAATGAATGTTGATGATGATTACTTAATAGGTCATGGGAAGATAAGTGATGATAATTTATTGTATTTTAAGGATGTGATAATTCAGGCGCGGATCCAGAACTTCATGTGCCGGGGGTGGCGGGGGGGGGGGGGGGCACATGAAGTTGGTCGAGGTGAATAGCTTTTACCGAGAGATAAAATCAAGATAAGATGTATACAGTACAAGAAATCGTCATACAAATAAAGTTTGGGTAATCGATCATTAAACTTATTTAAAGCTAAGATAATTCTTTTTTCGTTTTATCTGTCAAAATACATTTTTACGAACTCTCTTTGTTAAATATTAATTTGATGTGCTATTAACTCCAGAGACATATATTCACATATATGTGTATATATGTCTCTGATTAACTTACAGTGGACAGTATATATTAATGACATAATTGGTTGTTTGAACGGTAACTATCAGCTGTTTATGTGATTACTATGTTATACATTGTGGACGAATCGTCTGGGGACGGATTATCTGGGGACGATTTTAACAGTGGACGAAGAAGCGTCCTGTTACCATCTTGATTCATAGTTGCCCGTCCGATATATCTCGTGCAGGTCAAGAATTAATGGTCAAGAACACGGATGAAAAGCAAGCGGAAATAAGAAGAACCACAAACTTTTGAGGGTACTTCTGATTACTACTTGTATCACTTTAACCAAATTTCACATTGGAGTGGTTGGAATAATACCAAAAATAAATAAATAAATAAATAAATAAAAGCACAGCAGCTGTCTATGAGTTTGCGAGCTGTGGAACAAGAAATTTTATCCGAATTAACATTAGTTAAATAATTTTTTCAGCAATTAGTCATGCGTTGACCAACGTTTCGATCCATCGGAACGGGAATCAGCTCACCACAACGAAATCACAAACAGTCGACAAAAACGGTCGCAAGTTGCCATGAGTATGGCCATCATTTTCATTCCCCGAGATACCCAAATCCGCATGAGAAGTGTACATCATAAAACAATTCATTAATAGTCTCGATGGTCATGCGTTGCGCCAACATGTGAAATTCAATAGACCGTGTTCGTTGGATGAAGCGATTTCATATGCTGTCGAGTTCGAAGCGTCTGAAGGCGACAGACATTATATACCTTAAAGCGCGGATGTTCACGCAGTAGCTAGTAATGGTAATATATTAGACAAAAACCGAATTAAGAAATTAGGAGAAAGAAAAAAGAGGAGTTACTGGCTCAGTTATATGGCAGAAGTCACCATGGAACTATACAATACATGAATATAAATAATATACTAGAACATATAACACATTACAAAAATATTTGATTGTAGTGCAATTACGATACCGATTTAAGACGGTCATTTAATTTGACAAAAGCCAAACAAATGGTGTGGTTAACCGGTTTACGGGCCCACCTTCCCACTCACCGTAACAACAGAACAATCACAGGACGTACATTTAAAAATTTATAATATTCCTCCATGTAAAGAACAAGGGTCAACAGGTATCGCATATTGAGAGGTCATAAAAATATACACAAAGGTATTGTAAAACACATAATGGTATAAAAGATATGTCCGACATCAACATGATAAACCGTGCTCTACCAGTCTGAAAGCGAGCTAAGACCCTCGATCTGTAGGAGTCCCGACTAACAGTCAGAGGGGACGAGGTTCAGGACCATGTCTCCTCTGAAAGAGGTTTGGACAAGGCCCGTCAAATAGTCCCCACCGCCCTGTTAGCGTGCAACGTTCAAGTAAAAGTCTGCATAAGGCTGTAGAGGGGCCAAAACAAGAGCTATAGTCTTTTTGATGATCTCAATATCATATTGTCTATTTAGAAGACGTTTGACTATTTTATTACATGATAAAATAACGTTATCGGAGTCTTTTACTTTCCTTAGTTTATATACGAGATCACCGTAAAAATTAGGATGGGAAATTCCATTGGATACATACTGTTGAAAAGAAATATTTCCAAATTTAGATAGAAGTTCTGAATAAGATCTGAAGAATTTGCCGAATGTTTTACTTAGCTTGTGATATCTGTAACCCTGAGTTTAGTTGTAATTTGTAAATTTCGTTTATGAAAGTCCAAAACATCGGTGCAGCCTCTGACAAATCGAACTAATTGAGATATATAGATACCATATGATGGGAGTCGAGGGACATCGCCATCTCAGTAAGGGAAATTTACATTAGGAAATCCAAAATCCTAACGTTTATCATAAATATTAGTATATATATTTAGTGGTTGATAATTTTGATGTTTTAATCTAAGAAAGGTGTAGATTTATCTCAAGTATTAGCTTTATTCAATGTGAGCTCTTGTGGATATATTTGTGATATAAATTGTTCGAATTCAGGGTTGTCGATAACCAAAATGTCATCCAGATATCTGCAAGTATTATTAAATTTGTCAATGAGGTCAAAACGTTTTGATTTTTGAATAGAAACCATAAAATCCCTCTCATAACAATAAAGAAATAAATCCGTTATCAGAGGCGCGCAGTTAGTACCCATAGGAATCCCAACTATTTGTTGATATATCTTGCCATCAAATTGCACAAAAATATTATTCATGAGAAAATCTAGTGCTTTACATAATTCCTTGCAAGTCTAGTATTTATATGAAGTATATTGTTTGTTGGTAAAGAATCCGGAGTTATTGGAAGTACATATGTACGTTTTAGATTCTCTGTGAAAACATCATTGTATAAGAGACAGCAACTTGCTTTTAATCAAATCATGAGGCAGAGATGTATAAAGTGTAGAAAAATCAAATGTAGAAATTTGAGTCGCTTTGAAATTTAGCGAAAGAATTTTGTCTATAACTTCATGAGAATTGTTAATCGACCAAAAGTAATTGATGTTACTATTATGAAATGCGACATCACAATATTTGATAATATGATCTTTTATAGCAGTTAGAGCAGACGCAATATGCTTCAATAGTACCGTATAAGAGCAGTGGCTAGAATTAGATATGAAACGTGATTTATATGGACTTTTATGTAGTTTTGGGGGCCAATATATGGTTGGTAGATAAGATTTATCAGTTTTAATTTTGAAGTCGGACATGGTCATGAATTGATCGTGCAAGGTGCTGTCTCTTGAGGTAGGGCTTTCAACATATGTATGAGTGGAGTTTAACTCGTTTTTAAGTACTTTAATATAATATAGTTTTCAAACAACTATTATGTTATTATCTGCTTTATCAGCAGGAACAAAGACATATTTAGCATGTAAGTCAGCTATCTTCTTTTTAATAGAATTGCCGTCAATGTATTAGGCTGTTGAAATAAATGCGGATTTTCCGTAAAGTTCTTAATACGGATATCGACAATTCTTAAAATCTCGTATTTCCAATCATTAAGAGCATGAACCTTTACCTGTTCTTTTTTACACCAACGTTTACAATATGTAGTTAAAGCATTTTCTATAACGTCACGGCATTTATTGAAAGCGGTAACCTATATGTAGGTCCTTTGCCAAAAAGTGTGCACAATTTCTTGTCCGAAATACAGTTTAGGTCACCAGTAATAACATGACCTGCCAGATTATAAACATATTTAGAATTTACACAAGAACACGACGAAGGATTAGAGTCTGAAACATCAGGGTTAGATGTAACTTTATTATAATTTAAATTAGATTTCTTATAGGCTTTTTGTACTGGTAACAAATAAGTGGAGGTTCTAAATTCTCAAAATATTGGGGGATTTAATATAAGATGCGACTCTATGATCACGGAAAATATTAGAAATGTTAAGTAGATCGAAGCCTTTATTTATAAATTTAATTTTGAGAAATTGCTGCTTGGGTTGAAGAGACGGAATCCTCTCATTGACGGTTTGCCTTCGTCATTGTCCGATGAAGAAAGACAAAAGTGTGTTTCATTTTTAACAAAGTATCAAGATGTATTTGTAGGGAAAAATGGTAAAATAGGGAAAATAGATCTTGTTAAGCATGCAATTGACACGGGAGATAATCCTCCACCTTTACATAAAGTTCCTATAAGGAAAAGGAAAATAATAGAAATAAAAGTCAATAAAATCCTTAATGACGGTGTCATTTCTCCTAGTTCAAATCCTTGTGCATCCCCGATTGTTTTGGTTATAAAACATGATGGTAGCACTCGATTTTGTGTGGATCATAGAAAACTTAAATTACTGACAAGGAAAGATGCTTATCCTTTCCCTAGAATATCTGACATTATGGATACTTTAAATGGTTCTCGATAATTCTCAGTAATAGATTGTGCTTCTGGGTATTGACAATAAGCTTTAGAAGAAAAAGATAAACACCAAACTGTATTTACTACGCACATGGGCTTGTATGAGTTCAGTATCATGGCCTTTTGACTCTGCAACGCCCCTGCTACATTTGAACGGTTTATGGATATGGTCCAGAAAGAAAGGGGGGGGGGGGGTTAAACTGGAAAGATGCCTTTGTTACTTAGACGATGTAATTGTTTTAGGGCATACTTTTGACAGAGATGAGGAAAACTTAGAAATGGTTCGTCAACAGTTTCGTCAAGCAAATTTAAAGCCAAAGAAAGGATGATTGATGTTCTAGACGTGCCAACCGACAGTCACGAAATCATGGCCCTGGATGAGGACATCATTCTCCAGTGACCAGTACGTGGCATGTGTTTGTTGCCATTTCAGAGATTTTCGTTTAATGCAGAGTCAGTGGGACCGTATACATCAGCCATTGTAAACGTTCTTCGCTGGGCAGTTGCAGATTCAGATATAAATAGAACTGTTGTACGTAGGCATCTCAGAGGAGCTCACTGGATCGGCCAGTGGGTCTGAGTTCGAAACCGTAAACGGTCTGCCGCATGGATTCATTGATCCTAAAGTAGCCCTTATGCCAATGGTGTCAATACCACTTGAAGCGATTTGGAGGAGAAGGAAGGCAGCGGAGGCCTGGCAGGGAAATATTAATATTGTGGATTCTGATCCCTTACGGGAAGCTCAGTGGATGAGGAGGTATCTGTAGATGGAATTAAAAAGAAATGTAATGGGAAATTGTCAATGGACGACGAACTCTCCGTACCTTTCTTAAATCCGGACATGGACGAAGACCTTGCATCAACATTGGAATTAGTGTGAAAAGTGACTGGGTGTAGTCTTGTCAATTTGTTTCTTTCTTTTTTTCATTTCAGGTAGTGACATTTTTCAGTAAAATTGTGTTAGGGTTACTTACATTCAGTACATTTTTATTGTTTTATGTCAATGATGTCATAGTTTATAAGACATCATATTTGCATATTTTTGTTTAAGGGAGGGAGAGTGTGACAGAAACACGTTATTCCATAGTATTCATTAATGAATTAAAGCTTAAATTTCACTGTGAAGCAAAAATGTGAGCCTGTATTTGGATAAAATTTACCTGAGTTACATTGCCGCAGGTAATACAAAGCACTCTTCTCTTAGAAGTACATAAGTCAGCATGACTTTAACTTTCGACCTTTAATCTAAATTAATTGAGGTAGGAAATAAGCTACGTCCGTCTGTCATTCAGTTTAGGTAATAAGGGGTAATCATAATAATTACACATATTTTCTTCATTGTTTTCTTTTTTCATTTTAATTGTTGTTTTTGTGTCATTACAATAATTTATCAACTTGTTATTTTTCTTGTCTCTTTTATCTGACAATTTTTTTTTTGTTTACATGGTTGTGAGCTAGAAATCCTCACAAACCTGAAGACAGGTGCTCGGAGACCGCCGAGTCCTGTTACACAAGAAAAAATTAAATATTGGTGTATTGTGTTTATTGTTGCATGTATGGATTTGATTTAGAAATGGTTCCTTGCATTTGTCGGTCTGTCAGGGTTTTCTTCATTTTTCAAAGCTAGTGCAGGTTAATTACCATGATTACATGTTTTGATTTTTATCGGTTAGAACATTCATGTGATCAATATTTTTTTTTTCACGCAGTCCAAATTGTCCCATTTCCAGTTTTGAGAAGTATACGCTGTGACTTGTATATTGTATATACCTGTGGCAGTGACTAAAGCCAACTGTGTCCGAAGAGGGTATTTTTGGATACGATAACATGGATGTAGGGAAGAATATCCTTTAACAGTTCATTCAATGAGGCGCAACCTTCCACCGTTTACACAAATCATTCAATTAGAGCAACGTGCATCATACAGTAAGATGAATGTCGTTACGAATCCAGGCACATAATGAGAAATAAATTCAAAGCACAAGCTTAAAACATTATTCTTCAAAATTAATCGAAAAGAGGAAACGTGAAATGTCAGAGGCTTTCGGTCAAAAGTTTAACATGAATCAGTACTTCGAATCCTTCACAAAATCCAACGAAATGATGTCGTCTCGACTGTTAGTCGGGAAAACATAGTAACCGTTTCTGCTCCTGAAAACGTTCACAAGTCAATAGATTATTTAGACATGTTGAGTAATAATGATAATGCTGTTCTTGATGACCCAACTATTTGTATTTCCGCTCCACAACATTACGTATTGACCCCTATGAATCTGAAGTCTGGATAATCCCCGCAAGTGGCTCTAACTCCAGTACAGAAAATATTTCCATGACCAAAACCAAAGTGCAATGATTTACAATATTCTTTGATGCAATGTAACCATTAACAATAGCACAACTACTGGGCATAATTAGAAAGAAATACCAGTACAACATATGTAGTTCTGATTTCCGTTTAAAATTTCCATGTTTTCTGTTATTCTCATCATAGTTGAATCTCACATTTTCAATAATGTCACTAGCGTCAAATATATTGACTTTTCGACTCTTTATACAACCAATCCTCATCAAACACTGAAGAACAAAACCACATCAATTATTCAAAACGCCTTCTTTTGGCAAAAAAGAAATTCGCATATATAAATATCTCATTTCAGGCAACAAGGACACATACTTTGTAAAAGAGCAGTGATTCCAGCAGCAAGTATACATACAAAGAGATCATCCAAATGTTAAAATTTCTTATAGAAAATATTTTTGTGATATTTGGTGGGAAAGTGTTCCAACACATTGTTAGCATTCCTATGGGTACTAATTGTGCGCCTCTTCTGGCCGACATATTTTTGCATTCTTACGAAGCAGAATTCATACAGCCTCTGCTTTCTAAAGGCAATAAACAATTAGCATCTCGGTTCAACTTTACATACAGATACATCGATGACGTTTTCTCGATTAACAACCCTGTATTTAAGGATCACCTCAACACCAGATATCCAAAAGAGAAAACAAAGGACATCTGACAAAGCTGTGTGACACAAATCACCAAGGACCTGCACACACACATACACACACACAAATGATAATAATAGAATATACACGGAACGACATTACAAAAATATTCGATTGTGCTGCCGTTACGATGTAAAGATAATGGATAAATCCAAACCATAAGTCTAAAAATCATGAAACCAGAGGACATACAAAATCAGTGAAAATGAAAAACAAATGGAAAATAACAAAATATGTCTACTTGAAGAGCATATGTGAACCCCTGTGATGGAGTGAGATCAGGTGCCCGGGGAGAGTGAGCATATCATGCTTGCTACCAACACCCGTCACATATACCTAGTAGAAAGAGTCAAATCGTGTAACTTTCATATGTATTTATATATGGAGAAGTCAACGTAGGTAACCTTCTAGTATAGAAGGTGTCAAACCTGTGTAAAATGATTGGAATCGGTCTCAGTCCAGAATATCATTTAAAAGTCTGGATCACGAGATATAGTATGGAGTAATAAGAGTCTCGTAACGACCATAGAACTTCCTCAGTGACGTTGCTAGTCTAGCACATATATAACCCTGGTTGAGCAGCTTAACTGAAAGTCGCCTAGCCCTCAGAACAAAGTCATTGTAATTTGAACATGCTCTGGAATAACGTATTAACTGAGATATGAATACGCCGTATGCGGGCGATGATGGAATGTTGCTACTTATGAAAGGAAAGTTTGTGATAGCCAAATTGAAATCGTCACGTTTGTCATAGAGTGGGGTGTTCAATTGACCATTAATATCGAAAGACAACATAATATCTAAATACGAAGTAGAATTACTACTTTTTGCGGTTTCTTTGACCTCCAGTTCACGTGGATAGATGATGGTAAGGTAATCCGCGAATGAAGGATTATTCATTGAAAGAAAGTCATCTATATATCTGTAAGTGAAATTGAAGCCAAGAGCCAATTGCTTTTTGAAAGCAAAGACTGAATGAATTCAGCTTCGTATGAGTAAAGGAATATGTCAGCCAGAATCGGAGCACAGTTAGTGCCCACTGGAATGCCGACAATTTGTTGAAAAACCTTTCCTCCAAACACCACAAAAATGTTATTGATAAGAAAGTTCAACATCTGAATGACAGCTGTTTCAGTGTATTTATTTTTGGAATCAGAATTTTCCCTAACAAAGTAAGTTTTATCATGGTCTATACAGTTGGGTACAGTCCTAACCTTACATAAAGTGCACTTCAAGTTAACTTTATATGACTGCTTTTCAAGTTTATTTGGCGACAACAGAGTAAACTTGGAATCAAGTTTAGTAGTAAACTTGATCCCAATTTTAGTACTAAACTCGATTCCAAGTTTACTCCAAGTGCACTTCAAGTTTAGTTTACTTTCTATATACATGTGCATTTACTATATTTTTCTATTAAATATATATATATATATAAAAGCACTAAAAAGGAAATTGTAACAACATTCACTATTCATAAGTATCGAATCAACCTCAATGAAGGTTAATGCAAATCGCTCGAGAAAAATGGGTCAATATAAAAGCACAGGTAAGCGAAAACGATAATAAAACAATTAAACAATTTCCAAATTTTCGAAGCAATCTGCTTCCTCTTCAGGACACACACATACAAACACTTACATAAATATAAAGGCACGAAAACAAGGATAGAAAATATATACAAAGCACTAGTCTAATAAAAACTAGTTTCTTTAATTGGCTACATAATGAGCGTTTCACTATGTGCTATCTAATAGGAAATGAGCCAAACACAAGCTAACAGCTTGCTTACAGGTCAAGTGGAGCCCCCTAAAATGTATTTGCATTGACCTACTGGAGGTAATTAGACTAGGTGATAAGAATTTATAGATAGAAGGACAAAGAAAATAAATAACAAAAATAAATGGGAGTGAAAAACAAATAAGTTATAAAATAAGTACCAATAAAAATAAAAAAAAAAAAAAATACTGTCAAGACAAGTGGTAATATTGGATGACGAGTTACATGACTCGTATATATATATATATATATATATATATATATATATATATAATATGCAATTGTACATAATAAGACACTTATTTCTATCGTGTTATACGAAACTGGATTATTGTAATAAACAATTGCAACGTAAAAAGTAAACTTGGTGTCATGTGATAGTAAACTTGAAGACGGAATTACTTTAAAGTAAACTTAATATCAAGTGCACTTGACTAAACTTTATGACTGGTATTCAGGACGAAAAACTAAAGTGCACTTGTCAAGTGCACTTGAATGTAAGGTTAGGACTGCACCCAACTGTAACTATATATTTGAATTTGCGGCTTCCGTTTTTACTAGTAAATGCATTTTGAATAATTTCCGCTAATCTGCCTTTTAATTTCTGATTAGGGATCGTTGTGTAAAGAGTCGAAAAGTCAAAAGATTTGATGGAGTGAATTTTAGTAAAACTTTTTGATTTTAGATGTTCTAACAACTCTTCTGAATTTTTAAGGATCCACATTTGATTAATTCCACTTCTGGAATATACTGTTTCGCAATATCTATGAAGGCCAGATTTAATTTCTGATAATAGTTTTGTGAGTAGCATCGATACGGATTTTGTGGAACTCTTCGAGGAACCAGCGATAAAGCGTTGTTTGTAAGGATTTTTGTGCATTTTTATGGAATGCAGTTCAAATATGGAAGTTCTAAATTTAATGTATTTGTGTCAATACCAAACGTATTGAGAACAGATTTATGATTCTCAAGTACTTCCGAAACCGAAAGGTTCGTAAGAGTATAAGTAGGATTTCCTGGAGCTGAATTTAAACCTAATTCTTTCACTAGGCTGTCAAAGTAATATTTCTTACAAGTAAATGTATAATTATTAGACGCTTTATCTGCTGGTGTAATGATATAGTGTTCTTGGAGGTAGGTAAGTTCTCTGACAACATCAGGATCTTTAAAAATAGATTCGAATCATCTGGTGTTTACAGAACCTTGTAATTTTTTTTATTTTTGATCTCAGCAGTACTGCAATAGATTTTATCCATTCCGAAAGAGTATTGACCTGTACCTCCTCTCTTTTTGCCCATCGTGTGGCATATTCCTCGCAGCAGTTCATAATATTCTCAAATTCTGGCTCCATGTGAATGATCTGGTTTCTCTGTACTTTGGACATGGTGACTTCTGCCACATATCTGAGCCAGTAACTCCTCTTTTTTCTATAAGTAAAAGTTCTCTTAATTTGGTATTTTTAACAATATCAAGATCACCAGTAATGACATGGCCACAAGGAAAATATACAAAATTAGATGAGGAACATGCACACGGTTGAGGATGGCATGCAGAGTTGCTAAGATCAAGACACTGTAGAAACCCTTTGTAATTATAAATTTTGGATGCAACTGATGGCGTGTAGCTAGGACGGTCAATTAAAGTAACAAACGTCACTCAATTGGTGTGGTTAACCGTTTTAAGGGCGCCCACCTTCCCACTCACCGCAAAAACAGCACGATCAAAGGACACACATTCAAAAATTTATAATAATTCTCTATATAGAGGACAAGGATCAACAGGTTTCTCAAGAAGAGAGGTCATAAAAATTTATCACACACGAAAAAAGTATAGAATAATATGTTGCTATTTAAAATTCCTCTGGATACATATTGTCGAGTAAGAAGTTTAAAAGTAATCTGAGAATTTTGTTCGTAAAAAATCCCTCACCTTGAAATCTTCTTGTTGAAGATTGATTCTGATATCATGTCGCACGACTTTTTTGTTTGTCATATCTTGCAAAATTAGTTGACGTGTGGACAGCTTCTGGTGTTGCGCTTGAGTTGGTTGTAATTTCATTTGTTGTTTGACTCCTTCTGATTACCGTACGCGGTGATTGCTACATCGAGAGGCTATTCTGATATGAATTCTACTCTTTACTCACACCTTTGTCGACAAGAATGTCTCTCAATTTATTCTCTTATCTCTTCATATATAATTGCAAAGTTGCATAATTTTGCAAATTCGCATACACAGCAAAAAATTCTACTGATTTTGCCATGATTTTTATGATGACAGTTAGCCTTATCATGTTCTATGTTAATATTCGGTGTGAAACAATCACAAATTTACGTCAGCACTGGCTCTTTTAACATATATATCGTCTGCGTTCTCCAATAAAATGACTAAAACACAAGCTCTACCTCTTATTTCATGCAACATACCAGTGCACCGATTTGTTAGACAATCCATAGCCAGCATCTAAACTATTTGTATATCTGCATTTACCATTATCTACCATTGTTCCTACTACATTCATTCCGAAGTTTGCGAGCCTTGTGAAATTAAATTTACGGCCTGCTAAGTGTGTCTGTCCTTATTTGGGGAGAGGGATTTGTTTGTTGGGTTTTTTTTTCTTTCATTTTAACTCCATGTTCAAAGTGCATTTCTGGTATGATAAATATAGAATATATATACCATTTAATTTTGTGCACCATATGCGCATTTCGACAAGTTATGTCTCTTCAGTGATGCTCGTGGCCGAATGATTGGAATTCTCAAAATATATTGAAAATATGAAGAGCAGTGTTGAAGCCAAACTGACCGAAAAGTGATCCAAATAATCTATCTAAGGACAGAGCTATGCATGAGGGAGATACTCCTTAGTTTTAGAGTGATTTACTTAATTTGATGACTGAAAATTTGAAGTATATATATTTAATGTCAGTACAAAAGCACTGAAAACTAGACTTATGATGCCCTCGGGAACTATCAGTCCACCAGCAGTGACACCGGCCTAGTGGTTATAATAAATATAGAATATATATACCATTTAATTTTGTGCACCATATGCGCATTTCGACAAGTTATGTCTCTTCAGTGATGCTCGTGGCCGAATGATTGGAATTCTCAAAATATATTGAAAATATGAAGAGCAGTGTTGAAGCCAAACTGACCGAAAAGTGATCCAAATAATCTATCTAAGGACAGAGCTATGCATGAGGGAGATACTCCTTAGTTTTAGAGTGATTTACTTAATTTGATGACTGAAAATTTGAAGTATATATATTTAATGTCAGTACAAAAGCACTGACAACTAGACTTATCATGCCCTCGGGGACTATCAGTCTACCAGCAGTGACACCGGCCTAGTGGTTATAATAAATATAGAATATATATACCATTTAATTTTGTGCACCATATACGCATTTCGACAAGTTATGTCTCTTCAGTGATGCTCGTGGCCGAATGATTGGAATTCTCAAAATATATTGAAAATATGAAGAGCAGTGTTGAAGCCAAACTGACCGAAAAGTGATCCAAATAATCTATCTAAGGACAGAGCTATGCATGAGGGAGATACTCCTTAGTTTTAGAGTGATTTACTTAATTTGATGACTGAAAATTTGAAGTATATATATTTAATGTCAGTATAAAAGCACTGAAAACTAGACTTATGATGCCCTCGGGGACTATCAGTCCACCAGCAGTGACACCGGCCTAGTGGTTATAATAAATATAGAATATATATACCATTTAATTTTGTGCACCATATGCGCATTTCGACAAGTTATGTCTCTTCAGTGATGCTTGTGGCCGAATGATTGGAATTCTCAAAATATATTGAAAATATGAAGAGCAGTGTTGAAGCCAAACTGACCGAAAAGTGATCCAAATAATCTATCTAAGGACAGAGCTATGCATGAGGGAGGTACTCCTTGGTTTTAAAGTGATTTACTTAATTTGATGACTGAAAATGAGTCACATGAGGTTACTAAAATATAGAGAACATTTATCTTGTTTTTACAGGTATAATCCTAATCGAGGCAACATATATATTAATGACGAAGCGCAGAAAAAATATATTAATTATATAAAAATCTGGCCAAAGAAAGACAACTTTACCTTATCTGAATATGAAGCAATAACACTAGCCCTACATGAAATATATGTTGCTTTCCTAGATTACATAGATAGGGAATTGTCCTTCCCGGCACACAAGCAATGGTACAGCATTTTTGGTATAGACTAACAATTTTATGTTCTGGCTAGAACCAGAAAATTTTGTAAACCAGTTTGCGCATTATCTTCTTGTCAATATCGATAACCTATTTAAACAGTGAAGGGCACAATTAATATTATTATTTGTTTTATTATTCACTATTCACGATGTTGTGCTATTGTACCATGGACTATGAGATATAGTTTACCCTTTAGTACTTCTTTCTTTTTTACTTGCAAGGTCAATGATCACAAGATTATATTCGTATTAAAACCAAGAATTTATGATTCTGATATGATGTACACACCCAGTGTTTAATCAATGGTCAGCCAATCACTTTCACAATTACAAATTTAAATGAAAGCTATTTAATGATTGCTAATGGAGCAGGCGTGGTTTAGTGGTTAAGTGCTTGGCTTGCGGCGCCGACGATCCGGGTTCGATTCCCGGGTTTCGCCACTATGTTTAAGAGGTTGGTAACCTCCTTCTTCCATGTCGCGATATAACTGAAAAATTGTTGAAAGCGACGTAAAATACTAATCAATCAACCAACCAACGATCGCCAATTGAGTGTAAAACATCAACTGTTTTGTTATGCTTTCATTAGTTTAGAATCAAGATCCAATCCACATGAACAACAGTGCAGATTATTGTGTTTAGAATATCATATATTTTGTGGTGTGTACCCGGATCATGCATGATGATTACAATGTATGAATACCTCACCATCAATATTCCAGAGGATTTATTCCAAGGTCAACTTATTATGACTGCTTGAGTGACAATACAAACAGAGAACACATATAGACTTTCTGAAACACACACTATGAATAAGCATAATAATATTTTCAAAGAAATTTTGATTCAGAACAGTAACATTACATACATATTATCATTTTATATAACAGAATTTCCACTTGTTTGTCACGTTAATGGCATTCTTTCAAACTGAATCACAGTGTTACTTTGAACATCACATTATCAAGTAAAAACGAAGAACAATGATATTGCATCTTTTGCTTTACAGCTTCAGGAGTAATAATTCTATTGTTCAATACATCTGGTCTGATGTTAATCTTTTCAGATTGAAAATTACACTAATTGAGTCATTATTTGTTTGCGCAATCGAATCCCTTGTAGTTGGTGACCATCTCGTGCCACTGCATCATCATTACCTGTTTCTGTTTCATTTAAACTACGGAAGTCAACGAGATCTTTTTCTTATACATAGAGTTTCAATACAAAGACATATTTTACCTGCAACCATTACTAATTGCATCAAAATCGGCTTGTGCTGTAGGCCATTTCATTCCTTCCGGCAAAACACTGTTTTTTTCACATGATCATGCGACATCACTTACTTTCGTATTTTACACTTGTCTTGACATCTATATCTACAGTATGACCCCGAGATCATCGCTAAGACGATAGGTCTTGTATTGGGTCCCTCTACAACCCAATACAATCTTTTTACTTGAGGATTGCACGCTGACTAACAGGAGGGTGGGAACTCTATGACGGACTTGTCCAATCCTTTTCAGAGGAGACAAGGTCCTGATCCTCGTCCCCTCTGACTGTTAGTCGGGACTCCTATTGATCAAGGAAATGAGCTTGCTTACAGACTGGCAGATCACGGTTTATATTGATGTCGCCCAACATATTTTTCAGTGGCATACTATTTTATTAATGTTTCACGCGTAAAAAAATTTATGACCTGTCGTCTTGAGAATCGTACTGATCCTTGTTCTCTAAATGGAGGATTATTTATAAGCTTTTAAATGTGTGTCCTTGATTGTACTACTTTCGCGGTGACTGAGAAGGTGTAAACCGGATAACCATACCAGAGTGTGAGTGGCGTTTGTTACTTCAATCGACGTCCTAAGTCTGTATCGTAACCGCAGCACAATCGAATATTTTGTTCGTTCAGAGTATATTGTCTTGCAATGGTACTAATGGCAATCAACTTAACCAGTGGTAATTTAGTAGTGGTGTCATTGGAAATACTCTAAACGCACCTGATGTAAAAGATTCCAAATGTGTGCCGTTACTTTCAGATGAAGACCCTCTAGTATGGGGTATAAGAGAAAGAGAACAAAAGGTTCAATGGACTCTTTGAATTGTATACTTTGGTCCAAACATCTTTTTGACAATTAACAATTTGGATCCGCTGATAGAGACAGACCCAGGTGTCTACTCTAAATGTGAAGATGTCTTCTTGAATATGATAAATCAATGCAAGTCATTTTAAAAATAAAGGTCAAATACAAATTCTGACAGGACATTTGTCAGGACAAGGAGTTCAAGTAATATATTGATATCACTATCAACTAAGCAGGCGCGCTCTAAATCTGCCAGTGCTATACATGACCCTAACTCAACATGTTAATAACAACCTAATGAGATAGGTTTTGTGTCAATGTAAATTTACTGTGAAATAAAGTATCACTTACATGTAAATTAAGCAAGAATGACCTTAACTTAATTAGATACATGTACCTTGTTGCAACACCTAACAAGGAATGTTTGTGAATATCAGTTTACTGTTAGAAATGACAAAGACATATACAATATGTTATGCGTCTCTGGAGAGAGTAAGAAATTCGCATGCGTTAACTCATTAGTCGCAAAAAGAAAAACCTGAAGAGAGAAGAAAACTAAGTCCTGGTTCCGCCACTGAATTATATGTATAGTGAGCTTGGAATGTTTAAATGTCCAGCGTGTTCGATTCCGTTGTACATTTGGTATAGCTCTTTTCAAAAGATTAATTAGCATCTACAGCATCCGGTACGTATCATGCGGCGTCGACAAGATAAAAAAATGGCTGTATATATGGTTGCGAGAATCGCCGCTAGACGGCTTATTGTCTTTGAAGGGAGAAGTTTCAGTATGTCAAACACACCAGAATCTAATCCTAGATATTGTGCAGTGTGCCGAAATTATGGAGGCATGTTAATTAATGGAAAGAAATTATCAATGCACCGGTTTCCATCATCACTGAAGGATGCAAAAGTGAAGAAAATATGGATAAAACGATGTGCATTAGCAAGGAAAGACTTTAAATTCAGTAATTACGACAGTACGAGGATATGCGGAGAACATTTCATAGGTGGAAAAGGACCGTCAAAGCAACATAATCTTCCCTCTATTTTCCTTTCGCGGACATATCAAATAACAGTGAGTTGCACGGAAATAATTAATATTCATTAAATTTTCATTACATAAATATCAGAATATATATAAAATTTAGAATCTAATGCAAGTTTTAAAAATGTCTATTTTAATTGATCAGATATTAACGTAAAATTGTGCATATATATATATATATATTTTTTTTTTTTTTTTTTTTTTTTTTACTTATTTATACAGAGATTTGAAAAATGTATTATATAGACTTAGAAATATTTTTTGTTTAATTATTTCAGTACTATGATCCATCAACTGGCTGCACGGATAGAGATCCAATAGAAGATTTAACAATCAGTGAGGGTGGAAATGAACCACATAGTGATGCAAATAAACCAGGATCTACCAGTTCAATTGATGAACACTGCATTTCAAATGAAGAGACCGTATTGTCATTTTCTGATACAATATCAAATCTTGACATTTCATTATCAATGCATGACTATATAAATACAAACATGCAGGTGGAATATTGTAAAATTCGCCATCAATCTCAACAAACACCAAAACTAGGTATTGAGGCAGCAATGCAAACACATAAAATCAGCTGTCATTCAGTGTTTACTCAAACATCCAGCAATATACAAATTGACCTTGCTCTTCAAATTGACAGACCAAACATCATGTATGAAGATTTAAAGGGTAACAATCAGAAACTTATGTTTTATACCGGCATTCCAAGCTCTCAGATATTTGATGCCATATTTGACGAGATTAAAGAGGATGCTCCAGCCCAAACAGGTAGAAAATCAAGTGATACAGGTCGCCCACGCTCACTTCGTCTTATTGATGAATTTTTACTTGTTTTAATCAGATTACGACTTGGTCTTCTTTTGGACGATTTAGCAGATAGATTCAAAATTGGAACATCTACATGTAGCCAGATTTTTAATAGATGGCTAGACTACCTTGATATTCAGTTATCATTTCTTGTCAAGTGGATAAGTAGGGACTGTGTTAATGCCACCATGCCTAATTCATTCAAATCAAAATATCCAAAAATGCAGAGTTGTGATTGACTGTACCGAGATTCGTACAGAGACACCTAGTTCACTTCAACTTAGGTCTGTACTTTACAGTGATTATAAGTCACATATGACATATAAATCTTTAATAGGTATAAGTCCCGCAGGAGTTGTCACATTTGTGTCAGACTTATACGGAGGAAGTATATGTGACAAACAAATAACTGAAAGAAGTGGACTGATTGATCTATGTGAAATCGGTGATGCCATAATGGCAGATAAAGGCTTTCATATAGGTGACCTGACAACACCAAAAGGGATTGAGCTTACCATTCCACCATTCAAGAAAAAGGGAAGACAATTTTCTAAACGTGAAGTTAAAAAAACTCAAGAAATTGCTAATCTAAGAATTCATGTTGAGAGGCAAATGGAAAGAATTAAAAATTTCAGAATTTTACAAGGAATAATGCCAATTACAATGTCTTCACAAGTTTCTAAAGTGTGGAAGTTATGTGTGAGATTAACGAATTTACAGTCACAGCTTGTGTCAAAATAATCACACATGTACAAATGTAAAATGATTCACTGGACAATAAATAAATGTATATTATCTGTCTATATCTTTTATCATTTATCTTCACAGCATGTGGCCTTCTGATACAAAGAAGGATTAGTACCACTAACCATGTTGAATTAAGATTGTCATGCTGGGGAGAAGAGAAAAACAATAGGGGTCCAATAACTGCCAGATGTGGCTCTAAGGCAGAACTTAAACACATTGCACTTAGGCAAATAAATTACATCACAATTGTTCTTCAATCACCTATGAAGTATGTAATTGATATGATGTTCATACAAGGGTATGATTTCATAAAAGTTAGATTTTGTTCCATATGCTCAGTTCACACGTGCATGAATAATGAATTAGAGAATTATTCTTAATTTAAACAATTAGATTTAATATACATCGTATATTGTAATACAAATATTATGAACTATGAAAAGAGAGTAACACATATCACAATCAATATAATCTCATTAAATTTTACATGTAAATTGTAATAAATATAGGACATATATACCCTTGAAATGATTTATTGAAGACTTATTATTTACAGGAGTTGTAACCCACGTTTCACTCTGCTAGACATGAGTTCAGGGATAAAAGCATCAATATAAAATTTGTTAAGTTTTTGCAACATTTGGGACCAGAAAATGTCATTGAAATAAATTCTCTCTATTGATACACCTTTCAAAGTCCACACCACAAAATCACACCATTTTCTGCATGAAAGTGCTAATTGTCCCTGGATTTGAAAATAATAGTCATGGCTCATTTTTAGCCTTGGTTTGTCATTTTCATCCAAGGAACAGTAGAATTGTGGGTCATGACAACACTCTTCAACTGCACAATTACGCCATTTAAATGAGGCCGGACATTTTATCTCTAGAAGTCCATCATCTTTTATTAAGCCATCAGGACTAGTGCCTAAATGTGGAAATTTGGGATTTATCAGTAATCCATAGTCTATCACTTTTCGCCCAGTCATCAGGATGTATTTTCTTTTTGCAGCAGCTTCATGTTTGATTCCCCACTCTGTAAATGCTGACTGAAAATGGCTATAACCTAACACTCTTTTCAAAGTATTGTTAGGTTTTGTATTTTCTTTAAGCTTACACACGGCCCCGAAGTTGGATGGTGTAATTCTTTGTTTTTTAGAATCATGCCAAAGTAAATTACTAGCCTGTCCCTTTGTAAGAACTGCTATCTTGTCACAATCTTCTTGTGAGATTTTCATTGCTGTAAATCTGGTGTTAAAATCTTCTCTACAAGAATGTGACTTTAGATCTACATTGTTAGAATACTGATAAATAATAGAGTGAAGTTCTGGTATAGTATCTTCACTCTGAAGCACAGATTTTTCAAAAAAAGTCAGCCATCCAATTTGTTGCTCACAACTTCTTAAATTCTCCGCCAATCTCTCTATATTGACTGTGCATGTGAAGCCTTCCTTTATGCATGACCCTTTCTTCTCATCTGGGCTTCTAAACAGTTCACTTTTCCCTTTCGAATTTTCACTTTCGGCACAAAATTCATATTTTCGGAATTTTATGTCCTGTGCTTTCTTGGGACTAATTTTCCTTTTGCGCGGTACATGCCACTTTTGTTTTTCTGATGTACAAGATAGTTTTCCCTCTTTCTTTCTGTTTGATATATCAGCCATTGCATACATTACTGCAGCAACATGATTGCAAGATTCACCCATCCTATAATATAAGCCAAAAAAAAAAAATAGCTGTATACTTTTACTTGATTTCATTTAATCTTTGTCCTGAATATCATTTTTACACAATCATAAGACTCAATTCAATAAAAAGATGAAATAGAAGAGAAATTTCACAAATTAAAATAATGAATATCTATATGTACATGATAGAAAAGTTCATAAATGTGATACATAAAGTTTAAGAGATGATTATCAAGGCATTAAAAGAAATCACAATGCCCCAAAAAAGAAAATCTTTAGAGCAAATCAAATAAAAATGATAATAATGTTATATTATCTTACCCTGCAGTACAATCACAGTTAGCTGAGTGAACATTCCCTGTCTCTTTGGATATTATCACCCATGTGTCATGGTCAGGGTTCAGTTTTTGGTTGGCGGTTGGAATTGATGGAATGACTTTTGCCTTCACTACACAATGACTACATTTCTCATTCACAGCATTATATTCTATATCATATACATGACCATCATCATAGTACACTTTCGATCTCAGCTGGCGTTTGGTGTTCATCTTCAGGACAAAATAATTGTAAATATCCTTGTCACAAAAATCCGGTATGTTGTTGACATCTCTTGACCAATTTGTTAATTTTGATATGTCTGGTATCACTTCTCCTAGTGGTGTTACATTCTTGTCCTGCGATCTTTTCAAGGCCTCATCTGTATCTTTTTGTTGCAGTGTATCCTTGTTCTCAGATTGTATCAACCGTACGCCTTTTGCTCGTTTAATTAGCTGATCTTTCTTGCCCGTCACAGATTGACCATGTCTTCTTAAATAATCTTTCAATTTTTGAACATTTAAACTTTCTATAACTTCGTCTGATAGGTACAAACTGTAATCCTTGTTATCGCTTGCCATTCTGCTTATACTATAACCACAATGAAACTGACAATGTAAACAAAACGATACGTCCCGGAAGTAGTAAATGAACAAAGCGCCGTTTAGCGGCAGGACCGATAACTATGTTTATGAAAAGAGCTATAATATGGGTTTACATGCATATATCCTGGTTCGGCTACTAACTACTGCTTTTAACATGTTTCACCTGTGTGCAAGTGTATGTGTGGGCACTAATCACTGTCCTTGTACAAACTTGTTTGTCCGGTTTAACGTCTTTCTATCTAACTATTTCATTGGATGAAAGAGTTTTCTATATCTGGAATGACAGTTGAAGTTTCGAATACCCTTCCTGAAATCATTTTTGCACTAGATTTACATCGAACAAGACATTTATCCAGGAGAAATTAGTATTCACATACAATTTCAAGGCATTGCCCCAGTGGTAAATTTAAATCTTCACATGTATTTTTTATCGAATTAATTGATGCGCGATGATATTATATCCGTTTATTTTACATATATTTAATACTTAATAATTCTAAAGTTATAAATTATACGCCCCCGTGGGGTCCCCGGGGTGATAAGAATAGGACCTCCGTACCTCTTGCGTGTCGTATGAGGCGACTAAATGAGGCACCCGGGGAATTCTCGCATGAGATTCCCAAGCACCCTCTTGCTGGTCACGGTTATAGACCACATGAGGCATCCTGTTTGCCGTGGGATGCGACCCGTGTCGTTGGAGGACGGGATCCTGGTGACTGAGGATATATTCAAACTGTGGTTTGCTTGTGTCTAACACTTCACTTTGGCCTTTACTTCAACTAGACGGGAGGTCGGATGGACCCGATCCTGATCAATCGGCTTTGTCATGCCGTGCCCTCATGTATTGCTCCGTCCAATATTGTATATTAAATATAACACCTTTGTTGTATTGTATTCGTTTCATTTAATATATCTTCAAAATATGCGTTGTACCTGAGAAGGCGATGGCTTATGGGTCAATCGATTGTAAATGGAGGGTATTTGCGTGATAATAACTGTTATTAAATGTTTTTCTCGACTGGTTTACGAGTGAACTTTTTTGCAGTTATATGCATTTCTTTTCTTTATGGTCGAGTATACTCTCACAACATCTCCAGTGCATTGCTGTAGGAAAGCCACAGTGTATTGCCTGGTCCTTGTTGACACTCCCTGGAGGGTGGGTTGTTGTGAGAATGAATTCTATATCCTTTCCCATGGCTTCTCCAATACTAAACCACCAAACTTTGAACAAAAGAAAACGTCTTGCGGACACTGTTGAAAACACTCTTGAACAACCTGATGACGACTGGTCTCGATTTCTTGTTATTGCATCTGAAGATAGGGCTTTAGCTAAGGCTTCTCCCTTCTTGGTAGATAAAACCATCCAATCAGTTGCCGGTACGGTAAAAAATGTGACCAAACAGAGAAACGGCCAACTTTTAGTTGAATGTGCTAAAAAGCAGCAGTCAATTAATTTGTTAACATTAGACCACATTGGTGATATTCCTGTCAAAGTGTCTCCCCATTTCAATTTAAACACATGTCGTGGTATTTTGAGAGACAAAGACAAAAACCTTGCGTTATTAGCAGATGATGTCATTCTTGGCGAACTTAAAGGTCAAAAAGTTGTTGCTGTGCGTCGTTTCATTATTAAAAAAGACGGCAAAGAGATAAAAACTCATACTTTCCTCCTTACATTTTCTACATCATCTGTACCCCAAAAAATAAAATTGGGCTATGTCACAGCAAAAGTCGATTTATACTACCCTTCACCGCTGCGTTGTTTTTATTGCCAGAGATTTGGCCATAGTGTTAAAAATTGCCACAATAGGAAAACTTGCAACCAATGTGGTCATGTTGATACAGGAGTAGATGAATATGATGAGCACTTTGATGGTGACGATCCTTGTTCAGTTGATGCTAAATGCTTCAACTGTAAAGGCAATCATTGTGCTTCATCAAAAGACTGCCCTGTTTACAAAAAAGAACAGCAGATCATCAAAATAAAAGTTGAGCAGGGAGTATCCTATCCTGAAGCAAGGAAAATATATGAAAATCATCATTTGCCTGCTACAAATACTAACAGCTACGTGTCTAAAGCTTCACAGAAAACCGTTTCGATTGCTATTCAAACAGATATATCATGTTTGAAATCTGATATTCCCTCGTTGTCCGTTGTGTCTAAACCTAAAACATCCTCGTCTACTTCGTCTTCCCAAACTGTATCAAATTCGCAAAAAACATTAACAAATAAGTCGTCATCTCCTGTGAAATCAAAATCGAAAACAAGTTCTAAAACTAAACCGTCGTCTGTACCAGTGAACCCGCACGTGGTTGTTCGAAATAAATTTGATGTTTTAGAAGTAGAGATGGAAGATACATCTCCTTCTGATAGCATTTCGACAGAAATTTCTAATTCATTGAATGATGAAAAAAATACAAAAGAGTCTCGTTTGATTAACGTGAGGGGTCGCAGTAAATCCCCAAAGAAAAAAGGTCGCAAGCCTTCTCTTGCCCGACTATCAGATAAATGAATCGTCATGATTCAATTATACAGTGGAATTGTAGAGGTTTAAAAGTTAATTTTAATGAATTAAAACTTCTTGATCAAAATTTTTCTCCAGCAATATTATGTTTACAAGAGACCCATCTTAAAGACACAGATTCTTTTCAATTAAAATCTTTTTCGCAATATAATGTTTATAGTAATAAGGATAGAGCTGCAGGTGGCTCATCGATTTTCGTTAGAAATTCTATTTTGCATAGCAGTGTTGCTTTAAACACATCCTTACAAGCTGTAGCTGTTCGTGTAACATTACTAAAAACAATTACGTTTTGTTCAATATATTTTCCTCCGACTTTGAATATAGATCGTAGAGAATTGGACAACTTAGTTAAACCATTACCAAAACCCTTTATTATATTGGGTGATTTTAATGCTCATAATATCTTGTGGGGCAGTGATACTACTGACGCCAAAGGTAATATAATTGAAGATTTTATAGAACAAAATGGTTTATGTGTCTTTAATGATGGGTCTAGTACATATTTACATCCAGAACATGGTACTTATACTTCTATTGATCTTACTATAACTGATCCATCGCTTTTTACTGATTTTGTGTGGTCAGTTCATGACGATTTGTGTGGAAGTGATCACTTCCCACTTCTATTAAAAAATAACGTTGCATCTAGTAATTCATGTATTCCACATTGGAAATTAAATAAAGCTGACTGGAGTCAATTCCAATCTGACTGTCTTACAAATCTTAATAACGTAAATCATTTGAGTAACACTGATCCTATTCTTTCGTTTACAAATACACTTGTTCAGATTTCTGAAGAATATCCCCAAAACCTCTACTTTTCACATAAAGAAATATAATCCTTGGTTTGACGATGCTTGTAAAAGTGTCATCAAAGATCGCAAAAAGGCTGAAAAAATATACAAAAAGCATCCTATTCCTGGTAATTTAAATACACTTCGTCAGCGTAGAGCTGCTGCCAGGCGCACAATTTATCATAGCAAACGTCTATCATGGAGAAATTATGTCTCCAAAGTCAATACTCGCACGCCTACTAATAAAGTATGGAAGATGATAAATAAAATTAAAGGCAAAGGTTCTTCAAATACTGTTCAACATCTTGTACATAATTCTGATGTTTTAACATCTAAACACGATATTGCCAATTGTTTAGGCAAGACCTTTTCGAAAAATTCTTCTTCTGATAACTGTCTTCCTCAGTTTCGTCGTATTAAACAAAAATCCGAAAAAATAAAATTGAAATTTGAATCAAATAATTTAGAGGATTATAACGAGCCTTTTTCTATTGACGAACTACAGTCATCACTTCAGAACTCTAATAATACAGCTACTGGTCCAGATGAAGTGCATTATCAAATATTAAAACATCTTCTTTTGGAATCTTTACACATTCTACTAAATATATTTAATTACATATGGTTGAATGGTGAATTTCCACAATCGTGGAGAGAATCTATTGTTTTTCCCCATTCCTAAACCCGGAAAGGATCATACTGATCCTATTAATTATCGTCCGATATCTTTAACGAGTTGTATATGCAAGACTTTAGAACGTATGATTAATGTGTAGATACTATGCATATTCGTGAAAAGTATTATACTTGTCAAAATATTAATGATTTGTTTGATCGAATAAGCATCTCTAAAGTATTAGAGCTCTTGAAAGAAATAAACCTATACAGTAAAATTTGACTGTTTGATGATAACTTATATATGAACCTGTGTATCTGGAATGCATGTATTTCGTACAATTGTATGTATTTTAATTTGTTTAAATGAATGGGTTTTTAAGAAATGTAGTTTATCTGTCTATAACATATACAAAGAGAGCTAGTCTCTCCTATTTTGTTTTAGCTTTACGTTTTATATTTTTGAACATTGTAATAATAATATTAGTATATGTCACCATAAGGGTGAAATATTCCCGGTGTGACTTTAAGCACTTATCTATCTATCTATAAATTATACGAGAGTATGTTAGTGAGTGGTTTTTTTTTTTTTTTTTTTTTTTTTTTGTTTTTGGTTTTTTTTTTTTGTTTTTTTTTTTCTTTGTTTTTTGGTTTGGTTTTTTTTTTTTTGGTTATTTTATAGGCTGTATTGAAATAAACGGAACCAATTTACTGTAAATGTTGTATTTCTTACAATTATTAACGACCCTGTGCCACAAGGCTGCTGGATATGTACAATAGTGATTATTGAATGACAAATGCATTGGACCTTAAACAAACGTTCAGTAAAACATTTTTATGTAAAACTCTCACTGTGTCACTGAGTGAGCGATACTCAAAATAACAGCCTATTAATATGCAATAACTCAATACATTGTATACTATACATGACAAAGCACTACTGAAGACATTGCTTCATTACACATAAAAAATAGTCGATATTCATTATCCTTGACTAACCCCTCTCAAAAATCACGGCCTGTCATCAAGAAATACAGGGGAGAGCCTGACATTATTAATTCATATGAAGGCGCACCCCTTTCCTGTGAGACTAGTCGATCATAGCTCTCAGTGTCAGGCTAAATTTGCATCACCTGTCATACAAGCAATGCAATAGCAGCTGACGTCTACACATCTGACGGGAGTACACGGTGGGGTCCCCATGACTAGTAACATATCAGAGTACGACATTAGCAGAATAACTCCACCCGTAAAACATGATGGTGGCAGAAATTAACAACAAGGTTGATAAAAGATTAGCACCACTCCTCCAATTGATTGATATTCTAGCAAAAGAAATACAGATCTCCAACAAAGGATAGATGACTTAGAGATATATATTAAAAGACGTTTTGTCCGAATCGTCGGGGTCTCTTAAGATGTATACTTTTAACACTGATGAAGTGTTAGTCGACATAATGCAAAACTTAAATGCCCCCTTCAGCAATTTGACATAGAGTTTGCCCGAAATCAAACGAAAGCCAAGGTCAATTATTGCTAGAATCCAAACTTACTGTCTACGTCACCAAATGCTGGAGGAGAGCAATAACCTGTATAAAACAGAGAACGTGACTGGTGTAATGATAAGTGCCAACCAAGACTAACTAAAACACGCAGTAAACCCGTGTATAACGCTTGACAATTAGGAACGGCAAGGCTCCAAATGTTGAGAAATCGGAGTCGACGTCCACTTAACCAACCCTCCGAGTGTCCACAGATAATACCACAACAAGGAAAGGAAGTAAAATCGATTTGCCGAACGTCTATGAATGCAATTTATGTTGTAGATGATTTCTTACTGTCTACAATTTTTACATTAAACAATTCAAATGTAGAGGTGTGAAGATTTTGTGGCGTATTCACTGGCCCCAAAGCTCTTTGCACCTATTCGAAATAAAACAACCTATGAAGCAATCACGCATTGATGCATATCTAGAAATTGCGATCTGAAAAATTTTGAAGAAAAGACTGAAAAGTCTTGTCTTTGTTTTCTTATCATTTTGGTAATTCTTTATATATATATTTTTTTAAACATTAAGTAATGTGTTAAACTATCAAGCGGAACTAAACTAAGAACTGCCGATATACTAAACAAAATAGAAACAGGCTACCATGATCCCCTAGAATACCAGAGATGAGATCAGGGGCCTGGGAGGTGTAATCATCCCCTGCAGACAGATCACGCCCACCATGATGTTATAAAATTATTTAAGCTTGTATCATATAAGGTGTGAACTGTATTATCCTAGTTACAATCAGTAATAATTTATAAGTGTAAATGTGAAATTTGTCAACATGTAATGATAGCACATTTTCTTTTGAAGAGAAAGGTCCGGGTTCAAATTCTGAGGAAGATGACAAGATTATGGCTTAATATTGTCCTAAATACATATGTAGTAATATACATTCATTTATTTTTAAACGTTATTGGCATTAAATAGATAGAACATCGCAAAAAACAGCTAAATTCATCAGTCTGGATCCATCAAAAACGATTAGAAATTACAAGAAATAATGTGATATGCCCAAGGGCATAAGGTAAGAAATCTATGTGGTTAATGCGTGAATACGTAATGTTACCATAAGTTTACCACAATTCACTATCTGTTCACTGAATGCTTTCCTTAGTGTTGCAGTCAGATAAATTTGATAAATGTACCAATTGAATGCTCATAAACAGTATCATTTAATACTTCATGTCAAAACGAATAAAAACACATCGCATTAGCTAATAAGGTGTCCATATCACATATTTGCCTTAGATACACCCTGATCATGGAATCCGATAACTATCTGCCCCACGTGTAAAAAAGATAACTGTAAAGAAACCGATAGGGCAATCGATGAGAAAAAGGGTAAGGATGATCAAACTTTCAGAAATGATGCATGTGTAACGGAGGAATCTATTTCAGGTGCTGTGTCTGGTGCATACTATCCGGTTGAATGAGCATGTTTAGTATATTCTTATAGCAATGTTAAGAAGGTTTATTTCTTCAGTAGGAGACATAGGATGTTCATACTTACCAAATAATGCATCTTTTTGTGTTAAAGAGGAATCTAGATCAGATACTGTGTTTGACCTATATTTTGGGCTCGAAAGAACATGTCTGTCCGTCAATCCATTTAACCTTCTCCGGGTAAAATGTTTTGTATTCCTACTTGGATGAAACATGTAAAAATAACCTTATGGTAAAACAGGCCAATGCCCCTGCGGCAGCACAGTCCATAAGTTATTTATTTATTTATATATTTATTTATTTATTTTCGGCATGAAAGTCATTGCCAAAATCAAAAGGACATCGATCTTGGTGTCATTTGAAAGGGCTTCATTGGTTTAGTACGCATGTGAAATATGAAGTCTCTATCCCGCATAGTTCAAAAGTTATGGCCAAGGAGAAAGTCGACAACAGACAAACAAACAGACAGTCAGACACGACAAAACAATTTGCCCCCAATCAATTGATCCGGGGGCATAAAAAGCTCATGAGGTGTGCTTCGTAATCTCTGATTACACGATGCGTGCTTCGTAATCTCTGATTACACTATGCTTTTATTTGTTAATTTGTACACAACCTTTAAACTTATCATTCTTTATTAAATCTTATGCACACGGTTAATGAGTTATAATATACCTTGCACAACACTCCTTTTCAAGTTCACATGTGATGTTCGTAGTGATTAAGAAGTAAGAGTACTGTGGCATCTGTGTTTGACAAACACACGTTGAACGCTTTGAACCATGATGTGTTTTCCATTTCACCCAAGCAGTGCGGAGGAAGATTGAAGATTATGGATTAAGATCTGCGTATATTGTAGTAAATTAATGACCCGGCCTTCCGTTTCTCCCCCACGGTCAGATAGATGGCGCTTTTGAAAAAATTTTGTTGTTTTATATAAGATTATCACCGTAACGAAATACGGGGTATGACGCTGTATATGGTTATTTTACATGTAAATCTCTGTATTGCATTTATACTTCCAATTTTGTTTTCACGTTGAAATCGATGGGCACCACCAAGAAACTACAGTCTCTTTGCAACTATCTTGATACATGTAGATGGATTTCACAATGTTTCAACATATATGCATATATACTGGTAAAACAAACAATATTAATGTTAATTATATATATAAAGGGAAGCAGATAACTTTAATATATACACACATACGATCCGGAAAGATAAATCCCCTGAAGGTGGACTGCCCCTCTGGTAAGGAGATATCTAAAATTAAATTATACGATTAGGGTTTTTTTTTCCTCATATACTGCTTTATCCGTTTCAGGTTGACACAAGCGACTGCAAAAGAGGGCGGCCACATCCTCATTGGCATTTTACATGTTTATTCCACTTCTTAAGGAAGAAGTCGACCTCGTGGACACACAAATAGCATTGGTAAACGAGGGCTGAATTAGGCGCCGACATAGGTTAGAGTACATGACCTTGATAAAAACATGATGTCCACCTCCATAGGCACTTCAATCATAGTAAACTGTCCATTTTACTGCGAATATTGTACGTGGGAGAGGTAGCAGATGGGTGTGAAGGTTTGCAAATTGTTTTTGGATCCGTCTTGATCACGCCGAGAAATCGCAACTCTTTTTATAATGATTCAATCCCTTCAAACATATTGTTGGTACAAATATGGTATGTTAGATATAACTCATTCAACCATGTGAACCCCAGAAAGGCAATTATAACCCCTTTAACTCATCTATGTCTGCTTTGGTTTGCCATCTTCCCATCCAGATTAGCTGAGACCGTCCAAAGTGACGTATTTCACATCGGAGAATACCAGAATGAGGCACTGCTTACGGACAGGTTCCGAATGCTACTGTTGGAATAAAATTTGAAAGACAAAAAATTGTGAGAAAACAATCTGACAATGAAAAAAGAAAACCTCAACGGAGTCAACTGAGTATTTGGTGTGATGAGTTTCCTAACGATTAAGTTGCTGTAACAATATACAGAGAGGATAATATCAATAGTGGAATTGACAGTGATCCCCATATGCCACTTTGCTTCAGAGCAAGATAAGTACAAAAACGAAGAAGTACCGAAGGGGAAAAGAATTCATCATTAAGGTTGTCTGATTTTCTTATAAAGTCGGAATATTTTAACATTTAACTTTTTAATCAGTATCTATTATGGTTATTTCAAATTTTCTATTTTTCGAGAGCCAACAATGTAATTAAACATGCAGACTTCTGGAACATATCAGGGAAAATGAACGTGGAACTATTCATAACAAGAAAACAGAACAAAATAGTCCATTTTCCTCTAAGCCAAGTGAAATTTGCCGGGTGCTTAGAAAACATTTCCCATCCGTTACTTCAATAACCAAAAGGAACAAGGAATCTTGGGGAAATAGTATAACTATATGTCACGGAGTACCATTTGTTGCAAACAATCTTGAGGAAAAGGTAAATAGGAGATATCAAACAAATCAGAAAAAATGAAAATGTTTGATCATCGAGCAAATGGACAGTCAATTGAAAATAGGACTACTAAATGATGATGTCATAGATGGAAACAGAGTTGTCGTAGAAATCATCTTTGATGACATTACTAGTATATACACGGTTATTATGCATAGCAGTTTATAGATATAGCAAGTCTTGGGCTCAGCAATACTTTTCAGCTTGATTAATCAAACATCCAAAATATCATTTTGTCTGTGAAGAAGATTAGCCTCTGTAAAGGGGTGAATGAAAACAAAGTGATAAATGTGTTGGATCAAAAGAATTAAAGAAAAATACACGTGGTCACAAATGGTAAAAATTCAAATGTCTGCATTGTAAAATCAGTAAAATGCAACCAGTTACTGTCCTTCATATTACGTAACTCTACGGTCTTTTGTAAGCGATGTATGAAAGTTTTTAATGAGCCTCAACACTGTGATGAAATTAATGCTGCTGACCTTAAAATGAAAATGAAAAATGTACGGAGACTGATTCAAATACTACTGTAGAAAAACATGAACATATAAAACCTAGTGTGACCTTAAATGAGAGTGATCATGAGGATTTTTCTGGCATTCTTGATATATTTCCATCATGTAACGAGGAAATGAAAAGATTTCTCTTGTCCCAAAATCAGGCACTCGATAGGCACCCAAAAGGAAAAAGTTGAAATAAAGATGTTATTAGAATTTGCCATACCATTTTGTGCAGATCTCCTAGGGCATATGTAGATCTTAATAATTATGGCTTTACGTGCTTCCCTCCACTAGATTCTTCCAATTTTATAAGAATTCCGTAAATTAGACTAAAATAAAGGTATGAATAAAGACGTGTTGGAATGGATGAAAGGTGAAGCTGAGAATCGGGAAAGTTCTGAAGAAGGTAGTGCGGGTGCCTTGATTATTGACGAGATGACAATTCAAGAAGTCATTCAATTTTCGAAAAAGGGAGTGAGGAATATCATTGATTGATTTTAAAGTTGTTGCCAATGAAACAAAACTTCATGGATAAAATCATCATTAAAAAGAGCAGGTAACTCTTGCCCCCATGTATAACAGTTTTTATTTCTAGGGAGTACTGGATTCAGGTTTCCTTTGGCTCATTTGGCGCATCTGAACTTTACCTATTGCTGTGGGATGCCATAAAATTCCTTGAAGTGTTCGGTTTCCATGTAATCTTCATCAGTACAGATGGTGCTCAAACAAACAGAGATCTGATGAACATGGTGATTCCAAATAACATAACGGACCAATCATATACATTTGTAAATATTATGAAACTAACAAATTCAATATCATTTGTCATGGATGTCTCGCATGTACTGTAGCAGATTAGGAATAATATCAGTAAAAGTGGCAACCAAGGACAAAGGACAAACGGAACTTGATATACAAACTGAAGCGACAATGCGTTTACATATGGGTTTTAACATCTAATTCTTTCCCTATTCTTCGGAAGCTAACAAATGATCATAAATGTCTTACCAGTGAATCCAAGATGCGAAAACACTTGGCTGAAGATGTCCTGTATGCTGAGATGCTGAATATGATAGTGACTTATCAAAACAGAATATCCTGTGAAGATACCAAACTGTTATCAGGGACAGTCGCCCACCTCCTACAGACATCTGCCCTCATCTTAGTATTCAGACTCCAGGCCCATCAGTGAACCGTCTGACGGGAGACTGAAAATTTTAAATAATGTGTTACAGTGGTTTACGGAGTGGGAAATGTCAAAATTTAAGTCATTAGTAATTGAAAATAAGGAGAGGTCCTTGATATCACAATAGACCAGACAGGATACATGTATATCTTCATGTATGAGAGAGAGAGAGAGAGAGAGAAAATCAAAGTTTTAAAACATGCCACATTTCAATTCTAAAACATTAGGCGAAAAGAAAACATCCAAACATTTATTGTTAAGTTTACCTTTGCATTATACATTATAAATCGGCAACTCTGCATATTTATAATATTCATTTTATGAAGTAAAAAACGAAGAATACCGAAGGGTAAACCCCATCTCACTGTCCATGGAATAAAAGCACAATATCGTGTATAATAGTGTTATATTCAGATAAATGCGAACCCCCAAACTTTCGAGGTGAGACCAGGTGCCAGCGAGAATTAAGCGTCCCTTGGCTGCATGCAACACCCGTCGCAAAAGTCCTGCAACAATGTTTCAAGTCGAGGAAGTAAATTATCGCGGTATGAAAAATTGTTTAACTAAAATTCCTGCGTCGGAAATGCACGTGAACAAATGTCTGTATATATACATGTTATGCCAAATCAAGTATAGTCAAAAAGATAAGATGGTTAGTTTGTATGGTCAAGTCCCAAAATATCGGTTAACATTCTTGAAAGAGAGATCTGAAATTGCACCAGATCCCTATATCGAAGTACAGTATCTATTTATTAATATATGCAGACTTTTAACCTCTAGTATTTATGATAAAAAACAACCAAATTATTTATCATTGGCATACCAAATCTATTCACCTGCCATAAATGTAAACATATTTATGATTTTGTTGGCCTTATACATGTATAAATCCAAAGAGTCTAGCTATTAAAATTACTTACAATGAATATAAAATCAATTTTAAAACTGGTAACTGACAGATAGAGTGAATGAAAAGTTTGACAGATTTACAAAATATGGTAACATAAAGAAATTCATAAGAAAATCATGGTTCTTATGTGAAATAATATACAAAATATAAATTGATTTTCATCATGTTAATGATTACTCCTGAGCTGGGGGTCAAAGAAACGTGACGATTTCAATTTCGCTATCACAAACTTTCCTTTCATAAGTAGCAACATTCCATCATCGCCCGCATACGGCGTATTCATATCTCAGTTAATACATTATTCCAGAGCATGTTCAAATTACAATGACTTTGTTCGGAGGGCTAGACAACTTTCAGTTAAGCTGCTCAACCAGGGTTATGTATGTGCTGGACTAGCAACGTCACTGAGGAATTTCTACGGTCGTTACGAGACTCTTGTTACTCCATATGATATCTCGTTATCCAGACTTTTAATTGATATTCTGGATTGAGACCGATTCCGATCATTTTACAGAGATTTAACACCTTCTGTACTAGAAGGTTACCTACTTTGACTTCTCCATATATAAATACATATGGAATTTACACGTTTTGACTCTTTTTTCTGCGTATATGTGACCGGTGTTGCTAGCAAGCAGGAGATGCTTACGCTCCCCGGGCACCTGATCTCATTCAATCACAGAGGTTCAAATATGCTCTTCAAGTAGACATATTTTGTTATTTTCCTCTTGTTTTTCATTTTCACTGATTTTGTATGTCCTCTGGTTTCATGATTTTTAGACTTATGGTTTGGATTTATCCATTATTTGACACTGTAACGATCGTTTCTATATTACTTTTAATGAGATTTGCACAGTGGACATGTAAAGAGGTTATCTTTTGTAAAATTATTCCAGAAGAAATCATAAATCAGTCCTGTACATTCCCTGTCGAACCATGACTGGAAACTATCACAACACATCCATCCCTCTCCATCTACATGTGGTTTTTCACATTTTGTGAAAATATCATCCGGATCATATATTGCTGGCTCGCTTAATGTACTTGACGTTCCTTTACCTTTGCCCTTGCCTGTTTAAATTTACGTTTACACCCTTTTTAATGCAGCTGACTTGCCTGTAGCAGGTAGCAGAACAACTCTGTTTGGAGCTTGGTACACTTGCACCTGTTTCTGATACTGAACCAGGAGGTATTGACTGAGTAGCGGATTCTGAGGTTGCTGGTAAGTCATACGGAAAGACAGGTCTCCGTTCAGTAAATTTCGGCATACTTTTACTTTTTGTTAATTGTTTCACTCAATTTGGTTATGATGACCTCTTTATTAAAAGCTTTAATCAAGTTCAGATCATAGCATTTTGCAAGACTCAGAAGGTTATCTTTATTGAATACTTTTCCTGACAAAATTTTCTGTTTACTAATTTTAATAAGAAATGTTAAACAACTTCTTGCTCAGATTCCTCTGCCATTATTGTACTCATATCAGCTCTCTTGATGGAATGTGCTGATCTCTGAAACACCTTTTCCCAATGCTTTTTGTTTTTCTGTGTTTAAAAATCAGAAATAGTCCTTGTGAAATTGACTCACACTTACTTTTCAGAATAGTTCACATATTCTCATTATCAATGATACTGTGCAGTACACAAGTGAAATCAGATCCTCAATGACTGACACCACAGTATTCAATGAATTGTCATCCGCTGCTTTTGATAAATCCATGCTTTGAACATTCGTCACTACACTGTGACAATGTGTCAGCATTCAGATGTTGTACTAGTTCTACATGCATACAAGTTTTAATCATACCGAGCTAAATTATTATAAGTTAATTCTAGCAATTGAATAGACTGGTAAAATTCATCACTGATATTAGTCAGTTCTGCTATGAGGTATTGTTTACGTAGTGTCTTATCCAAACTTTGAGGGTCAATTACCTCTTCTAAATCTTTTTCACTCGCACGCATTTGCTCTAGGAGCTTCATTATCTGTAAATGTTGTTTCAATTCAATTGTCTTTCTTCTGTGAACAGACATGATTAAACATGGATTCCTGGTTTGTTGGTTTAGTTTAGGTGTATCCCTGGAAGGAATTTTTCATCAGTTATTTCACCAATTGGGAGTGAAGGAGCACATTTCGTTTGTGCTGTTCTAGATTCTAGAAGACTTTTCAAATAAAATTGACACCATAATTTGATAATAAAAACTTCCTTCCTCAATATGTATCTTTGAAAAAAAAATGAAAAAATGATGATGATGCCACAAATAATTCATTATTCATATACATGTGAAAATCCTTGTAGAATTGTCCAAATCATTTCGCTCAACTTTAGCTTCTGGATTTGGGATAGCAGGATAAATATTTTGCTTATACACGGATCATGTTTATCAAACCACTCCCTATGATTAGTTTTGTACTTTAATATCTGTTTATACAAATTATCTGAATCTCTTTTACCAGGAGTCTCTCTGTTAGCATCTCTTGCATGTAAAAGACATTGTTTTCGAAAAATGTCTTTTTCATGAGGGCCTATATTCTCATCATCAAAGTCATGGTGTATTTCATCGATTATTTGTAAAATTCATTTTCCATATTAGAAAATTCCTCATCAGTTATATGCGTCTTAATTATGTACTAATTTTTCTCACTGGCTTCATCATCATTTGTCCTTTCATCTGCCTGCATTTCTAAAGTTGTTCCTAAACCGATAAATTCCTTACATCATTTTAAGTTTTCCTTCATGTTTCTGATAAATGCAGTCTTATAGAATGAATACACAATCCGTTGATGTTCTTTTATACACGGTTTCCTAAAATGAATCACTATCAAATCATCCAGATTCTCATCTCGACCTATTGCAACACCAAGTTGACCCGATTTACGTATTTTTGTGCAATCTACCATAACATTTTGCATTGTCAAATCTTGACTTTTTTGCACTGTCATTCCATAGCATAGCTGTATTGGAATCTGCCTCCTTTGGGCCAATATGCTTTTCGTCACAGGATCGTAAATGGTTAATGTGTTTGCTCACAGGGACAACGATAACATTTGCTTTCATTTCAATTTTTAAACACTTTTTGTTCTTCAATGACACTTCCTTGTAATCAGTTTACAAGTTCTCTTGTTAAATTTACAAGAAGCATACCAGTAGATCCTTCCTTAAGTCCTAAAATTGATGGTGCAGTAAATTTATTAAGGTAGTACTTGTCATCTGTACCCTCACTCTAAAACATGTAACTGTCCAGGGAAAGAGTTTTTTGTGTTGTTGACAATATCTGAATCCAGGTTTGTTATACATAACTACATAAAAGTCCATATAAATCACGTTTCATATCTAATTCTAGCCACTGCTCTACTACGGTACTATCGAAACATATTACGTCTGCTCTGACTGCTATAAAAGATCATATTATCAAATATTGTGATGTCGCATTTCATAATAGTAACATCAATTACTTTTGGTCGATTAAAAATTCTCATGAAGTTATAGACAAACTTCTTTCGCTAAATTTCAAAGCGACTCAAATTTCTACATTTGATTTTTCTACACTTTATACATCTCTGCCTCATGATTTGATTAAAAGCAAGTTGCTGTCTCTTATACAATGGTGTTTTCACAGAGAATCTAAAACGTACATATGTACTTCCAATAACTCTGGATTCTTTTCCAACAAACAATATACTTCATATAAATACTGGACTTGCAAGGAATTATGTAAAGCACTAGATTTTCTCATGAAAAATATTTTTGTGCAATTTGATGGCAAGATATATCAACAAATAGTTGGGATTCCTATGGGTACTAACTGCGCGCCTCTGATAGCAGATTTATTTCTTTATTGTTATGAGAGGGATTTTATGGTTTCTATTCAAAAATCAAAACGTTTTGACCTCATTGACAAATTTAATAATACTTGCAGATATCTGGATGACATTTTGGTTATCGACAACCCTGAATTCGAACAATTTATATCAGAAATATATCCACCAGAGCTCACATTGAATAAAGCTAATACTTGAGATAAATCTTCACCTTTCTTAGATTTAAACATCAAAATTATCAACAACCTAATATATACTAATATTTATGATAAACGTGAGGATTTTGGATTTCCTATTGGAAATTTCCCTTACTTGGATGGCGATGTCCCTCGAATCCCATCATATGGTATCTATATATCTCAATTAGTTCGATTTGTCAGAGGCTGCACCGATGTTTTGGACTTTCATAAACGAAATTTACAAATTACTACTAAACTTTTAACTCAGGGTTACAGATATCACAAGCTAAGAAAAACATGCGGCAAATTCTTCAGATCTTATTCAGAACTTCTGTCTAAATTTGGAAATATTTCTTTTCAACAGTATGTATCCAATGGAATTTCCCATCCTAAATTTTACGGTGATCTCGTATATAAACTAAGGAAAGTAAAAGGCTCCGATAACGTTATTTTATCATGTAATAAAATAGTCAAACGTCTCCTAAATAGACAATATGATATTGAGATCATCAAAAAGACTATAGGTCTTGTATTTGGCCCCTCTACAGCCTTATGCAGACTTTTATTTGAACGTTGCACGCTGACTAACAGGGCGGTGAGGACTATATGACGGGCCTTGTCCAAACCTCTTTCAGAGGAGACATGGTCCTGAACCTCGTCCCCTCTGACTGTTAGTCGGGACTCCTACAGATCTAGGGTCTTAGCTCGCTTTCAGACTGGCAGAGCACGGTTTATCATGTTGATGTCACATATATTTTTATACCATTATGTTTTTTACAATACCTTACGTGTTTATATTTTTATGACCTCTCAATATGCGATACCTGTTGACCCTTGTTCTTTACATGGAGGATTATTTATAAATTTTTAAATGTACGTCTTTTGATTGTTCTGCTGTTACGGTGAGTGGGACGGTGGGCCCGTAAACCGGTTAACCACACCATTTGTTTGGCTTTTGTCAAATTAAATGACCGTCCTAAGTCGGTATCGTAATTGCACTACAATCAAATATTTTTGTAATGTGTTAAATGTTCTATTATATTATTTATATTCATGTATTGTATAGCTCCATGGTGACTTCTGCCACATAACTGAGCCGGTAACTCCTCTTTTTTCTTCCAAACAGGTGCATAGGATGTATTTCTTTCATAATAGGCAGTTGTAACTCTTGCAATGCTGAAAGTGTATTGCCTGAAACTGCATCACCCCTCTCAAACTCATTAATTATCTATATCTTTGATCATCGTTTTGTCGATGTACATTTTCCAAAGAAAGGATATGAGGAAAAATTTCATCAAACAATATTTAACGAAATGTTTGCCATGGTCACTAAAGAGATCATTTATTACAGGTGGGAGCTCGAATACCTCTCTACTTGATATGACCTGTAGGCAAAAAAAAAAATACACATTAGATTTCCTCATTGCCCTGCACACAGATTCAAGTTTGTTCATTGTATATTCCGATAGTATGCAAACTTCATCAATCATTAGTATATTTGTTGGCATAATACGTTCCCTTGCAGGAATAAACCTTTGATAGGGAGGCCCAAACTCTTTCCTTAAAACACACGAGATAAACTTTGTAGATTCCTTTAAATAATTTATTTGTATCACAATATACCAGAATGTGTAAGTTACAAAGCATGTTTTATAGTCAACAAACTCTGAAAATTTCACGGGTTTATCTCGAGTATATTACAAGATATGAGGATTTGAAAATGGACAATATTGCATTTTTACACCTTTTTCAAGCAAATGAAAATGCACAACCTCGCAAATTTATGAGCGTATAACGTAATCAGCTATGCATAAAATTTGTGATTTATTTATATAAATCTACTCTATGTACTACAGGTATTACGGAAAAAGATAAAAAACATTGTATGTAAGTCTTATTATCTCAAATATATCTCTTAAACTTGACGAAGAATGGTTTTTTACTTTGATGAAAATGACGAAGTCCAAAAGTCCAAGGTCATTTTTCTTAAAACTTATACAAGGATTCATAATAATGTAAAAATTTATTTAAAATGGTTACTTATGAGAATATTTGAGGGAATTTAGATTGTATGACAAAAAATAAGCTCTGTATAAGCAAAAACATTTTTACCTAAATCAGGGGCGGACAACTCTTTAAAAGAAATGTGAAAAATATCACATACCTTTTAATTTATCATAGTATAGCTTAATGTTTTATATTAATCTACTATATGTATTATATTCATTATTTTAGAAACATAAAAACTTTTATTAAAAGTGTTAAAATCTCAAATATAAACTCTTCGTGAATACAAATTGTCGTAAAATCTTGAAAGCTATGGAAATGTACGAAATGAAGGTTGATATTTGCTGGGTCAGACAGCCGGTTGAGGTGATATTACGTAATAATTTAGCCGCACAGGTGACAGGTGATCGCCCTAGACGGCGTTACCTCGATATACCCTCGATATATTGAAAATATTGCAACTTGATTAGGAAGTCAACTTTTAAAGATATTATAGAATTCGTCTTGGGACTGGCCATCTGATTGCACATAACGAAGAGTCAATGCTGTCGCTGGCGTTTTCGTGCGAGCTGTACTGAAAAACACACTTTTTCGAGTGCCAATTACAGGTATATCGGGGGAATATTAAAATTAGAATTATTTTCTATAAAGTCTTCAATACACAGTTATCCGCGACGATTGGCGTTTCGTAGTACCTTAACATAACTTGTTCTCTCATTGTTATATACTTGTTCTCTCATTTTAATATCTACCATGGCGGATGTATAGGGATCGCTCCCACTTTTTGCCACAATTATGAGCAAATCTTCAGATTTCGTCCCTGAATTGGCAGAGTATTTTGGTTTATATTGGACTTCCACTCCCATTTCGGAAATTCTGGATTCGCCACTGATATAGATACCAAAAATTAATTAAAGAGGATTAAAACCAAATCATTTGAATCAAAATAGGCTCTTAGTCTCGTCATTTTTCCTTTAACAAAAAATGTCTTCCTTAATTATGAATAAATTACCCCCCCCCCCCCCCCACCCACCCCCACCTTCCTTTCGTAGAGATCTAGACTTATCTGCATTTAAAATGTAAGTCTGAAGTTGTAAACACTGGGGTCAATGTAAACTAAATGATGAAATGATGTCTTATTTTATCGCACAATATATGTCTTTGTATTTATTACATTGAAATGTGTATTTCTGTACATAATTCTATACGACAATACGTGGAGGTCGCCCCGAGTCAAAGGAAACTCGTGTAAAATCGTATTAATAGAGCTACAAAATTTCAATAAACTATATGAAATCGTCAAATATTTAATTAATGTGAATACCAATAATTATCAATTCGAATGTAAAAATCGTTCACGGTAAGTATTAAACCACGCGCATACGCCGTTCTTCAAATTACCTCATGAATGATGAAATGAAACTTTTGAGAAATAAAACTTTGTAAATAATAGTTACGGGGTAATTTTTTCACAAACAGGATAATCATACTTACTTCTATAGACATTGCTTTCGTTATGTGTTCTCTTATTTGAGAACTTTATAATGTACGATTGTTTAATATGTATATCGATGTAATCAAATGACTCGTGAAACAATATGGCGGACCGTTGTTTTGGCAAAGAGGAAGACGCTATCTTTTTATTTTTAAATGTTTGTAGTCATTTCTTGGTATATTTTCATGAAAATGGTATCAAATGAATCGGGGAAAACATACTTATCGCATATTATGGGCCGGTAGAAATAAATTAAAAACTGAAAATTATATATTTAAAAAACTTATGTGTGCCCGCATCGTACATCGTTTTCGATTCGGCGATCAGCTGTTTACAGGTAATGGATGTATCTACCTGAAAAACCTCACTTCACTGGATTTGATACATTCGTGACCCCGAACAACGCCAGTGAAGATATCGCTTTTATGCTCATTGATTCTAAGCGCGCCGTCAATTATAAGGCAAAATAAACATCTCGCTGTACCGCCGCGGTATCGTTAGATATTTTAATGATTTTAGCTATTTTCAAATTGCCCTAATTTCTTTATTTCTACTCCAAATGAGATGAAATTTAAGAAATGAGAAGAAAACAAAATTAATATTCTAATGATATGATTTTGATTTACAAGTTAAAAATACTTCCCGATAAATTATTGATGCGAAAACTGCAAACAACGCATTTGATTAATTTGAACTTAGTCATTTGCGATGGACCTCACTACCTTTGATTGTTTGTCAATAGGTGAATCAACTCGCATACTGTGTATCTTCCGTTCCTAAACCTGTCCAACTGTGCAAAGTCATCGCATCTCTCAAATATGTTTACTCATTTCCTGTTGTGGCGGTGACAGTCTGAATTTCTCAAAACTTCAGACGCTTTTCTCATTAAGAATTTCTTACCTTTGCCTGCTTGGCCTAATACCGAACATTATGACCGCTGAAAGCTAGTTCATACACTTTCTGTTGCATAATATCCATATCACTTGGAGCCTTTCTTACCTGTTCGTAAACAGCGCCTCTTTCTGGAGTTCTTTGCTAAGTGAAATAGGTCACTGAACAGTCTGAACTATTATGAGTGAAAAGATGGCAAACGGGAGTTAAAGGGGTTTTATCTGCCTTTCTGGGCTTGACATGGGTGATCAAGTTATATCATGTTTTTCTCAACTCGAAAGTATCATATATCTTACCGATGTGTTTAAATGAATTGAATCGTTTCGAAGCGAGTCGCGATTTCTCGGCGCGATCGAGTTCGAATAAAAAAAATACTGCAAACCCTCCCACCCCTCCCTCTTTCCCACATATAATAGTCATATTGAAAAAAGACAGTTTACTATAATTGAAGTGCCTGTGTTTGATATACGATACAACAAAACTGATTTACTTTAAAATATGGATCATTAAAGCTTAAGGTGTCTAACTCTTCATATAACCTGATACCAACAACTGCGCGAAGAAGACTGTTTAATTAATGGCTTTTATATTGATTTTTATTCCAATAAATAAGTAATTATAATTCACGATTTTGTCTGATTGCAAAATACATATCTTGAGAACATGTAACTGTATACTGTAGATGCCTCATTTTTCGCGAGAACTTAATTCCGGGAACTTGCAGTTTTGCATCAAATCGCGAGAACGGAAAATCGCGAGCCTGCACCGCCTGGAACGTATACTTGGCGGTCTCAATCTGATTAAGGGAGTTACATAACAATTCAACGATCGAAACTACACGTCTCCGTCATTAAAATATTTCATTAATTACTCTATAAATTTATTGATTAATTGCAATTACTCAAAAGTCAGGTAAGTACCGGCATATCTGTATCGCTGGACCGATGGTCAATGTTCACTTTCACTACAGATTTAATTACTTCGTTTGCTTATTATGGTGTACGACATTTATATAAAAAGTATAAAAATCATGTGGGATAATTGAAATATGCGGCTGTGGCTAATCGTTAATGTAAAAAGCATCTGGCAAAACACTTTACATAACATTAAGATATATTGATGATGCATTTTCTATAAATAATAAAATCGTTGATACATATTTACACACAAAATATCCTAAGGAACTCGAAATTCGAAAACTTACTACATGTACTTCACTGTATGATAAACGATTTCAATTTTTCTCGAGAAGAGAGGTCATACATATTTATTACATACAAACCGCTTATAGAATAATATGTTGCTATCAAAAACATGTAAAGCGACATCAACATAAGTAAACCGTGCCTGCCAGTCTGTAAGTAAGCTCAGATACTTGATCAATAGAGGTCCTAACCAACAGTCAGATGTGACGAGGATCAGGACCTTGTCTCCTCTGAAAAGGTTTGGACAAGTCCCGTTATAGAGTCCCCATCGCCTTGTTAGTCAGCCTGCAAAGCTCAAGTAAAAGTCTGCATTGGGTAGTAGAAGGACCCAATACAAGACCTATTGTCTTAGCGATGATCTCGGCGTCATACTATCGAATTGGAAGGCGTTTAATAATTTTGAAACCCGCAGATATGTATTTATCGGAACTGGTTTTTTTTTTTTTTTTTTTTGGTTTGTACACTAGATCACCGTATAAATTGGGATGGGAAATTCCGCTTGATACATATTGTTGAAAAGTCATATTTCCGAATTTTTATAAAATGTCTGAATAAGATTTGTAAAATTTACCAAAGTTTTTGAAGTTTCTGATATCTATAACCCTGAGTAAGAAGTTTAAAAGTAATCTGAGAATTGTTTACATGAAAATCTAAAACGTTAGTGCTGGCTCTAGAAAACCGGACTGAGTGACTAATATAAATACCATATGATGAAAGTCTGAGGACATCACCACCTAGATAAGGAAAATTTACAACAGTAATTGCAGAGTCGTCACCTTTATCATATATGTTGGTATGAATGTTGTTGTTAATAATTTCAATAAGGTGTTTCCTAGTCGGAAGTATTGGCTTTGTTTAATTGAGGTTTAGATGGATAAATGTCAATAATATAGTTTTCAAACTCGGGGTTATCGATAACTAAAATATCCTCAAAATATCTATAGGTGTCATTGAACTTATCAATAAGGTCAAAACGTTTAGAGGTTTGAGTAGAATGCATAACGTTTCTCTCATAACAGTAGAAAATAAATCTGCTCGAGCGGAGGGCAGTTAGTGCCCGTAGAAATCCAAATAATCTTTTGATAAGTCTTGCCATTATGTTGTACATAAATATTATCCATCAAAAATATGATGGCATTCCACAACTCAGTTCAAGGCCAATATTTTATATCTATCATATTGTTAGTCAGAGATAAATCCAGATGTAACTGAAGAAAAGAAGTAAGATTTAGACTCTGTTGAAACACCAGCGTATGAGATAAAAGAAAAAAGAGGAGTTATTGGCTCAGTTATGTGGCAGAGATACAACAATTTGGTTTTGATTAAGTCGTGAGTTAGAGAGGTATATAGTGTCGAAAAATCAAAAGTAGAAATGTAATTCGCCTCAAAATTTCTTAAACGGAATTTTTCAATGACTTTGTTAGAATTTTTGATAGACCAAAAATAATTGACATTACTATTGCTAAAGACAGCAGGATCGTCGTTACTCAAGGAACACCACCCATGGATCCACCCATTGATTTACCGAAAGCTGTGTACCTGTAGTGGTCAGGATGACCGAGTGACTCTATTATTTAACTTTGATGTGAACTCTTAACCATCTCATGGTCAATAGACTCTATTATGCTAGACTGTAGTAAACTCTTACTAGTTGTATTATATGTCGATTATTCTTGATATATAAACATTTTTGCACCAGGTGGCTTCATATAGTATGACAGTGATAATAGTAAGATTTGACTTATGGGGACTCTGGGTATAATTGTATATCGGGAAATCGAATAATTTCAGACTTGATTTCGATCATCGTAAATGCTGGGTCTCCCCATTCGTAGCTAACGAGGCCACCACTGTATTTCTACTGTGTAGATTTCATTAAACAGTAAAACATATTTTTACCGACTTTTCTATCTTGTCGCATACACAACGCACCTTAAGAAACTAACCAACGGTAATTGCTGCCCTACAATTACAATACTTGATAACATGGTCTTCAACTGCAGTAAGAGCGGAAGTAATATATACATGTAACAGCACGGTTGTAGAGCAATAACTAGAATTTGATATAAAATGTTGATTTATATGGAATTTTGTGTCATTTTGGAAGCCAATACATTGTTGGAAGATCGTTTTTTTTTCAATGCCTAAATTGAAGTCACACATAGCTTTACAATGGTCAAATAGGATCTGATCTTTAAACAATGGGGTTTCAGCATACATAGAAGTAGACTTCAATTCCGTTTTAAGAACTGTAATATAGTATATTTTGCAAACAATGGTAATATTATTAGCAGCTTTGTCAGCAGTAACGACAACATAAGTATTATGTAAATCAGAGATTATCTGTTTTTATAGATTGTACTGGTACATGATGTGGCTGTTTGAATAAATTGGGATTAATAGTAAAATTATCGATGCGAATATCGATAATGTTTACGATTTCACTTTTCTAGTCATTCAAGACATATATTTTACCATTCAATAAAGTGAATTTTGAATATAGGTTTTACACATTTCCGATCGTATTTCATAAGAAAACCAATTTAGAATTGATACAGAAGTACTTAAAGTTGTATTAACACTGACGATAAATCCCGAGTTGTACCCCAAGTGTCTAGACCAGACTTCTCGGGTATCTACGTAGACAAATAGAGACAGTGACACCGACTTCGAGAATATATTCTAAAACCAATACATTTACATCGTTGTAAACCTTGTTGAACTTTAATGTAAAATACGAAAGTAACTGGTGTCACATGACTATGGCACTAACAACAATGTACCACAGTGGACATTCACGGACCCCTGAAATTCAAAGGTGAGACCAGGTGCCCGGGAGGACTTAAGTTGTAGATATACAGAGGGCATCTTCAGCATACGCTTACTTTGAACTAGTAAGACTTTCCCCAATTATACACAGTGGTAGACTTATATAATTTTAAAATTAGGAGTCATTAGTATTTTAGAATACGTTAAATTTGTCTCAATTACAAATTATCAATACCTTTTGGTGAAATTAAAATTTACTTTCATAGATGTTCGGGAAAACGACTTCACTTCTGTTCCTTGTTGTAATATTATTTGTGAACGACTCGGAAAGTTGGCTTACTGGACGTCGCCGCCGATTTCTCAACATCGGGAGGTTTACAGCTGGTGGACACTTTTCCTATAAAAATGGAAAAATCGGAGCTGGCGGAGGTGTTCACTACAAACATGGGGGATTAGGAGTCGGAGTTTCCGGTTCAATCATTTTGGGAGGAAAAAGAGATGTTAGTATTATTTGATATAGACGCTCTGAATGAGTATAAAATATTCAAATACTAGATGGAGAAGTATGTGGAATCAACATGCATTTTTCAACTTGTAACATAATTATTATTATTATTATTATTTTTTTTTTTTTTTTGTTTTATCATTATTATTATTATTATTATTAAAACATTTCTAATTTAAATTCAAGGGTAATTTTCATCAATAGGATGTCTTATACATTTGTTCGTGGGTACTTACTTGGTTTACCACGCCGTAAATGATTTTAATTTCAACTCTGTTTTTAAAAGATCCTCTTTTTCATGTATTCAAACTGATATGTTTGTAGTGTAGTGTATGGGGGAAAACTGTGACAGTTTTTAAAATAAGCTGAATTTCAACTAGGGTACCTTAATTCTATTGCTGTTCATAGTGTGATATTTTCTTTTCACTGACGATGGATTTGTAAAATGAGAGATTTATATTATTTACCGTGACTTCTGATTTATTTCGTTAAGTTATCGACAACACAAATTAAGCCTGAAATATATTTTATATCGTCGCACCTCACAATTTATATAGAAGTGTGAGACTTGTCTTAATGTGGCACTGATAAGTTGAGAAGAAAAAACTTTACTGGATGTTTCTTTTCCAAAATTTCAGGTATCGGGACCATTCAAAATCAAATTAAAACTTAATGAATGTATCTTTACTTCATATGACCTTGACGGGAATAAAATGATATCTGCCAAAGAAGTATTGTACGTGTTCGAAAATCACAAAAAGGAAAATAACTATACTGACACTATGGTGAAGAAATTCATTAACTCACTTGACAGTGAAAAAGGTAATATGTTTGTATAGGCGTGTATGTGTGTGTGTGCGTGTGTTTCTTATCTTTCATATCTACACTTATTCTCAGATGCAGTGTGGAGCCTGTAAAAAAGTTTTCCCGTGTCTGGGTGTTTCAAGTGTTATTCGCCCAATAATTACTGACTTGGTTGTGTGGGAGCTTTCCCCTGGGTTTGTACATCCTTATCCCCCCTTTTTTCATTAAAATGGCTTTAAATATTATAGAATTGAAATACAAATCTCCTAAAGTTATAATCACACCACTTATATTGCCCTCTGAGTCCACTCTTCATATACCTGGTATTTCTTGTAGAAAATTATTCGGCACCACTAAAGTTCATATTTCTCCACTTAAAAGTAGTTTCCCTATTAAACGTTCTATCTCATTTTAAAAAACATTCACACCTATAAATTCTTACAGAGCTGTCAATTCTATACGCAGAGGGTATTCTAAAATTTATACGTGCAACGCCAAGAAATGTCTTACTTGCCATCATTTAAGCTGCAAGTCCAATATTGAATCTTCAGTTAATGGAAATACATATAACGCCAAATTAGACAAAGACATAGACTGAAATACTGCCAATGTTATATATGTCATCACTTGAGAAGCTAGAGGATGTGGGGCTCAATATATCGGGGAAACTTCTCAAAATTTGAAACAACGTTTTCAGAATCATTCCTATAAAATTCGTAATAATTCACGACGTAAATACCAGAATTTTCTTTATAACCACTTTAATAAATACCAACATAATATTTACAATGTGAAAATAACTCCAGTAGAAAATATCTCTAAATTACCAGGTGATACGAAATCAAATGTTAAAAAACGATTTTTGGAAGCCGAGCTCAACTGGATTAAACAACTACAAACCCCTCTCGGTCTCAACGACCAAATATATCGGCAAGGTAATATTAATTCACATCAGAATAAGATTAATATTTTTACATTAAGACATAATACTATTAGAAAACGTAGGTCACTTGGTCGTTGCCGTAATCGTAACATCAGAAAACGTAATCGTTTAAACAGGTCATTAAACGATCTTCTATTTATCGTAAAAAAATAATGGCCGTCATGAATTTTTGCATGCACTATCCTCTATTCCGGTAAATAAATTGAAACCTATCCTGGACGAAGCAGATCTTCGAAGTTTTTGATTCTGATTGATATAAACTCAAATTGATTATTTTATTTTCATATAATAAACTCTTTCCTCGTATTCCGTCTCTTCCACCCAAGCAGCAATTTCTCAAAATTGAATTTGTTAATAAAGGCTTCGATCTACTTAACATTTCTAATATTTTCCGTGACCATAGAGTCACATCTAAAATCCCCCAATATTTTGAGAATTTTGAACTCCACTTATTTGTTACCAGTACAAAAAGCCTATAAGAAATCTTATTTTAAATTATAATAAAGTTACATCTAACCCTGATGTTTCAGACTCTATTCCTTTGTCGTTTTCTTGTGAAAATTCTAAATATGTTTATAAACCGGCAGGTCATGTTATTACTGGTGACCTAAACTGTATTTCGAACAAGAAATTGGGCACCCTTTTTGGAAAAGGACCTAAATATGGGTTACCGTCCAGGATAGATTTCAATAAATGCAGTGACGTTATAGAAGATGCTTTAACTACATATTGTAAACGTTGGTGTAAAAAAAGAACAGGTAAATGTTCATGCTCATAATGATTGGAAATACGAGATTTTAAGAATTGTCGATATCCGTATTAAGAACTTTACGGGAAATCCGCATTTATTTCAACAGCCTAATACATTGACGGCAAATTCTATTAAAAAGAGGATAGCTGACTTACATGCTAAATATGTCTTTGTTCCTGATGATAAAGCAGGTAATTACATAATAGTTGTTTGAAAACTATATTATATTGAAGTACTTAAAACGAATTAAACTCCACACATACATATGTGGAAAGCCCAACCTCAAAAGACAGCACCTTGCACGATCACCTCATGACCATGTTCGACTTCAAAATTAAAACTGATAAATCTGATCTACCAACCATGTATTGGCTCCCAAAACTACATAAAAGTCTATAACGTTTCATATCTAATTCTAGCCACTGCTCCACTACGGTACTATCGAAGCATATTACGTCTGCTCTAACTGCTATAAAAGATCATATTATCAAATATTGTGATGTTGCATTTGATAATAGTAACATCAATTACTTTTGGTCAATTAAAAATTCTCATGAAGTTATAGACAAACTTCTTTCACTAAATTTCAAAGCGACTCAAATTTCTTTATTTGATTTTTCTACACATTATACATCTCTGCCTCGTGATTTGATTAAAAGCAAGTTGCTGTCTCTTATACCATGGTGTTTTCACAGAGAATCTAAAACTTACATATGTACTTCCAATAACTCCGGATACTTTTCCAACAAAAAATATACTTCATATAAATACTGGACTTGCAAGGAATTATGTAAAGCACTTGATTTTCTCATGAATAATATTTTTGTGCAATTTGATGGCAAGATATATAAAAAAAAATAGTTGGGATTCCTATGGGTACTAACTGCGCGCCTCTGATAGCAGATTTATTTTTTTATTGTTATGAGAAGGATTTTATGGTTTCTATTCAAAAATCAAAACGTTTCGACCTCATTGACAAATTTAATAATACTTGCAGATATCTGGATGACATTTTGGTTATCGACAACCCTGAATTCGAATAATTTATATCAGACATATATCCACCAGAGCTCACATTGATTAAAAATATAGAACATATATACCTTTTAATTTAGTACTTGAGCTAATACTTGAGATAAATCTACACCTTTCTCAGATTTGAACATCAAAATCATCAACCACCTAATATATACTAATATTTATGATAAACGTGAGGATTTAGGATTTTGGATTTCCTATTGTAAATTTTCCTTACTTGGATGGCGATGTCCCTCGAATCCCATTATATCCTATATATATATCTCAATTAGTTCGATTTGTCAGAGGCTCCATCAATGTTTTGGACTTTCATAAACGAAATTTACAAATTACTACTAAACTTTTAACTCAGGGTTACAGATATCACAAGCTAAGAAAAACATTCGGCAAATTCTTCAGATCTTATTCAGAACTTCTATCTAAATTTGGAAATATTTCTTTTCAACACTATGTATCCAATGGAATTTCCCATCCTAATTTTTACGTATTTAAACTCAGGAAAGTAAAAGGGTCGTTATTTTATCATGTAATAAAATATTCAAACGTCTTCTAAATAGATAATATGACATTGAGATCATCAAAAAGACTATAGGTCTTGTATTTGGCCCCTCTACAGCCTTATGCAGACTTTTCCTTGAACGTTGCACGCTGACTAACAGGGCGGTGAGGACTATATGACGGACCTTGTCCAAACCACTTTCAGAGGAGACATGGTTCTGAACCTCGTCCCCTCTGACTGTTAGTCGGGACTCCTACAGATCTAGGGTCTTAGCTCGCTTTCAGACTAGCAGAGCACGGTTTATCATGTTGATGTCGCATATATTTTTATATCATTATGTGTATTACAATACCTTACGTGTTTATATTTTTATGGAAGGTGGGCCCGTAAACCGGTTAACCACACCATTTGTTTGGCTTTTGTCAAATTAAATGACCATCCTAAGTCGGTATTGTAATTGCACTACAATCAAATATTTTTGTAATGTGTTGAATGTGGTAATATATTATTGATATTCATGTATTGTATAGCTCCATGGCGACTTCTGCCACATTACTGAGCCAGTCACTCCTCACCAAATTCATTTTCAATTTCGTTAAAATATGCTTCACATTTCACATACTTTTAATCTACATGTTCCTGGAAACTCTTGTCATACAGCTAAGTCTGATGTCTTCTTTCTTTTCTGACTAAATAGATATTGTAGAAAGATTGTTTTAATTTCCCAGCTGATGGTGTAATCACGGAGTCTGAATTCAAAGCGTCTGTTTCAGCTACAATTAGCGGATGTTGAGGTACATTTAAGTATCTATTTATATTTAAGCATCAAAGGCTTACATTATTAAGGATTTTAAGTCTTGTTTTGTTTTGTTTGTTTGTTTGTTTGTTTGGTTTTTTTTTTTATTTATTTATCTATTTATTTATATATTTTCTTTTTTTAAATTATTGTAACTTTCATGTCTTGTTTGGTTCTGGCATATTGCGACATTTTTTTTTTTTCATATAAAAGAAAGGGTGATCCCAAAATAATACCGTATAAACAGAAATTTTAACGAGATACTAATTTTCGCTATTTTCACGATAATTTGAACACGTAAAAATAAGTTACCGTGAAAATTTTTACTCCAAAAATGGGGACTAAACTGGTATTAATATTATCCCCGTTTCTCAATGGACCATAGATGTCTAAGGGGCAAAACGAGTAGAAATCCAGGGGATCGACGACAAACCCAAAGTATGGGTTCTAGTATGTACAATTTAAAAACCCTAATTGATAAAGCTCACGATTTCGTTGTGTCAGTGGTTTCACACATTTGTCGATAGCTAACAAGCAATTATCAACGCGTAAATGAATACAGCATATGGCAAAGTCATTGTGCGTGTCCGTATTCCCTTAATTAGTTTTTTTATATATATATATTTATCTATTGTTTAAAGGTACTTTCCCTGGATCAATGGACGGAGTGTTCCTTTTCATGCTCATTTATGCCGGGAAGACTGATAAGTGCCACCCGAAATTCCGATTCCCCTCCGAATTCCACATAACTCATTCCGAAAACTACAGGGCAAACGAGGAAACAATGACTCCGTATGTTGAAAAACTATAAGCCCGTATGTCTCGAATAAAATTGAGGAATTTTATCTGCCGCTTAGTCAAAACACTCTTGTCATTTTCGACTGCTTTCCCAAACAAATTACAGATAATTTCCGTTCAAGTCAAAGCATCTCCTTTACTCAACAATTCCGCCGAGCTACAGCTAATGGCTTTGAGCGGAAACAAGTGCAATTATACATATAGGTAAATTGATTCACAGAGATGCGCGTATAGCGTTTGTCCAGTTTGACAAGAGTCGTTTTTATTTCATAGTTAAAGAATTTGGGTTTTTTTTTTTTTTGGGGGGGGGGGGGTTTTTTTGAAATCGTGAAAAATTTTATACGCGAAAATAAAGATACGCTATTTTGATACTAAATCGCGAAATTTGATACTCTCCAAAAAATTCTGGTTGTACGGTATTATAAATATACGTATTTTTTCGCCTTTTTGAGGCACCTCGTTTGTGTTCACATATCAGCGACAGCAAACATTGGAAAATACAGTGCAGTTGTTTTACTTATTTGCATATAAGGGAAATGCAGTGTGAATTTAAATATCAAGTATTTCAAGTGACTAGTATTTGAACTGAAGAAACACATTTTCAAAGCACAGACAAAATTTGAAAACATATTATAATGTGTATTAATTAATCTTTGGAAACATCTTGTTGCAGTTAAAGAGGACAGATTTCTTGTATATCCCAACAGACGCCTATATGCCTCTTTGATATATGGGAATAAAGATGATAACGTGATTTTTATATATTCATTCTTAAAGTTGGGAGCCCCAGGGTGATAAGAATAGGGCCTCCGTACCTCTTATGTGTTGTATGAGGCGACTTAATAAGGCACCGGGGGAATTCTTATTAAAGATTCCCAAGTACCCTCTTGTTGATCGCGGTTATAGACCAATTGAGGCATCCTGTTTGTCGTGGGATGCAACCGGTGTCGTTGGAGGACGGGATCCTGGTGGCTGAGGTATATTCAAACTGAGGTTTGTTTGTGTCGGCCCGATTCTGATCAATCGGCTTTGTCATGCCAAGCCCTCGTTTATCTTGCTTATTCCACCGTGAAGTACTATGCATATTGTCTTTATTGTGTCATATATTTCATCTTCCAACTTTTCATTTGAGAAGGCGGTGGCATATGGGCCAATCGATTGTAAATGGAAAGTATTTGTATCCAATCGTTGTGAAACTTACTCTCGACTGGTACACGAGTTACCGTTTCTGCAATTAAATGCATTTCCTTTCTTTATCGTCGAGTATACTCTCTCAACCACTCCAGTGCACTGCTGTTGGAGATCCACAGTGTATTGCCCGGTCCTTGTGGACACTCCCTGGAGAGTGGGTTGTTGTGAGACTGAATTATTTTCTTTTCTCATGGATCCACAAACAAACCACCCAACAATAAACAAACGTAAACGATTGGCTGACAATACTGAAATCACGGATCAAGATGACAATTGGTCTAGATATTTGGTTATATCTTCAGAAGATACTGCGTTGTCAAAAGTTAAACCTTTCTTGGTTGACAAAACAATTCAGTCGATTTCAGGAACAGTAAAAGATGTTACGAAACAACGCAATGGTCAGTTATTGGTTGAATGTTTCAAGAAACAATAGTCTATAAACCTGCTGCAATGTGACCACATCGGTGACATACCTGTAAAGTTATTGTGGATGTAGCCCTTAATACCAGCAAGGGAATACTGCGTGACAAAGATCGCAATTTAGCTTTACTTGCTGATGATGTTATTTTAGTCGGGTTAAGAACTCTACAAAGTAATTGCTGTTCGTCGTTTTGTTATCAAAAAAGATTGGAAAGAAATTAAAACGCGTACTTTTTTACTTACATTTAGCACGCAAACTGTACCATCGAAAATTAAACCAGGATATGTCAACGCTAAGGTTGACTTCTATTATCCTTCACCATTCCGCTGTGTTGGTTGCCAAACGTTGGAATACATGCAGAAGAAACAAAAAAGAAAACGTGTGATCGATGTGGTCATGTTGACAACTGTTCTGAAAGGAAAAAGAGGAGTTACTGGCTCAGTTATGTGGCAGAAGTCACCATGGAGCTATACAATACATGAATATAAATAATATACTAGAACATATAACACATTACAAAAATATTTGATTGTAGCACAATTACGATACCGACTTAGGACGGTCATTTAATTTGACAAAAGCCAACCAAATGGTGTGGTTAACCGGTTTACGGGCCCCACCTTCCCTCTCACCGTAACAGTAGAACAATAAAGGATGTACATTTAAAAATCTATAATAATGCTCCATGTAAAGAACAAGGGTCAACAGGTATCGCATATTGAGAGGTCATAAAGATATAAACACGTAAGGTACTGTAAAACACATAATGGTATAAAAATATATGCGACATCAACATGGTAAACCGTGCTCTGAGGAACTTGATGAACATTTTGCTGGTTCTCAACCATGCTGTGCAGCTGCCAAATGTGAAAACTACAATGGATGTCATTCTGCTTTTTCTAACGAATGTCCTGTTTACAAAAGAGAAATGGATATAATTAAGATCAGTTGAGAAAGGTATTTCTTATCCTGAAGCTAGGAAAATATAGTCATCAAGTACCTGCAGTGAGTTATAATAGAAAGCTTCAAAGAAAATGTTATCTATTGCAATTCAAACTGACATAGCAGGTTTGAAGACTAACCTTACTTTGCTGTCTAGTATTTCAAAACCTAAACTATCATCATCATCTTCGTCACAGACAATATCTAAACCTTCTGAAAAAATCGTTCACAGTTATAAATCGTCACCTGCAAGTTCAAAACCAAACTAGTCTGATACTAGAACAAAATCATCTAGACCGTCATCTGCGAATGTTCCAACGAGTTTTGAAGTTTCTATTCGTAATAAATTTGATGTGTTAAAAGTAGAATTGGAAGACACCTCTCCGTCTTATACAAATAATCCCCATTCATCAAATGATGAGACAATTATGAAAGATATTCTCATAGTCAATAATAGGGGTCGTAGTAAATCCTCAAAGAAAAAGGGTCGCAAACTATCTCATGCAATACTTGCAGATAAGTGAATCGTTCTGATTCCATATTACTGGAATTGTATAGGTTTAAAGGTGAATTTGAATGAATTTTATCTTTTAGATCATATTTTTCTCTAGCAGTTTTCTGTATTACGAGACCCATCTTAAGGATACAGATGTTCTTAAACTAATAAATTTCTCTCAATATAATTTATTTAGTACAAATGAAAGAGCTAAGTGCGGTTCGTCCATATTTATCAGAAATTTGATTTACAAGCTATCGCTGTACGTGTAACATTACATAAAACGATAATGTTCTGTTCGGTGTACATTCCACCAAATTCTAACTTGAATTTAAGTGAGTTAGATAATCTTGTTGACCATTTACCCAAGCCATATATTCTATTGGGAGACTTTAATTAATTCAAATTTGCGAGAAAAATATACCTAAAACCTTTACACTGCCATATCGTAAATACAAACCATGGTTTAATGACGATTGTAAAACTGCAATTAAAGAGCACAAAAAGGCCGAAAACTTTTTAAACGGCATCCTCTTAATTCTAATTTAAGCAAAGTTCGTAAATACATGTCTGTAGTCAGACGAACTATTACTCACAGTAAACGCTTCTCTTCGGAAAATACAAGGTAAAGGGATGTCATCTAATGTAAAATACTTACAATCAAATGATAATATTTTAACTTCAAAGGTTCATATTGCTTATTGTCTAGGTCACACTTTTTCAAAAAAATTCTTTTAAAAAAAATGTCTTCCTGGATTTCAAAAAAAAAAAAGGAACAGAGAAAATACAACTAAACTTTCAGTCTAACAGTGATAAGGGTTATAATAAACCGTTTTCAATTGAAGAACTGAAGTCGTCTTTGAACAAAACCCAATGAAACAGCCACTGGTCCAGACGGTATACATTATCAAATTCTTAAACATCTTCCAATCGAATCCTTTAACATCTTACTCTATATTTTTAATCAAATATGGTCTAAAGGTGAATTTCCAAAGTCATGGTGAGATTCTATAATCATTCTAATTCCAAAGCCAGGAAAAGATCATACAGATCCAACAAAATATACACCGATATCTTTAACTGGCTGTGTATGCAAAACTTTAGAGCGGATGAATAATGATAGGCTTATGTGGATTCTTGAACAGAATAACTTACCGATATTTAGTGTGACTTTAGGAAACACAAGAGTACTATTGAAAATCTTGTTCGTTTAGAAACATATATTCGTGATGCGTTTATTCTAAGATTTCTTTGTGCAACGCTAAGAGATGTCCTACTTGTAATCACATCCCTTGGAAGTCCACCATTAAATCCACTGTTAATGGTAGCACTTATAACATAAAAATTAAACTAGGACATCAATTGAAATACACCCAATTTAATATACGTTATAACCTGAGTAGCAAGGGGATGTGGGGCTCAATATGTAGGTGAAACTTCCCAAACTCTAAAAAACCGTTTTCGTAATCATTCATATAAAATCAGACATAATTCCAAACGTAAATAAAAAAACTTTCTTTACAATCATTTCATCAAATATAATCACAATATTGATAACCTTATTATTACTCCTATTGTAAACATTACAAAACTACCTGGAGAAACTAAATCTGAAATGATAACACGTTTAGTGGCTGAACTTTATTGGATTAAACATCTACAAACCCCATATCCCCTTGGTCTCAATGACCAAAGTTTTCAACAAGGCAACATTTCCTCTTACCATAACAATATAAATATATTTTCACTAAGACCAGACCTTAAGAGGAAACACAGATCACACGGTCGTCGCCGTAATGCCAACTGCAGAAGACTTAGTAGGTTAAATAGGTCATTAGACGATTGCCAGAAATAACGGTCGACACGAACTTCTACATATATTCCGGTCACCAGATTAAAACCTATCCTGGAGGAGGCTGATCTATTAAGTTTACGTCATACGGATTGAGCTCGGTTTACTTATGTTGATGTCTCCTTACATATTTTTGATAGCAACATATTATTCTATAATTGTTTCGTGTGTAATAAATTTTTATGACCTCTCTCCTTGAGAAACCTGTTGTTCTCTATATGGAGGATTATCTATAAATTTTTAAATGTGTGTCCTTTGACTGTGCTGCTTTTGCGGTAAGTGGTGTAAGTCCGTAATCCGGTTAACCACACCAACTGAGTGACGTCTGTTACTTCAATTGACCGTCTTAAGTCGGTATCGTAAGGCAGCACAATCGAATATTTTTTGTAATGTCGTTCCGTGTGTATTATGCTATTGTCATTTTTGTGTGCAGGTCCTTGGTGATTTTGTGTCATACAGCTTTGTCAGATGCCTTCTGTTTTCTCTTCTTTAACAAGGAACATGTTACATATGTATTTTTTGATTTAGAGAAAGCATATGATACAACCTGGAAATATGGTATTTTACAGGACATATAATATGGGGCTTAAATGCAATCTGCCGATTTTCATTTCCAACGTTCTAAAAGATAGATCTTTTAATGTTCTCATATTTCTGATTCTTTTGAACAGAAGATGGGTGTTCTTCAAGGTACTATTTTATCTGTTACTCTTTTGAGCATAAAAAATCAATAGTTTAGCTAAAATTCTTAATAAAGATGTTAATGGATCTTTATATGTTGATGACTTTCTGATATGTTGTCGTGGTAAAAATATGCACACTATAGAACGGAAGCTTCAGCTATGTTTAAATCATATATTTAAATGGTCTATAGAAAACGGTTTTAAATTTTCAAAAAGCAAAACTGCATGTGTACATTTTTGTCAGCTTCGTCGAGCTCATCAAGATCCTGAACTTTAATAATCTTATAAAGGTAGAGAAGGAAACTAGGTTTTAGGCTTAATATTTGATAATAAATGATTTTTTCTACCACATATTAAAGCACTTAAATTAAAATGTCTCAAGGCATTAGATATTCTAAACGTTTTATCTAATACAGAGTGGGGTGCTTAAAGTACAACCCTGCTCCAGCTTTATAGGTGGCTGGTACGATCGAGGTTGGACTATGGTTATAGTGTTTATAGGTCGATCAGAAAGTCCTATTTACGGCTTCTGGACACCATACATCACCAGGGCTTACGTTTAAGTCTTGGTGCTTTCAGAACTTCACCTGTTAAAAGTCGGTATAGTGAAGCTGGGGAACCATCTTTAAATGAAAGAAAACTAAATCTTACTTTGCAGTATACAACTAAACTATATTCAAATTCTTCGAATCCCGCTTTTGATTGCATTTTTAAGCCAAAATATGAAAATTTATACAATAATAAACCCAATAGTATTAAAAAAAAAGATTGGATTACGGGTTCGACCACATATTGAAGAGGCTGGCATTCGATTATCTTACATAGCAAATCACGATAAACCTTCTTCGCCGCCTTGGTTGATGAAGAAATCGAAAGTTATACTGAAATAATCAGATCATTAAAAAAATGATACTAATTCTTTTAAATATCAACAAATGTTTTCAGAAATCAGGTCTTTATATTCGGAATACAAATCATACTATACAGATGGTTCCAAGGATGATGACAGAGTTGCAGCTGCTGCAATAAGTGATAACGATATATTTTTATCCATAAATTAACCAAATACTATATTTACAGAAGCTAAGGCAATACTTTTAGCACTTGTTCATATTGAAAGAAATAGATATTTTAAGAGCATCATTTCTTCGGACTCTTAATCGTGTCTTCAAAGTATCAAATATTTCTATACTAGTAATCCCTTTATTTTAGGGATTTTAGAAAAAGTAAATTCTTTGTTATCAATTTTGCCATCGTATTTTGTTTGCTTTCTGGACGTATGGGATTCGTAGTTAACGTTAAAGCAGCAAAAGAGGGATTAAAAAGACTAGATTTCGTAGGTAAAATACCTTATACAGATTTTAAATCATCTATATTAAATTATATCGATGCTTTCACTACTGGGTCCAAAAACCCCTGAGAATCCCGTTTTTCACTGCAAAACTCTGCAACACCCTGAAAAACACTGAAGTCTGCCTGAAAAACACTGAAAAACTCTGACAGCCCTGATAAACACTGAAAAACTCTGAAGTCTACCCTGAAAAACTCTGAAAAACACTGACGACCCTGAAAAACTCTGCAAAACTCTGAAAAACTCTGACGCCACTGAAAAATTCTGCAAAACTCTGAAAAACCCTGAAAAACACTGACACCTGCTGCGATGCCCTCCGGCCGTGCGATCGCGGCCTCGCGTACTTCTATACGGTCCCTTTTATAATATAAGCCCTTGAAATGGTTCGCTGTTATCTATATATGTATATAAGTATTAAATGTGATGAAATTATAAGCGGGGAATAAGAAAAAAAAACCGCATTTTTTACTATTTGTCAAGGACTTATTTTAACGATTTTTATAGATAAAATTACTAAGATATTGTTCCTATTCTGACTTACGTTTGTAAGATGATCTTTACATTTGCAGTTTAATAAATCACATGAATTACGTACTTAGCAAAAACAATTTTATAGACACTTTCCAGTGCGATGTCACTTGTTTTATTGATCGACTTAAAGAAAGAAAGAAGAATGAAACAAACAAACAAACGAACGAACAAATAATCTAACTACAGCAGTAGCATGTTACTTAACATCGTTGTTTCATAGAGGTGCATTAAGGGAGGGGGAAATAAGTACAAAATATAGAACAAGACATTTTAAAATTTATTTATTTATTTATTTATAATAAAAGCACTATTTTTCCGTACTGTAACATTTCGGCCAGCGGCCTTCCTTGGCGGACTTCATTTATTTATTTATTTATTTTCTTATTTATTTATTATTTATCTATTTATTTAATTATTAATTCATCTATTTATTTATAATAAGAACATTAAACTTTTCCGTACGAAAAAAATACATCAAAATAAATTTAATAAAAATAATAAGATTTTAAAAAATCGACAGACGAAGTTTACAGAAAATGCATAGTTTTAATTGTAAATAGATAAATAAATACAGAAAAAAAGAAATAATTAATTCTATATATCCCTATCAATCATTTTAATAACACATAATAATTGATGTTTATTTTTACATCTTTTCCAATCTGTGTAAAGAATCCACCCAAATATCGTTATGTTACGACCTTAAGGCCGCTCCCCACTCTCTTTCGAGTTTAAAGGCATTCATGATTAATATTGATAAATCAATATTGCATTCTTCATAAATTAACGGCCATTCACCGATAAAACGCTGTGAAGTTGCGTTAATTTAATTCTACCAACCCTCCCCCTCCCCCTTTTTTTTAAACAGTGTCCAACTCGAGTGAACGAGCATGGCTTTGGGTATGCGTATTTCCTTCTCGCTACAGGCCGTAACACAGCTACTTATTTAATCCGTATGTAAATTAATGGAACAGAATAGCACTTTATATCACAGCTTTACAAATCTCACATTTCGCATGTATTCTATAATATTGCTATTATCAGAGGAAATGCGGAAGAAATTGAACTTAAATAATTGATGTAGTTTAGTTTATGACATAAAAATAAATAAATGATCGTGTGTAAAACAAATTATTTCACTTCTGAAGATTAAAAATCAGTTTTTGTCCTAAACTTTATAAGTCACTGTTAAAATGACACTTTAATTTTGCCAATAAAACAAAGTAACATTGAAATGTGTCAACTGGATATGTTCCAACCTGTTACTAAATACATGTATGTTTCGTCCCCTCATACATACCAAGGTACTGTTAATTACGATTCCCAATTTACAGCATGATAGGTAACAAACTATATGAGATTACGAGCGATATTTACCGGGTTAAACAACCGGATGTTTATTACGTAATAGAGTACTGATGACATGTAGAATAAAGGTAAAAAAAAACAAAGACATGTCGGATTAAAATAAAGCAATTTCAGATTCCATGCGTGTGCCGTTACTTTCTAATGAAGATATTCTAGTATAATATATATATATATATATATATATATATATATATATATATATATATATATATATATATATATATATAAAAGCACAGGTAAGCGATAACTAATAGATAACGCATAGAGAATATCTAATAAGCGATATCTAATAGATAGCGCATAGAGAAACGCTCAATATGTAGCCAATTGAAGAAACCAGTTTTTATTAGACTAGTGCTTTGTATATATTTTCTATCTTTCTTTTCGTGTCTTTATATCTGTGTGAGTGTGTGTGTGTGTCCTGAAGAAGAAGTAGACTGCTTCGAAAATTTGGCAATTTTTTAATTGTTTTAGTATCGTTTTATCGCTTACTGTGCTTTTATATTGACCCCTTTTTCTCGAGCGATTTGCATTAACCTTCATTGAGGTTGATCCGATACTTATGAATAGTGAATGTTGTTACAATTTCCTTTTTTGTGCTTTATATATATATATATATATATATATATATATATATATATATATATATATATATAAGGGAGAGAAGGGGGGCGTTGTGTGTGGGGGGGGGGGGGGGGGGGTTGAGTGTATGGTCTCAATTTAAATATACTATATGATTTAAACATCCTACTCGACAATTTACGATTTGGATCAATAGGTTGGGACAGATCGAGGTATCTGCTCTAAATATGACACCGTTTACTTGAATTTATATGTCATTTTGAAAATAAAGGTCAAATACTTTGCTAGTTTTGACAGGATAGGGTATTTTTATGCAAGACTTCTATGTCCCAGTCAACAGGTCGAGCGCCCTTGTATTCGCCATAGCTATACATGACCCTTACTGGATACATTGTTACAATACGTAATAAGGGAGATACTGTTCATAGGCGGATCTAGAAATTTTTGAAAGAAAAAAGGGGAGGGGGAGGGCACAGTCTCCCATTGAAAAGGGGGGGGGTGCTGTTAGGCGAGCGCCCTTGTATTCGCCATTGCTATACATGACCCTTACTGGATACATTGTTACAATACGTAATAAGGGAGATACTGTTCATAGGCGGATCTAGAAATTTTTGAAAGAAAAAAGGGGAGGGGGAGGGCACAGTCTCCCATTGAAAGGGGGGGGGGGGGTGCTGTTAGGCGAGCGCCCTTGTATTCGCCATTGCTATACATGACCCTTACTGGATACATTGTTACAATACGTAATAAGGGAGATACTGTTCATAGGCGGATCTAGAAATTTTTGAAAGAAAAAAGGGGAGGCGGAGGGCACAGTCTCCCATTGAAAAAGGCGGGGGGGGGTGGGGGGGTTAGCGAGTCGAGCGCCCTGTATTCGCCATTGCTATACATGACCCTTACTGGATACATTGTTACAATACGTCATAGGCGGGTGGATCTAGAAATTTTTGAAAGAAAAAAGGGGGGGGGGAGGGAACAGTCTCCCATTGAAAAGGGCGGGGGGGGGTGCTGTTAGATAAAATCATTTTATTGTATAGAGTTACATGATGTAGATTAAGTAGGTAGTGATATAACAAACGGCAGATACGTTGTTACACTGATATATTGAAACTTATTTGATGCTATTTCAAGCAACATTATTGAATACCGAGAGAATATTTAATCACTGAAATATTTTATAGGACAAAATTTACGTATGTCATTCGAATGAAAGAGCAACACGTAGACACGTAAAATTTTCAGTTAAAGAAAGTTATTGTCCTCTGAACTTTGTTGTATTACGCTGTTATAATAAGAACAAAGGTTAAATTTGTGTATCTTAATTTTGTGTGAAAAGTATTGATAGAGAAAAAAGTATTGCGTGTGTGTGTGTGTGAGAAGGGGTGGGGGTGGGGAGTGTTTAAACCTAAAGGTCGTCACAGGAAAATATATGGGTATAGTCTCTATAAATGTTGCAACAGAATTGGAATAGAATGCATTGTGTTATTTAAAATGAATGACAAGCGATTTTCTTTGTGGTCGATTTGCTGTCAGTACTGGTGTATTAAATTCGCTTTTCGTATAAAATTTATAGGTACTGGTCACATTCAAATATTATTTATTTATTTATTTATTTATTCATTCATTTATTTATTCACTTTTTTATTTATTATTCAATAATTTATTATTTATTCACTAATTTATAGTTCTGGAGCTTCTTTTTTATATATATTTTTTATTTTTTTCTTCACTATTTAAATACACAGTTATGAAACAGTGATATTTACTAGGAATATTTGTACATACATTTTCATTTGGAAATACAAATGTATATATAAATCTCGGTAAGAAAAGCCTTTGTATTGTAGTACGCCTCTACTGGGTTTGTTTGGTTTTGAATAATGCATCAGTAAAATTAAATTTAGAGATTCGTTAAAATAATTTCACTTCAAAACACCGTACAAAAATGCGAGATATGTTTTATTTATTTTCTCTTCCCTTTTTTTTTTCTAATTCACAACGCATCACATTTTATATACATTAATGCTAATAGGGCTTATAGAAGGGGCCGTATAGAAGTACGCGAGGCCGCGATCGCACGGCCGGAGGGCATCGCAGCAGGTGTCAGTGTTTTTCAGGGGTTTTCAGAGTTTTGCAGAGTTTTTCAGGGTCGTCAGTGTTTTTCAGACTTTTTCAGGGTAGACTTCAGAGTTTTTCAGTGTTTATCAGGGCTGTCAGAGTTTTTCAGTGTTTTTCAGGCAGACTTCAGTGTTTTTCAGGGTGTTGCAGAGTTTTGCAGTGAAAAACGGGATTCTCAGGGGTTTTTGGACCCAGTAGTGTTTATGTTAAGAAACCTGGAATCATGAAGATAATCATAAACTTCATGATCTGAAGCCGATTTTTAAACAAAAAATAATCATCATATTTGTCGTGGAGATGATATTGTTACTTGTAGATTCCGTAATAGGCACTCTTGGATTACACATTCCTCCAGAGTGTATCCGAAGCGGATGTCTTCTAAGTATCAAACAGATATAAATTGACTGTGCGGACACTGCACATATCCGAATACAATATTATGCTGTAAATTCTACGAAATAATTAGTCGAGAGAATTAGAGTTTCTAAAATACTGGAATTTTTAAAGGAGGTCAATTTGTATAATAAAATTTAGTATATTGAGATATGATTTTCTTCAATTATGATGTATTCTAATTGTGTACACATGTGCATATTAAAACTATTTATTTGTAGTTACCATATACAATGAAAGGTGGTCTTTAGTATATAATTTAGTTGTTCTTTTTAACGTGATTTATTTCCTGTTAATTTGTTACCGTCGCCATGTGGGTGAAATATTCCAGGCGCGACGTAAAGCAATATTATATCTGTCTATCTATCTATCTTAAACTAGTGAAGCGCATGATATACTAATACATAGAACCCATTCAATTTGATAAAATATGCAAATACATCGTAGTATATATTGAATTCTTGTCAGATGACGTTTATACTAACTCATCGATATTCTGTTTATACTTGTAATAAAGAAAGTAAAAACGAAGAAGTACCGAAGGGTAAATAATATCTCATAGTCCATGGAATAAAAGGGACAATATCGTGTTTAGTGTCATATTCAGACAAATGCGAACTCCAATAAAATCGAGGTGAGACCAGGTGCCCGGGAGGAGGAAGCGTCCCCTGGTTGCATACAACACCCGTCGCAAAAGTCCTGCAACAACCTTTCAAATCCAGGAGGTAAATACATAAATATACACGCATAAACATACGAAGGAGACAGGAACACGAAGTCAAATTTCCCATTCAAGGCAAGAAATGCTGAAATTCCGGTGTCGGAAACGCAGGAACAAATATCTGTATATACATGTATACACGTATGATGTCAAATCAAGTATAGTCAAAAAGTTAAGATGGTTATTTGGTAACCGCAAATAGTGGCCTTATATGAATGATAGGGCCACAATTCCCTACGTTGCGCAAACTTGCACCTTTGATAAACGGAATGGCCGGCACGACTACATGCATTTCGGCATGAAATGGAGCAAACATCTAACATGTACAAACACAAAGCAAACGATCGGCAACAACAACTCACCCAGATCCGCCGTCTGAAGGCTCCACACACATTTTTTTCCCAACCTGCTTCAAACCTGCCGGCCTCCGCGTCAGCCACTCGGTCTCGCGATATCTCGTTAAAAGAAACATTACAAAAAGAGGTGGATCCGACGAAAAACACGTGGTCATTGTTATTTTTATGTCATCTCCCCGGCCACATTTTATTTATCGGCCAGTTATTTATAAGGATGGAAACAAAATTGAAATGACCAGAAATGCCTTACTTATCCGATAAATAAAATGTAAACAGAGAAATGACACAAAAATAACAATGACAACAGAAACCGGCAAAGGTAGAAATATATAAATTAAATAATCATACTGTATTTAGAACAACGTGACAGCTAATATAGAGCTGCCGCATACCGTTTGGGTGGATTTTCAAAATTATAATGCCGACTGGTGCCAAAATATGTGGTTCTCACCTTGTAACTAAGGTAAAACCCTGTCACCCTAAACTTTAAGCGTCAATCTTTATACGGCGTATCCTGAATTTCAAATAATTATTAAACATAATTAATGCTGAATGCTAAGTGAAGATTTTGACCTTCCTTCCATGATCCTTTAAAAGCGTATCTGTCCTCAATACGTTTGGTATTGACTCAAATAAATTAAATTTAGAACTTCCATATTTGTACTGCATTCCAAAAATGCACAAAAATCCTTACAAACAACGCTTTATCGCTGGTTCCTCGAAGTGTTCCACAAAATCTGTATCGATGCTACTCACAAAAATATTATCAGAAATTAAATCTGGCCTTCATAGATATTGCGAAACAGTATATTCCAGAAGTGGAATTAATCAAATGTGGATCCTTAAAAATTCCAAAGAGTTGTTAGAAAATCTATAATCAAAAAGTTTTACTAAAATTCACTCTATCAAGTCTTTTGACTTTTCGACTCTTTACACAACGATCCCTCATCAGAAATTAAAAGACAGATTAGCGGAAATTATTAAAAATGCATTTACTAGTAAAAACGGAAGCCGCAAATTCAAATATCTATAAAACTTACTTTGTTAGGGAAAATTCTGATTCCAAAAATAAATACACTGAAAAAGCTGTCATCCAGATGTTGAACTTTCTGATCGATAACATTTTTGTGGTGTTTGGAGGTAAGGTTTTTTCAACAAATTGTCGGCATTCCAATGGGCACTAACTGTGCTCCGCTTCTGGCTGACATATTCCTTTACTCATACGAAGCTGAATTCATTCAGTCTTTGCTTTCGCAAGGAAAAAAACAATTGGCTCTTGGCTTTAATTTTACTTACAGATATATAGATGACTGGCTTTCAATTAATAATCCTTCATTCGCGGATTACCTTAGCATCATCTATCCAAGTGAACTTGAGGTCAAAGAAACCACAGAAAGTAGTAATTCTACTTCGTATTTAGATATATGTTGTCTTTCGACATTAATAGTCAATTGAACACTTCACTCTATGACAAACGTGACGATTTCAATTTCGCTATCACAAACTTTCCTTTCATAAGTAGCAACATTCCATCATCGCCCGCATACGGCGTATTCATATCTCAGTTAATACGTTATTCCAGAGCATGTTCAAATTACAGTGACTTTGTTCTGAGGGCTAGGCGACTTTCAGTTAAGCTGCTCAACCAGGGTTATATATGTGCTAGACTAGCAACGTCACTGAGGAAATTCTATGGTCGTTACGAGACTCTTATTACTCCATATGATATCTCGTTATCCAGACTTTAATTCTGGATTGAGACCGATTCCGATCGTTTTACACAGATTTGACACCTTCTATACTAGAAGGTTACCTACTTCGACTTCTCCATATATAAATACATATGGAATTTACACGATCGGACTCTTTCTACTGGGTATATGTGACGGATGTTGCTAGCAAGCAGGAGATGCTCACTCTTCCCGGGCACCTGATCTCACTCCAGCACAGGGGCTCACATATCCTCTTCAAGTAGACATATTTTGTTATTTTCCATTTGTTTTTCATTTTCACTGATTTTGTATGTCCTCTGGTTTTATGAGTTTTGGACTTGTGCTTTGGATTTATCCATCATCTCTACATTCAAAGGATTTTATACCTTCCGCCAACAAAGTTTGGAGGGTGTATAGGAATCAACCTGTCCGTTTGTCAATCTGTCCATCTAACTGAAACTTTCAGTAAGCAAATTTCTCTTACAGTAAAACATTTTACACACACATTTTATTCTTTTCCAACAAACCATATACTTCATATAAATACTGGACTTGCAAGGAATTATGTAAAGCACTTGATTTTCTCATGAATAATATTTTGTTCAATTTGATGGCAAGATATATCAACAAATAGTTGGGATTCCTATGGGTACTAACTGCGCGCCTCTGATAGCAGATCTATTTCTTTATTGTTATGAGAGGGATTTTATGGTTTCTATTCAAAAATCAAAACGTTTTGACCTCATTGACAAATTTAATGATACTTGCAGATATCTGGATGACATTTTGGTTATCGACAACCCTGAATTCGAACAATTTATATCAGAAATATATCCACCAGAGCTCACATTGAATAAAGCTAATACTTGAAATAAATCTACACCTTTCTTAGATTTAAACATCAAAATTATCACTAACCTAATATTTATGATAAACGTGAGGATTTTGGATTTCCTATTGTAAATTTCCCTTACTTGGATGGCGATTTCCCTCGAATCCCATCATATGGTATCTATATATCTCAATTAGTTCGATTTGTCAGAGGCTGCACCGATGTTTTGGACTTTCATAAACGAAATTTACAAATTACTACTAAACTTTTAACTCAGGGTTACAGATATCACAAGCTAAGAAAAACTTTCGGCAGATTCTTCAGATCTTATTCAGAACTTCTATCTAAATTTGGAAATATTTCTTTTCAACAGTATGTATCCAATGGAATTTCCCATTCTAATCTTTACGGTGATCTCGTATATAAACTAAGGAAAGTAAAAGGCTCCGATAACGTTCTTTTATCATGTAATAAAATAGTCAAACGTCTCCTTAATAGACAATATGATATTGAGATCATCAAAAAGACTATAGGTCTTGTATTTGGCCCCTCTACAGCCTTATGCAGACTTTTACTTGAACGTTGCACGCTGACTATCAGGGCGGTGGGGACTATATGACGGGCCTTGTCCAAACCTCTTTCAGAGGAGACATGGTCCTGAACCTCGTCCCCTCTGACTGTTAGTCGGGACTCCTACAGATCTAGGGTCTGAGCTCACTTTCAGACTGGCAGAGCACGGTTTATCATGTTGATGTCGCGTATATTTTTATACCATTATGTGTTTTACAATACCTTAGGTGTTTATATTTTTATGACCTCTCAATATGCGATACCTGTTGACCCTTGTCCTTTACATGGAGGATTATTTATAAATTTTTAAATGTACGTCTTTTGATTGTTCTGCTGTTACGGTGAGTGGGAAGGTGGGCCCGTAAACCGGTTAACCACACCATTTGTTTGGCATTTGTCAAATTAAATGACCGTTCTAAGTCGGTATCGTAATTGCACTACAATCAAATATTTTTGTAATGTGTTAAATGTTCTATTATATTATTTATATTCATGTATTGTATAGCTCCATGGTGACTTCTGCCACATAAGTGAGCCGGTAACTCCTCTTTTTTCTTACACATTCATCAAGCAAGTACTCTATTTTGATACCAAGGTATTTGATCTAATGGCTTTGACCTTTAATTTTGACTTCGTAAAATAACTTGATCAAGAAATCATGTATGTAGATTTCTCTTACAGTATAAGGAAGGGCTTTCATACTCAAATTCATTATAACAAGCAGTGACCTTCAATTTGGCCTTGGTGTTACGTAAAACAAAAATCAATCAATCTATCAATCAATCAATTTGGCCTTGTAATAACTCCGTTAAGAAGTTCTGTAAGCAGATATATTTTAAACACACTTTCGCCAAAAAAAAAAAAAAAAAAAAAAGAAAAAGAAAAGAAGGAGTACTGCCCTTTGATACTAAGACATTTAACCTATTAACCTTGAACTTTGGACTTGTACTAATAATTTAAAAATATTGAATCATTAAATGAAACTTTAGATTTAATTAAATTTTTTTTGTTTGATTGCTGGTTCAAAACTATTAACAAAACTGAATGTACATTAAAGGGAGGATTAAAAGATAAACATGATTAATTGTTCGGGATTGGGGTTAATAATAAATGCGTTAAATGTATTTACGTAGGACACGATAAAATTGAATGCTATAACCAAACACCGGTTAAAAAAATATAGATGATATGCAAAAACTTTTTGAATCTTCGAAAAAAAGAAAAAACAAATATAAAGTTATTATTCAGTTCTGGGTAGGCAGTAAGAAATTATGGCCTGGACGACAAATTACAACTAAATCTGCACTATGACCTTGACCTTAAAGTAATGACTTTGTTTCAAGATCAAGACATTCTTAGGTCATGGACAACAAGAATGTTTATTTATTAATATTATCCAGATCCAATAATTCTGGGTCTGACCCCAATTTTGACAATCTGTTGATTGTGAACTTGACCTGAGACAGCCAAGTCAGAAGAAAAGGTACTGTTTAGCTTATCTACAAAGGCTTGAAAATAGGGAAGAGCTACTATATAGCCTATTTTTCTTAAGGGAACACAACTATCAAGATATATTCATTTACAAAACACAAAGATCCACAAAGATATCTAAGTTATATACATCGAAAAATGGTTACTTCATATGTAATTTATTGTGTGACGTTTTATGGATATATTTATTTTCAAAGCAAAACTTCATTAAAAACTGGCATGTATTTGCAAACAAAATACGAAAATAACTGGTATCACATGACTATGGCACTAACAACAATGTACCACAGTGGACATTCACGGACCCCTGAAATTCAGAGGTGAGACCAGGTGCCCGGGAGGAGTGAGCGTCTCTTGTTTGGCTAGCCACACCCGCCGTGAATACCCTGACAAATAATAAGAATAACAGGCTAAATATATTGATTTTTTAATATATAATTACTATTGTTTCTTATATATCATACTTCTTTTCACAAAATAATGGGGTTGTGGGGGTTGTTCCATATACGTTTCCGTAGGTTTCTATTATGAAGTGAACGATAAAACGAAATTTTAAAATGAATGTATTTCTTTCATTGTCTATAAAATATATAAGTAAAAATTATAGCTAGATACGACAAAAAAGAATGAAGCCGAATCTAATTTTTAAAGTTACTTGAAAAGAAGGAAAAAAGAGGAGTTACTGGCTCAGTTATGTGGCAGAAGTCACCATGGAGCTATACAATATAATTTGCATACCAAAAACTAATATTTATGATAAACGTGAGGATTTTGGATTTCCTATTGTAAATTTTCCTTACTTGGATGGCGATGTCCCTCGAATCCCATCATATGGTATCTATATATCTCAATTAGTTCGATTTGTCAGAGGATGTTTTGGACTTTCATAAACGAAATTTACAAATTACTACTAAACTCTTAACTCAGGGTTACAGATATCACAAGCTAAGAAAAACATGCGGCAAATTCTTCAGATCTAATTCAGAACTTCTATCTAAATTTGGAAATATTTCTTTTCAACACTATGTATCCAATGGAATTTCCCATTCTAATCTTTACGGTGATCTCGTATATAAACTAAGGAAAGTAAAAGGCTCCGATAACGTTCTTTTATTATGTTAGGGTGGTCAACCCAAAAAATCAACTTTTTGCTAGCATGATAATATTACATTCATTTGAAAAGTCTCCAAATTTGCAATTCAATGGTGAAAAATTTATCAAAATCGGTCAAGGGGCTCAAAAGTTAAGGTCCAATTTTTGACCCCTTTTTGGGCACACCGGAAAACCCCTTATTTCATACTATTTTTGGTCACCAAGAGGGATAGAAAGGAAGACAGAATAAAAAGAATGATTCATGGGCAAACTTCACTTATCCCAATGAAATCTCTCATTCTTTTTGCTAGATACATGTACATATTTTTATTAATAAAAGCATAATATAGGCCAATGAAAAATAGTAAGAAGACGTACAGAAAAAGAATGATTGGGCAGATTTCACTTATCCTAATGAGATCTTTCATTCTGTTTTGTTAGTGCTGGCTTGACTTTCTATTTCAGGAATTTGTCATTTATTTGAATTTACCAAGTTCAAAGCCACAAATTAATGTATTTTTAAACATAGATTGGGTCAATCAAAACTACAAAAGGCAATAAGGAGATAGAGAAAATAGAATGGTTGGTAGATTTCACTTATTCTAATGAAATCTCTCATCCTTTTAACTAGATAGATAATTAAAATTAAATGCACTACTTGAAATGAGCTGGGGAAAAGGAGGGGGGGGGGGGGGGTTACATACGTAACATAGTGGGCTGAAGTCTGTAAGATAATACAATATTTCTACATTAGAAATTACATATTTCTTTTTGGAAAAGTAACATTTCAAAAAATAAATTGCTCAAGTACATTTTACATATCTATATATGTTTATTTTGCACGTGGAAAACACTTGGTACAAAACCGTATAATATCCGAAGGTTAACTCCAAAGGGTTACCGAAAATCTTCAAACGTAATGGGAAAAAGCAGAGGCGGCTTATGGACTTGCTACGAGAGTGAAAAACTATTATAATTCGGACATTTTTAAGTATTACAATGAGTGATAGCCCTCCTAGTTGACAGTCCTTCAATCCGAGGCACAAAACTAGCAAAAAATCGTCCGAGAAAGCTATAATTTAGTGTCGATAGCTTTGGTAACTATGGAGACAAAAACAACATCGGCGCTACGAACGATAACTCGTACGGCGTGACGTATGTACAAAATCCACGCCCCAAAGAGGTGAACATCCAATCGTTTCCGCAAGTTATTATTACATGTACGACCATGACCTTTTTATGAAATGGAAGTAGGGGGTTTAGACTAACGATATCCGAGTGACACGAATTTAAAGCGGACCGAGATCGATTTTTTCTGACTCTCTCTTTCAAATAAATATTTTTCTTACACAGATTTAGATACGCTGCAAAACTGTTTCACTCGGATTTTAAAAATTTAAGATTTTCTGCAACTTTTGGTATATAAATCACCATTCTACGTTCAGTAATAGCGTGCGGAATCGATTTTGAAAACGGTACACACGTTGACACAGAGATTTGACGACCGCCATTTTTTCGCGAACGACCGCATTTCGGACACCGTATTTATGCTTCCTTGGTCTTCAAAATGATTTTTAATAACATTGTATAGAAAGAACAAATCTTAAAGTTGCCATACATGTAATTTTTATTTTTTTTTTTACTCCACATTTAACACATTTTCTGATAAGTTGAAAAAGACGAAAAATGTGACTTTTTGGCCAAATGCCCAAAATGAACGACGTTACGGGCGACCACCCTAATTATGTATCGTCACTGAGGAAGTTCTACGGTCGTTACGAAACTCTTATTACTCCATATGATATCTCGTTATCCAGACTTTTAAATGATATTCTGGACTGAGACCGATTCCGATCACTTTACACAGATTTGACACCTTCTATACTAGAAGGTTACCTACTTCGACTTCTCCATATATAGATACATATGGAATTCACACGATTTGACTCTTTCTACGGGGTATATGTGACGGGTGTTGCTAGCAAGCAGGAGATGCTCACTCTCCCCGGGCACCTGATCTCACTCCATCACTGGGGTTCACATATGCTCTTCAAGTAGACATATTTTGTTATTTTCCATTTGTTTTTCATTTTCACTGATTTTGTATGTCCTATAGTTTCATGATTTTTGGATTTGTGGTTTGGATTTATCCATCATCTTTACATGTAATAAATAGTCAAACGTCTTCTAAATAGACAATATGACATTGAGATCATCAAAAAGACTATAGGTCATGTATTTGGCCCCTCTACAGCCTTATGCAGACTTTTACTTGAACGTTGCACGCTGACTAACAGGGCGGTGGGGACTATATGACGGGCCTTGTCCAAACATCTTTCAGATGAGACATGGTCCTGAACCTCGTCCCCTCTGACTTTTAGTCGGGACTCCTACAGATCTAGGGTCTTAGCTCGCTTTCATACTGGCAGAGCAGGTTTATCATGTTGATAAAAATTTTATATCATTATGTGCTTTACAATACCTTCCGTGTTTATATTTTTATGACCTCTCATTATGAGATACCTGTTGACCCTTGTTCTTAACATGGAGGATTATTAATAAATTTTTAAATGTACGTCTTTTGATTGTTTTGCTGTTACGGTGAGTGGGAAGGTGGGTCCGTAAACCGGTTAACCACACCATTTGTTTGGCTTTTGTCAAATTAAATGACCGTCCTAAGTCGGTATCGTAATTGCACTACAATCAAATATTTTTGTAATGTGTTATATGTGTTAGTATATTATTTATATTCATGTATTGTATGGCTCCATGGTGACTTCTGCCACATAAGTGAGCCGGTAACTCCTCTTTTTCCTTTTAAATGTTATAAATAAAATCATCCAGATTTTGTAAGCTTTAGAATTATATGCATGTACATGTATATGGTTTCGTTCGTCGATATATGTATGTATTTATACATGTGCGGTTTGCATAATGTGTGTGGATGCATTTTATGTATGTATGTCTATGATAATATATATATAACTCTGTTGTCTATAATATAGTTGTAATAATGTTAATGGTTAACATCATATCCTGAAACGGGTTATAGTGATATGTAAAATGGGTTTATATTGCAAATAAATTATGGGGAAAATGATAATATTTTGGTTAAGAAGTTCTATAAGCAAATTTGTTTTACAGTATAAGGGATAGGGTTTTCATATTTTAAACACACACATACACACACACCATTGCAAGTTCTGCACATTGTTACCAAGTCGTTTGACCTACGGACATTCACCTTGAACTTTGACCTGGGTATACTCATTTGGTTAAGAAAGCAGTATTTTGCTATAATGAATGAAAGAACGGTTTCATATTATCACACACCCACATTATGAATCATGAATTATTCAGCATTACAAGTATTACATTTTAAGTTTATTCATGTTTGTGGTATTAGGGAAGTGTTTAGGAAGTATATTAGACGGGGAAGGGGACACATTGATTTTTAGTCATAAGTTTTAGCCGGGCTCTATTGCATACACAATAGTCTGGTTATAGCGATCGTTGATCAGCGCGTAGGAAACCGGAATGCAACCCAACAACAGCCCAAGTAAACGTACTCTCATCGTGATCAGTCCCTGTGATTTTATTTTTTTACTGTAAAAATCTTTAACTCTTTAAATTCTTTATACAAGTCTTGAGATAATAAACGATATTTGATTATATGTAAAGGCAATGGGCAGTACACAACGCCGTACTAATGTTTATCTTTGATATATATATATATATATATATATATATATATATATATATATATATATATATATATATATATATATATATATATATATATATATATATATATATATATATATATATATATATCAAAGATAAACATTAGTACGGCGTTGTGTACTGCCCATTGCCTTTTCGCGTCGCTGAAGGAAAACATTTGTACTGAGTATTGCATGTTTTGTTTCCTGTGCTGATTAGCATGTCTGACTTTCTTTTCAAATCGACGTCATTTCCAACAGAGTAGTAATCAAGATGTATTTTATTCTCATTTCTTTCATGTATGGAGATAAATTTCAGGTTTTTTCTCGGACTTGTTCGGTAAATGACATAACATCTAAATTTTTGGAATTTTTTTTTCAATTCCTCTCTCAGATTTATATAGATCTGGCGATAATTGAAATTTTCCTCAAATCGTTGGCTACTATCAAGATATGCTTCATTCCTATGCGAGATCTGTTGAACTTTTCAAGGATATATAGAAAATCCTACTAAGCGTAGTGAGTTTGATGAGCATGGATTGTCAATACAAGTAGTAAATAATAAAAAAAAAATAAAACAATTAATCTGGAAGAAAGGTCATACAACTACCTTCTATAGTGATAGGAGATGACAAATATAATTGTGAAACTGATAAGCCTTCTTTTAAGAACTAGCCCGTCTTTATGTTCACGAGAATAAAGCATGACAAGGGCAGTGTAACGTTTTAAAACATTGATGAATCTATGGTTTTCGTCATGATCAAAAGTAACCAATGATAAACTTCATTTCACTGTAATTGGGAATACCTCCATAGTAAAATGTGTAGCTTCTTGTTTCTTTGAATTTGTTATCAACTGTAGTTTAACTGCAATGTAAATTTTTGCTACTTGATCAGGTACTGATAGCCCGGCTATCAGTACTCTGAGTACTTTGATTATTTTTGTATGAGCTGTGTTCGCTTTAAAGCTAATTTACTATATCGAAATGTTTATAAATACAATTTACAATCGTCTGACTTTTCAGAAATAATTTGTTTATAAATCATCAGACTGAGAATTGAACAACCTGAACATAAACATCTTCTCAACGAATTATTCAATGTATGATTAATATTATAATAAGCTTTCGTTAAATAATATATATAGATTCTAGATTATTTTTTGATCTGGTTATGTCAGAAATGCGGCCATGAACTACATCTAATATTATTGCTTATCAGACATTGACTCAAAGAATTCATTCCTTTCAATAGTTTTGTAATGTCGTTCCGTGTATATTCTACTATTGCCATTTTTGTGTGCAGGTCCTTGGTGATTTGTGTCATACAGCTTTGTCAGATGTCTTCTGTTTTCTCTTTTAGGATAAAATGTTACAATAACGATAGAAAATATTTCGACTTTTCTGATAGAAGAATTATAACTAGGAGTATCTATTATGATTCAATGATACAAACAGTCCACTTAAAATGAATTTGTTTTACGTTTTGGTTTTATTGTGTTTTCTACGATGTCCCAATACATATTTTGCAATCTAAATGTATAACATGAACTTAGCGAAATAAATACGTATTACATAGTTTTAAGTAACTTTGATATTTTTATTGCAAACATTGATGTCCATACAATTTGTCAGTAATGGATCTGTACGCGTGATATGATATTTTCAGTGCTATTGTGGATCTGTGTATGGGAGACAATTTGTTTTGACTGAATCATGAGATAGAGAGGTATATAAGGGCCAAAACATCAAAAGTGGAAACGTTATTTACCTCCAGCTTTCACAAACAGATTTTTTTCAATGACATCGTTGAAATTTTTTATAGACCAAAAGTAATTGACGCCACTATTGCTAAAACAGCAATACAACACTGATAACATGGGCTGTAACTGCAGTTCATAGTTCAGGGAAAAAAGGACAAAATCGTGTATATCGTCATATTCAGAGTGAAAAACGAAGAAATACCGAAGGGTAAACCATATCTCATAGTCCATGGAATAAAAGGACAATATCGTGAATAGTGTCATATTAAGACAAATGCAAACCTCAGTAACATTAAAAAATAAAAAACTGAATAAAAGGGAAGTAGATAATAATGAAATTGAAATAGTCACGTTTGTCAGAGAGAGTTTACTAATGAACCATCGTCACTAATTGATAGGAGTATATCGAGGTGTGAAGCAGAAGATGCGCTCTCTGTTGTATCTTTTATTTCGAGTTCCTTTGGATATATGATGTTGAGGTGATCCTTAAATATAGGGTTTTTAATAGACAAAACGTCATCGATGTATCTCTATGTAAAGTTGAACCGAGATGCTAACTTTTCATTGCCTTAAGAGAGCAGAGACGGTATGAATTTTGCTTCGTAAGAGAACAAAAATATGTCAGCCAGAAGAGGCGCGCAATAAGTACCCATATGATCCATTCCAACAATCTGTTGGAACACTTTCCCACCAAATATCACAAAAATATTACCTATAGAAATTCTGACATTTGGATGATCGCTTTTAACTGTATACTTGCTGCTGTAATCAGAGTATTCCTTTACAAAATATGTGTCGTTGTGGCCTAAAACGAGATACTTATACCTGCGAATTCCATTTTTGTTTTGGGAAATTGATGTTACCCTGTCCTTTAGTCTTTGATTAGGAATGGTTGTATAAAGAGTCGAAAAGTCAAAAGATTTGATGCTAGTGACATTATTGAAAATATGAGATTTTAAATGCTCTAGAAGTTCCTATATTTTACTTTAAATGCCCTACACTAATTATTGCCTCGGATGACATTTCTTATCAGCTTTATGCGATATTACGTAGAGAGGCCCAAACCCTTTCCTTAAAAACACATGAGATACACTTTTTAGATACCTATAAATAATTTACTTGTATCACAATATACCAAAAAATAAGTAAGTTACAAAGCATATTTTATCGTCAACAAACTCTGAAAATTTCATCGGTTTATCTTGAGTACTTTACAAGATATGAGGATCTGAAAATGGACAATATTGCATTTTCACACCTTTTTCAAGCAAATGAAAATGCACACCTCGCAGTTTTGTGAGTGTATAACTTAATCAGTTATGCATAAAATTTGTGATCTATTTATATTAATCTACTTTATGTACTACAGGTATTACGAAAAAAGATAAAAACATTGGTTGTAAGTCTTATCATCTCAAATATAATCTCTTAAACTTGACGAAGAATAGTTTTTTACTTTGATGAAAATGACAAAGTCCAAATGTCCAAGGTCATTTTTCTAAACACTTATACAACGATTCATAATAATGTAAAAACTTATTTAAAATGGTTACTTATAAGGATATTTAAAGGAATTTAGATTGTATGACAAAAAATAAGCTCTTTATAAGCAAAAACATTGTTACCTAAATCAGGGGCGGGTAACTCTTTTAAAAAATGTGAAAAATATCACATACCTTTTCATTTATCATAGTATAGCTTAGTTTTTTATATTAATCTACTATATGTATTATATTCATTATTTTAAAAACATAAAAACTTTTAATAAAAGTGTTATAATCTCAAATATTAACTCTTCATAAATACAAATTGTCGTAAAGTTTGGTTGATTTCAATTCCTGTTCTTTATGTCTCCTTCATGATAATCCACAATAAACAGGAAACCTGATAATTAGTCCTTGTCTTTCATTAATAGGAATACCCAGTTTATTAAGATCGCTAATTAATATCTTGAAAGCTGTTAAAATGTACGAAATGAAGGTAGATATTTGCTGGGTCAGACAACCGGTTGAGGTGATATTACGTAATAATTTAGCCGCACAGGTGAGAGGTGATCGCCCTAGATCTTCAGATTTCGCCCCTAAATTGGCGGAGTATTTTGGTTTATATTGGACTTTCACGTGTGCGCCCCCCCCCCTCCCATTTCGGAAATTCTGGATTCGCCACTGATGTAAATACCAAAATTAATTAAAGAGGATTAAAACCAAATAACCAAATCATTTGAATCAAAAGAGGCTCTTAGTCTCGTCATTTTTCCTTTAACAAAAAAAGTCTTCCTTAAATATGAATAAATTAACCCCCCCCCCCTTCCTTTCGCAGAGGTCTAGACTTATCTACAATTAAAATGTAAGTCTGAAGTTGTAAACAGTGGGGTCAATGTAAACTAAATGATGAAATGATGTCTTATTTCATCGCACAATATATGCCTTGGTATTTATTACATTGAAATGTGTATTTCTGTACATAATTCTATACGACAATACGTGGAGGTCGCCCCGAGTCAGAGGAAACACGTGTAAAATCGTATTAATAGTGCTACAAAATTACAATAAACTATATGAAATCGTCAAATATTTAATTAATGTAAATACCAATAATTATCGATTCGAATATAAAAATCGTCCATGGTAAGTATTAGCCCACGCGCCCACGCTGTTCTTTAAATTACATCAAGAATGATGAAATGAAACTTTTGAGAAAAAAACTTAATAAATAATAGCTACGAGGTAATTTTTTCACAAATAAGATAATCATAATTACTTCTATAGACATTGTTTTCGTTATGTGTTCTCTTATTTGAGAACTATATAATGTACGATTGTTTACTATCTATATCGATGTAATCAAATGACTCGTAAAAACAATATGGCGGACCGTTGTTTTGGCAAAGAGGAAGACGCTATCTTTTTATTTTCAAATGTTTGTAGTCATTTCTAGGTATATTTTCATAAAAATGGTATCAAATGAATCGGGGGAAACATACTTATCGCATATTATGGGCCGGTAGAAATAAATTAAAAACTGAAAATTATATATATATAAAACTTACGTGTGCCCGCATCGCACATCGTTTTCGCTTCGGCGATCAGCTGTTTAGAGGTAATGGACGTATCTACCTGAAAAACCTCACCTCACTGGATTTGATACAACTGTGACCCCGTACAACGCCAGTGAACATACCGCTTTTATGCTCATTGATTCTAAGCGCGCCGTCAATTATAAGGCAAAATAAACATCTCGCTGTACCGCTGCGGTATCGTTAGATATTTTAATCATTTTAGCTATTTTCAAATTGCCCTAATTTCTTTATTTCTACTCCAAATGAGATGAAATTTTAGAAATGAAAAGAAAACAAAATGAATATTCTAATGATATGATTTTGATTTACCGTACATGTACCGTGGAAGTTGGAAAATCCTCGTTGCCTCGGTGGGCAGTCCACGTCTGTCCTCCGTGGACACCACGGGAGGCCAATTTTCTGTCCACGTTAATGTTAATTACACAATTTGCCATCTACCTGTACTTGTCCTCTCGAGGTCAAAGCGGACAAGGTTTTCACACCTTTTACCTGTACGTGTCCTCTGGTGGACAAAACGGACCAGCTTTTCACACCTTTAAATTAAAATTGTCCCACAGTGGACTAAAGGGACATTACATAGATGTGCCTGTATTTTACAAACCGTCAGACGTATAGTGTTGTCATTTTGTCTTTGAAAATACGATCCTGAAACTTCCAGATTATTTTATATATATATATATATATATTTGCTTCCGCTAAACCTCCTGAAAGACAGACGCAAATATTAATTACGGCCCCGATAACCTATAAACCGGCTGTTAATAGAGCGTAGTTTTGAAAAACGAGTGAATACAACAATATTGCCGTGGAAATGGTGTCAGTTATTTTATTTTATTATTATTATTATTTTTATTTTTAATTTTTTGTGACCATGTGCCCGAATTTCTTTCTTGCCGGTATTATGTCATGTTAATCAAAGAACATTAACGATAGTTTCACTTGTTCACAGCAGGTATCGGACATTTACGATTAACTTCTTTGTTACCAAAATACTTGCTGTAAGTTCGGCTATCACATTTCAATGGACAGTCATCAATCAGTCGTCGTTTATTGCCGTTTGGTGCAATTAATTTATAACTAGGTAGGTCATTCAAGTCAGGGAATGTAGGAGTACAGCAGTGCCTGTTTACATGGGAATTTTTACATCGTTTAAGAAAATCCTGGGTCCGACGCCATAAATTGAGAAAATACTTAAGTCATATTTTTTTTGTTCAGCAATGAATTTTTAACTGGGATTTGGATTTTTTTTAGTTTTATTCTATCCATAAATAAAATAAACCCATTCTGTATGACAATTTATTTGAATGTTTGATAATCAAGGACTTATAAACAAATTGTTTATAAGTCCTTGTGATAATGGAATAAATTAAACTGAAATAATTGAAATGATTTTCTCAGTTTATGGCGCCAGACTCGGGTGTTTTGCTAAAAATCAGAAAACACGATGTTTTATTTAAGGAGTTTTTGATTAAAGAAAAAATAAATAAATAAAAAAAATCACAATGTTTTTAAATCACCCTTAGTTGAAAGCATCCAAGGAGTTCCCCTGTTGTGGAAAACGTCTGATCATTCATGTGTGAACCACTTTTTTTAAAATTTGAGCCAAAGAAGTGTGAAAATCTCTAGTGTGAAGACTGTCATACATGTACATACCAATGCATATACATGTATTATATCGCTATATGTGGATGTGTATTAATGAATTCTGTACTAGCATTACTATTTTATATTTGAAAATTAATTATTGTCATATTTCTTGTGATTTATTACTCCCCCTCAACAGCAAAATCTAAGAACCACATCTCCGGCAAAGAGAGAAAACTCAAAACTGAATAACCCCCCCCCCCTTCCTTTCATTTGTACTTGTTGATAATGAAGAATTGTACGATATTTCAGTCAAATATCTTATTCGCCAATAAGATTTCCCTATTGCAAGTCTAAGCATTGTGCTGTAAGCCTACAGGGCAATAAATTTAAGTGAAAGATCGACGCCACCTAACGACCGAGTTAAAGTAACGACATGTCTAGCCCCCCCCCCCCTCCTCTCTCTCTTCTCTTTGTCTCTCTCTGTCTCTCTCTGCTGTGCACGAGATATCGTATTTTAAACTTTTTCAATACAACCAAAATATATATTTGTGTATGTATTAATGTAAAACATGCAAGATTCAGTGTTCAGTCGGGTCATCATCTTTTATGTATAATTGCTTGATCGTATCCGTGAAATTAATACAAAAATAGATACGATCGTATTGGGAAAGAATATGTAACGAGACAAAACAATAAAAAAAAAGGGGGGGGGGGGCTTTTCCTCTCTGTTTAGGTTCAACGGCACTTAGTCCAGGTAACCTTACGACTGGAGCACGCGTGTTGTGTGAAGTCTATTGTTCTACTTCACCCTGGTAGCGAATAAGGGTTTGACTTATGACACTGATTAATACACGGAATTAGACGATCGTATCCGATGAAATCATTAGATACATACGGCCCTATATCTGGCAGGAGTATGTAAGAAGCTAAGAAAATGAAAGGGTGGCGGGGGTTCTGAAAGATACTTTTCTTTACTGTTTAGGTAAGAAAACGACCGACACCCTAGTTTTCCTCGCGACTCCAGTGCGCGTGATTTGTCTTTTGTTCCGAGATTAAAAATATTTTTCAAAAGTTGCCTGCACTTCACCAGGAAGAAAAAAGAATACATAAAAAAGAAGAAAACAGACCAAAGAAAATAATAATGAATAAAATAGAATGAAGATCAATGTCCATATGTATAAATATCTACCAGAATTAATGTATTTCATCGTAATCGGATGTAATATTTCAAAATCTGAATATGTTTATCAGAGCAATCAATAATGAATATCATATCACATATAATATGAATTTATTTGATTTTAAAGTCGGCTTTACTGTACTGAACCCACAAGTAGTAATTGCGCTCTTCAATTCAGATCGTTGCCTTCTTTAATTAAGAGTCCGAAATAGGTATTACAAAGAAACTCGGACACTCTGGGAATAAATAATAAATCATTTTTTGTGTGCATGTCCTTGGTGACTTTTGTCATACAGCTTTGTCAGATGTCTTCAGTTTTCTCTTTTAAAACACACTTACACACGTATCTGTAATCAGCTTGTCTTTACCGATTTCATTCAAATACCATCTTTGTACGACAAGTAGATATAAAGATGATGGATAAATCCAAACCACAAGTCCAAAAATCATGAAACCATAGGACATACAAAATCAGTGAAAATGAAAAACAAATTGAAAATAACAAAATATGTCTACTTGAAGAGCATATGTGAACCCCTGTAATGGAGTGAGATCAGGTGCCCGGGGAGAGTGAGCATCTCCTGCTTGCTAGCAACACCCGTCACATATACCCCGTAGAAAGAGTCAAATCGTGTGAATTCCATATGTATCTATATATGGAGAAGTCGAAGTAGGTAATCTTCTAGTATAGAAGGTGTCAAATCTGTGTAAAGTGATCGGAATCGGTCTCAGTCCAGAATATCATTTAAAAGTCTGGATAACGAGATATCATATGGAGTAATAAGAGTCTCGTAACGACCGTAGAACTTCCTCAGTGACGATGCTAGTCTAGCACATACATAACCCTGGTTGAGCAGCTTAACTGAAAGTCGCCTAGCCCTCAGAACAAAGTCATTGTAATTTGAACATGCTCTGGAATAACGTATTAACTGAGATATGAATACGCCGTATGCGGGCGATGATGGAATATTGCTACTTATGAAAGGAAAGTTTGTGATAGCGAAATTGAAATCGTCACGTTTGTCATATAGTGAGGTGTTCAATTGACCATTAATGTCGAAAGACAACATAATATCTAAATACGAAGTAGAATTACTAGTTTCTGTGGTTTCTTTGACCTCCAGTTCACTTGGATAGATGATGCTAAGGTATATACGGGTATAAAGAACGTATATAACGTAGTTATACGTCCAAAAAGGGACGTATATATCTAAAACATTATATACGTCCGTGCTCCAGGTGTGCACTATATTTTCAATTTTTATATAAAAAATGCGTTCTAGTTTTAAAAATATTTAGAATAGCAGAATATTTTAAGACACATTTCAAACGTTCATTGTGTAATCAAGCAGAGGAGATTTAAAAAGATGTTAAATGATTATTAATCAAGATATCTTTAAGTCTAATTTCGTTATTTTTCATGCTTCACTGAACAAACACAATACGCATCATCATAAGGTCGCTGCCTTTTTAGCACTATCATACCCATTTACCGGGACATATTTGGTGTCCACGTTTGACCGTCTGACGGCGCGGACACAGGTAAATGACCACCTATATACGCGGTCAATATGGCTGATATACAGGGACAGTGTCCACGCGTGTCCGGGGCTTTACACGCCCAAATCCAATGTCCACGGTACATGCACGGTACATGTTAAAAATATTTCCCGATAAATTATTGATGCGAAAATTGCAAACAACGCATTTTGATTAATTTGAACTTAGTCATTTGCGATGGGCCTCACTATATTACGTAAAAATCAAATAGGGAATAAAGGCAAGTATTATAAAATAACAAAAAAGCGAACAGAGAAAAACTAACCTGTGACGATTTTGTTAGACAAGGGTTCGAGTTCACTTTGATGATCTGATTAAAAGGATGTCTATCTATTCTGCATATACATGTATGTAGTAAATACAGAATAAATAAGTATGCTTTTAATCAGATTGCTTTTTGCAATAGTGAAATCGGAAGAGAATCTAGAGAATGGCTTGGATGATTTCTTTGATTGGCGTCAAAAAAAAGTCAAGACTAATTCATATATTTGGCGAAGCTTCTAGATTATAGTTCAGGGCTAGGCTTTCGACTAAAATCGGAATCCGTTTCTAATATAAAGATGATGGATAAATCCAAACCACAAGTCCAAAAATCATGAAACCATAGGACATACAAAATCAGTGAAAATGAAAAACAAATTGAAAATAACAAAATATGTCTACTTGAAGAGCATATGTGAACCCCTGTGATGGAGTGAGATCAGGTGCCCGGGGAGAGTGAGCATCTCCTGCTTGCTAGCAACACCCGTCACATATACCCCGTAGAAAGAGTCAAATCGTGTGAATTCCATATGTATCTATATATGGAGAAGTCGAAGTAGGTAACCTTCTAGTATAGAAGGTGTCAAATCTGTGTAAAGTGATCGGAATCGGTCTCAGTCCAGAATATCATTTAAAAGTCTGGATAACGAGATATCATATGGAGTAATAAGAGTCTCGTAACGACCGTAGAACTTCCTCAGTGACGATGCTAGTCTAGCACATATATAACCCTGGTTGAGCAGCTTAACTGAAAGTCGCCTAGCCCTCAGAACAAAGTCATTGTAATTTGAACATGCTCTGGAATAACGTATTAACTGAGATATGAATACGCCGTATGCGGGCGATGATGGGATGTTGCTACTTATGAAAGGAAAGTTTGTGATAGCGAAATTGAAATCGTCACGTTTGTCATATAGTGAGGTGTTCAATTGACCATTAATGTCGAAAGACAACATAATATCTAAATACGAAATAGAATTACTAGTTTCTGTGGTTTCGTTGACCTCCAGTTCACTTGGATAGATGATGCTAAGGTAATCCGCGAATGAAGGATTATTAATTGAAAGCAAGTCATCTATATATCTGTAAGTAAAATTGAAGCCAAGAGCCAATTGTTTTTTTTCCTTGCGAAAGCAAAGACTGAATGAACTCAGCTTCGTATGAATAAAGGAATATGTCAGCCAGAAGCGGAGCACAGTTAGTGCCCATTGGAATGCCGACAATTTGTTGAAAAACCTTACCTCCAAACACCACAAAAATGTTATCGATAAGAAAGTTCAACATCTGAATGACAGCTGTTTCAGTGTATTTATTTTTGGAATCAGAATTTTCCCTAACAAAGTAAGTTTTATCGTGGCCTATTACTATATATTTGAATTTGCGGCTTCCGTTTTTACTAGTAAATGCATTTTTAATAATTTCCGCTAATCTGTCTTTTAATTTCTGATGAGGGATCGTTGTGTACAGAGTCGAAAAGTCAAAAGACTTGATAGAGTGAATTTTAGTAAAACTTTTTGATTTTAGATGTTCTAACAACTCTTTTGAATTTTTAAGGATCCACATTTGATTAATTCCACTTCTGGAATATACTGTTTCGCAATATCTATGAAGGCCAGATTTAATTTCTGATAATATTTTTGTGAGTAGCATCGATACAGATTTTGTGGAACACTTCGAGGAACCAGCGATAAAGCGTTGTTTGTACGGAGTTTTGTGCATTTTTGGAATACAGTACAAATATGGAAGTTCTAAATTTAATATATTTGAGTCAAAACCAAACGTATTGAGGACAGATTTATGATTCTCGAGTACTTCCGAAACCGAAAAGTTCGTGAGAGTATAAGTAGGATTTCCTGGAGATGAATTTAATCCTAATTCTTTCACTAGGCTGTCAAAGTAATATTTCTTACAAGTAAATGTATAATTATTAGATGCTTTATCTGCTGGTGTAATGATATAATGTTCTTGGAGGAAGGTAAGTTCTCTGACAACATCAGGATCTTTAAAAATAGATTCGAATCTGGTGTTTACAGAACCTTGTAATTTTTTAATTTTTGATCTCAGCAGTACTGCAATAGATTTTATCCATTCCGAAAGAGTGTCGACTTGTACTTCCTCTCTTTTTGCCCATCGTGTGGCATATTCCTCGCAGCAGTTCATAATATTCTCAAAATTTTGGCTCCATGTGAATGATCTGGGTTCTCTGTATTTTGGACCTTTAAGTAAAAGTTCTCTTAATTTAGTGTTTTTAACTATATCGAGATCACCAGTAATGACATGGCCACAAGGAGAATATACGAAATTAGACGAGGAACATGCACACGGTTGAGAATGGCATGCAGAGTTCAAGACACTGTAGAAACCCTTTGTAATTATAAATTTTGGATGCAACTGATGGCGTGTAGCTATAGGAAATACATGGCGGATCTTTGTTTTTGAAATATGGAGGTATTTTCTCTAAAACAGACTTATGACTTAAAATTTGGCCGAAATTTAAATAATCAATGCCTTTATTTGCAAATTTAATTTTGATGAAAGGGCGATTAGATTTTTCCATAGAAATATCGGACTTGACGGGACGAAAAAGTCTAGCGGTCGATATGTCCATAATAATGCCATCTAGTCTATACTCTGCAGAGCTTATATCAGTGAATATACGGTGTCTGGACGATACGTACAACTCGTGTAATTTTCTGAGTGAAATAGAATAAAGTTTTGTACGAATGTGATGAAGGATATGCTGCACGTTTTATTTGTTTGGTAATTTCAAACGTTTATGTGAAAAACAAATGTTTACGTAAGTGTTATTATTCTCATCTATAGTTTTCTCATACTAAATCTATCATTTTTAACCAGGTGACGCTTACTCCTCCCGAGCACCTGGTCTCAAAACTCGATTTTATTGGCGTTCGCATTTGTCTGAATATGACACTATACACGATATTGTGCTTTTATTCCATGGACTATGCGATATGAGATATGGAATATCCTTCGGTACTTCTCGGCTTTTTTTTTTTTTACTTTTAAACAATTTAGAATGACTCTCGCGCTTAGAATATTAATGATGCATTTAATCTGGAAAAAATGGCACGAAACGAATAGTTCTCAGTCAAAACCGCTCGTGTTACACCGATTATTAGACAAGATTTTAAGTTGCTTAAATGTACGTTTAATAGTTATACGATGTATAGCTGCAATCAACCGCAATGTTGCGGTGATGCATTGTGACTGACCATCGCGGTGGTTAAGTGGTGTGTGGTGATGAGAACGCGATCGTCCGCATTAAAATGGTCAACTGCGATAAGCGAAGAATCTCTGTAGTGTACTAATGAACTATCTTCACTAATTGATAAGAGTATATCAAGCAGAGCGGAAGTAATATGTTAAGATTGATTGATTGATTGATTTTTGTTTTACGTCACACCACGAATATTTCACGTATATGGTGACGGCATCTGCCTGATGCGGGGCATACAAATTTTGACCTTTGCAACGGACCCACCCGAAGCAGTGAGGGATCTTTAACGTGCCATGCATACCACGACACGGGGCCTCGGTTTTTACTGTCTTATCCGAAAGACAGGACTCCGGCATGACCAGAGCGGGACTCGAACCCCGGCTTCCCGATCAGGAGTCCGACGCGATACCACTAGGCCACGCCGGCTTAATATGTTAAGAAAGCACAGTGGTAGAGCAATGACTAGAATTTGATATAAAACGTGATTTATATGAATTTTTGTGTAATTTAGCAAGTCAATACATTGTTGGCCTTTTTTTATCAATGCTTAAATTGAAGTTATACATAGCTTTACAATGGTCCGATAGGATCTTTTTTTTTTCTTAAACAATGGTGTTTCAACATGCATAGAAGTAGAATTCAATTCAGTTTTAAGAACTGTAATATAGTATACTTTTCAAACAATGATAATATTATTAACTGCTTTGTCAGCATGTGCGAAGACATAAGTATTATGTAATCAATATCGAAGAAGTACCAAACCGTTAATCATTCTCAAAGTCCAAGGACAGATACAAAATCGTGTAAGTTTAAAAAAGAAACTGTTGTGAACCCCGAAATACTGAAAAATTCCGAGGTGAGACCAGGTGCCCGGGGAGAGTTAGCGTCTCCTGTTTGCATGCATCACCCGTCACAACAGTTCTTAAGAAACATGTCAAAATCAAGAGTTTTGGTTTCCTGATTGTACATACGAACGTACAAAACTGGTATACAAAGTCATATTTGGTGTTCACTGAACAGGTCATTTAGTCGCATTCCAGAATGTCATCAATCATTCTAGAAAGAGACACATCATATTTTCGTACAAGATCCCCATAGCGACCGTAGATCGTCCTCAGTGACGATTTCAGACGTTCTTTAACATATCCCTGCAGGAGCAACTTAATGGCCAGTCGTTTGGCCCTTGGAATAAAACAGTCGTATAGAGAACAGGCTCTTGCGTACCTTATAAGTTGAAATATAAAAACTCCATAGGCAGGTGAGGACGGGATATTGCTGCAAAGAAACGGAAAGTTAGTTATTTGGAAGTTAAAATGGTCACGTTTGTCATACAGAGAGGTGTCCAAATGACCATTACTGTCGAAAGTTAAAAATATATCCAGATACGAAGCGGAATTATTGCTCTCGGTTGTCTCTTTTATCTCAAGTTCATGGGGATAGATTTCATGTATGTAATCCTTAAAGTTACAATTATTGATTGACAATACGTCGTCTATATATCTATATGTAAAATTAAACTGAGATGCAAGACTTTTTCTGCCTGTGGAGAGCATGTTTTGAATAAATTCTGCCTCATACGAATATAAGAAAATGTCAGCAAGAAGAGTGGCGCAGTTAGTTCCCATGGGAATGCCAATGATTTGCCGAAAAATGTTCCCTCCAGCATTTTGATGATTTGATCTTCGGTATACTTGTGTTTTGCATCAGAGTGTTCTTTTACAAAATATGTATCTTCCCGCCCAATAACAAGATATTTATATCTACGATTTCCATTTTTATGGAAAAAAGAATTTCGAATAATTGTAGCAAGTCTATTTTTGAGCTTTTGAT